>JAHREE010000329.1:2028460-2407624 GCA_033628505.1 Tringa tobata | reverse complement strand
CAATTCGGCTGCAGGCACCTTGCTCAACAATTTATTTCACTCATCTGGATTAGAGACTTTGGTCCAGTGTCTGTTTTCTGGTAAATCGGCTGTGTTTGGGACACTCAGAGTCACTGCAGTCTCTCAGAACCTGAAACACTCCCCAGACTTTTTCCCAGTAGTGGGTTTATGTCCTGCCAATACCAGACAACTTCTGAAGGACACCAGAAAGAGAGAGACAACTTCCCCAGAGAGACGGAGGCAAATAGTTTGAAAACTGGAGATGCTTGGTTTGAGAAAAGCCATAGAGATAATGCCAGGGACTGTTGGATGCGGTGTCTGCGTGTTTGTGGGACAGGCACCACCTGACCTGCAAAATTAATATCAAGCTTTCATGCCAGTTCATTTGGAATGAGATGGATGATATTGGGGCATTTCCAGGGTTAGATACAATTCCATACAACGCTGTCAGAGCTGAATCAATATGTTTCCGTGAAGCCAAAGCCCTCCTAGACAACACATCGATGGTTCCTAGTCAACCACACTTCTCACAATCACCATTTTCTTCCCCCAAGGTTACTGCTGCCAACAGTTTTATTCCTGAAATTGAAAATTTCAGTTTAAGCCAAGCCATCCGAAAGAGGAGCATTCAGGTTTGTAGTCAATATTCTATAGTAACAGATACCCAACTGTTAATACATAACTGTGGCACTAAATACACTTTTTTGTCCGATAGCGGGTAGGTTCTGATCCGTTAGACAGTCTGCGTCCTCTGCAGCGGACCAAAAGGACCTGGGTTATCACCACCATTGAAGTTCAAGAGGAGGACAAAGGCCCGTACCCCAAATACGCTGGCCAGGTACGGGCAGCCGGTGGGTGAGAGCGAGCCCCCGGGAGGGGTTCATCACACGCCCTGGGCGTCACGATGCCAGGGGCAGGAGGGGCGAGAACAGTGCTTCAAACAGCACCTTTTTTTAAACACAACAACTGATGTGTTCAAAGTTGTCTTATTTACCCAGAGGTGGGCAGAGTTGTGTGGTGGGGGGTGTATTGCTCCTCTGCACGGGCAGCTCGGGGGGAAGCCGGCGCCGGGTGGGAGAGGTGAGGGCCGTGGCCCCCGCTGAGCCCCTGCAGGTCGCGGTGCTGCAGCCCGGCACGGCGCTGGGTCAGCCGAGCCCCCCGGCCGCCAAGAGAAGGGGGGCGGGAGGAGAAGAGGGCTAAAGTCTTTTCATTTCTGTTCCGTCTTCCCTACTCACAACTCATTGTGCTACTTTTTTTTTTTTCAAAAGCTGTTCAATAACAAATCCTTTAATGCATCAGTAAAGTATTTAATCAGTGGATCTGGGGTGGATGAACCTCCAGAGATTGGATTGTTTTCTATAGCAGATGATGCAGATGGCCACGTGTACGTACATCGTACCGTTGACAGAGAAAAGACCTCAACTTTTCAGGTAACACACTTTGAAAAAATACTTCAAACTGTTTGCAAATATTAATTGCTTTCTCATGGCTCAATGCTTCACAAGAATGAGACACATATTTTTATGGCCTCTTTTTCTTATTTTGAGCCTCTAAATAAACGCTAAGATGATTGTCTCAGCAGAGACCAATAGGCAACTTCCACACCACCTGTCCTGTGTTTGGGCTTCCACGAGTATCTGTACGCTTCTTTTCTATCTTTTTTGTCTGACCCTTGGTCATAATCTGAAAAGTGAAAAGGTTGTCCTGAGAGTCAATGTCTGTTACAGCTCTAGTGGCCAGAACACTGAGTTGTAAACCCCAAAACTCCTAATCAAGAGAATAGAAGCAAATAGTTATGCATTACCAAAAAATAGATAATACTGGAAGAGCTGCAAAGCTGTGTTATTGTGACTTTATATAAGAGTAAGCATATGTTTCTCCTTAAAAAGCAGAAAAGCGTTCATAAGCAGGAAGTGTAACGAAAGGAACGTGGTAACAAGTGTATGAATGAAATGTGTGAGTGTGGGTTTGCTTTGCTCTTGCAAAAACCCTTCAGTTGTGGTGTCCTTCTGTTTATTCTGTGATGGTTTCTATTTATGTCTCGGGATTAACTGTACCCAATGGACGGTTACTGTTCCACGGGGCTTTCTCTGCAGGGTCTTGCCTTCCATAGTGAAAGGATAAATTTTGGAGAGCTTTCTATTCCCCCTCACTGGACTCATGGCTGTTCCAGGGCAGACACTCGGGGCTCGGTTTTAAAGCAAAAATAAGTGTAGCAAAGGAGAATTCGGCATTCAGAATCGAACCCCCTGAACATTCAAGTATATGGAACAAAAACATCATAGAAAATGGATGTACTACTCAAATACATACTTCAGAATTGGGGAGAACACGTGAAAGCGTTCTTTTGTCTGGCCCCAAGGATATTTTTGTATTTTATATTAGGCAGTCATTACAGGACGACAATTATGAATCTACTACCTTTGAAAGATGAAATAATGACTTAGTGATGCAACTGAAAGCCAAACACTACCCAAATGTGACTGACGCAGCTTCAAAATCAAAAGTTTCTTGTTCCATTCTGATATCTAACTGCCATTCATTCCATTCTGATATTTGTGCCTCATTTAGATACGTTTCGATATTGTGTGCAGAAAAACTGGTGAACCATTGGACCATCCTTTATATTTCAAGATAAAGGTTAAAGATATTAATGACAACGCACCTGAGTTTCCCAAGGAGGAATATAGTGTTACAGTAAGAGAGAACCATAGTAAAGGTAAGTGCCATCCAACCAAGGGGCACTCCTGGTTGTGTATGACTGCTCCCTTTTTAATTTCTTTGTCTTTCTTTTTTAATTTCTTACAAGATATGTTCTCCCCACTTAAACACTCATGGGTTTAGGGACTGTGTCCTTTGAAGGACTATTTCCTGCCCCTTGGCTTCTTGTCTGATTAACCTCCCTGTTCATTAGTGTAACGATGGGGACAGGCTGGAAAAACTCCTGAGAGAGTTCTTTTTAACTACAAGCCAAGACTTTAGCAGAGTAATCTGACATGTGGCCATGGGGTGAACTCCTCAGGAGCTGGCTCAGACCTGGCATAACTGACCAGGGAATGGTTTTGATGAAGTAAATTCGGGAGTGTGATAGCTCTCTGTTGTCTCTTGGTACTTTAGGCATTTGCTACCCAAGTGAGGTGGAGGCCAGAGTCTTTGCAGAGATAGCCATAGCCACAGGAGAATCTATAGGTGTTCTTAGGACTTGTGTGTCCAGGACCCTGCAGACAGGCTGAGAAACTCCATGTCAAGACTAAACACTTCTATTAATGTCTCAATTCTTCATCCTAGATGAGCCCGTTTTCCAAGTTACTGCCTTGGACAAAGATGAAGCGGGCACTGCAAATTCTCAGGTGTCCTATTATCTAAGTATGCAAATGCCCCTTCTAGATGGATTCACATTTAATATTGATCCTACCACAGGAACAATATTTCTGACAGGATGCCTGGATTATAAGGTGATGTACATACGGCAGCTTCTTTTCATTTAGCGCATGATACACGTTCACTGTGTGTTAACCTGGGAGAGCCTCACGTCCAGCCTTGTAGCTGTGACTGGCAACATGTGGGAACTGCTTCTGAGCTAAGTCTGAAAGTTCCTTTCTTCTGCTTTTCAGGCTGCCAGCTCTTTCAAACTTCTGATCAAAGCCAGTGACCACGGGACTCCCCAGCTCTCATCTACTGCAACAGTGAATGTAGCCGTGGAAGACGCAAACAACCACCTCCCTGTATTTACTAGGGATAATGTAAGGAAAAACATTATTGCTTTACTGAACCTTCCTAAATACAGTTCAGTCCTTCAAACTGCTGAAAGCGCTCAGTGGTGGGAATAGGAACCCTCACACTAGGCAGAATCAGCCAAAATACTTGCAAATGAGCTTTATGTGTTAGAAGAAATGTCTCTTAAACATGTAGACAGTAAAAGAATGCCTGACTATAGAGAGCGGTAAACTCTGTTAGTTTTCTGTGTACAGCACTAGAGGGATTTTGTCCCTGTTACCCCAGGGATGCTGACAGACTGGGCTGAGGTGCTGGTTACAATCTGTTCCTGGTTTTGCTCCGTGAAGACCTGAGTGGCCCCGAGCCCGCAGGGCCCCGTGCTGCTCAAAGCTGGGAGCGGGCGAGAGCTACACCTGAGTTCAGACCAGAGCCATCCGTTTTCAGGCTCTGGTCCCATCAATAGCTCAGGTCCATAAAGACCGTGTCTGTAATTTGCCTGTTGCCACATTTGGTGTGGTTTAGCCCCGTCTGGCAGCTAAACACCCGCTCACTGCTCGCTCACTCCCTGCGGTGGGGAGAGAACTGGAAAGGTAAAAATGCAAAACCTTGTGAGTTGAGCTGAAGAGTTTAATAGGGAAAGCAAAAGCGACGGGTGCAAGCAAAGCAGAGCAAGGAATTCATTCACCACTTCCCGTGGCAGGCGGGTGTTCAGCCGTCCCCAGGACAGCCGGGCTCCATCACACACAGCGGTTACTTGACAAGACAAATGCCATCGCTCCCAATGTCCCCCCCTTCCTGCTCCTTCCCCACAGCTTTTATTGCTGAGCTCAGCGCCACACGGTGTGGCATGTCCCTCTGGTCGCTTGGGGCCAGCTGTCCCCTCCCAGCTTCTTGTGCACCCCCAAGCTGCTCCCTGTGGGGCGGGAAACAGAAACAGCCTTGATGTCCCTGTGTGATCGACACTGTGATCGTCACAAATCCAAAATGTAGCACTGTACAAGCTACTAATGAAGAAAATTAGCTCTCCCAGAGTCATGTCAAGCGCAGGTATGTGTAAATATTTGTAGTTGTGAGCAATAAGAATAGATGCTGGGATACAACAGCAGGTAAAGTCACCAGGAAAGCAAACCCAGCAGTGTTACTGGGTCTTCAACTGGTAGGTCTCCAACTGCCGGATGGGATTTGGAAGACCTGAGGGAATAAGGTCAGATAATCTGCCAAAATAGGTTTATACAAGAATCTGTGTTTCATTGTCATTCGCTCCAGTCTACTAAAATTCCCAGCCTTCTCACGGAGTGATTTGTTCCCTCTAAGTACATGTATTATTCTTTACAGCATTTTAAAAAGTTGTGAATCAAGGACAATATTGTTTACATAGGAGAAGGCAAGAGTCTGAATTGTCAGATCTCAACCGGTGACCAGCTTATGCAATTAAAAAGTTAAACCACTGTGAAGAAACGACCTAAAATCTCACACATACTTGGTTTCTACACGGTCAGGCATGTAACACCTGCAGACTGGTTCTGGCCTAAGCCTGTGTGCACCCGTCGCTTCTACATGGCAGAAGAGCATCCTGGATGCAAAGCCCCAGTGACTCTTATGTGCCTATTGCTAAAGTCAATATTAGGAGAGAGGAGTAGTCTCCGTTTTGAGGTGAAGATCAGGTTTAGTAATAAGTTCTTTATGGAGTCAGTGGGGATGTGTTGGGGGAGGGTTAGTTCTGTATCTCCCATAAGGGTTCTCTGTCACCGAGTGGGGACACGTGAACCACTGCAGACAATGACACTGTGTCTGAAAGTAGCTCCATGTGATGGAACTCTGGCTTAGAACTGGCTAACAAGCCTCTTCCTCTTGAGGAATAGAAATAGTCCTTATTGCTTTCGTTTCCCCTCCCAGTACTTGCTGCAGATTTCAGCAGGTCAGAAGCATCCAGCTGTATTACGGCTCCCGGTAGAAGATGAAGACTCTCCCAACACTCCAGCTTGGAGAGCAAAATACAGAGTAATGGAAGGCAATGAGAAGGAGCAGTTCACCATTGAGACAGATCCAGTCACTAATGAAGGCATTTTGAGTATTATCAAGGTAAGGAGCAGTAACGGGTGCCCTACAGCATGGCAATGCGTGGTGTGGTCTGACCATGAGACCAAGAGCTCAGTACCTGAGCTGGGTTTGGTGAGCTCAGCTCAGCGCCGAGTTCCAGGCATACAGGGATGACTCCCAAACCAGAGGTCAGAGCTGCTAATCAGACTTTTGTCTGGGATTTTCAGCCTCTCAACTATGAAGATGACTCTGAGATGAGACTTGTCATTTCTGTAGCAAATGAAGAACCTTTCTTCTTGTGTAAAAATGGCCTTGTGATGACCTCAGGCCTCGAATCCACGAATACAACTGTGAACATCGTGGTCTTACAGTCACAACGTGCTCCCAGGTTTCATCCTCCTGTACTTATTGTCCAAAAAGAAGACTCAATGAAGCCCGGGAAAGTATTTAGGAGGTATCCTGCCACATATCCAAATGATGTGCCAAATAAGATAAAGTAAGTGGAGATGCTTTTAACTCTCAGAATAAGAAATAGCATAGGAATATAAAGAGGTTTCCAAGTTTAATTTGGTATATGAACAGATATGAATACACATACACATCTATATTTGTGCAGATTTTCTGTTGGTGATACCGCAGATCTGGACAGCGGGTTCTCTAAGACAGAATGTAAAGGTGCCCTCAGTCCTCGGTTGCTCAATGTTGTCTTTGGAAGAGTTTGGCCGAAAACCCGGTTGTACTATTTACATATTTTACTTTTGACAGCAAAATGTTGATGCCATAGAAGGGACTAAGGTATGCTGGGCTATACGGACAGGAACCTAATGCAGAATTAAATACTTTCTTAGTCCCTAGGAACAGTTTTGATGGGCCTGACAAGGTATGAGGACTTGTATGGGGACCCGTGTGTTGGCTGTGCTGAAACACACAGCTGGTCCTAGCGTTAACAAAAGTGAGCATCACTAACAAGGGAAAATACCTACAGAGCTCAAAGGACAAAGAAAGATGCAGTAGAAATTTTCTGTTCTTCAAAATTCATTTAAGAAAATACAGCACTTGTAACTTTTTCCTTTCTTTTTAAGATATGAACTAGCCCGTGACCCAGATGGCTGGCTGAGTGTGGATGAGAATTCTGGAGTTCTTACTGTGGCAAAAGAATTTGATCAAGAGTCTCCTTATCTGAACAACAGCCTGTACACCATCATTGTTCATGCTATTGGCCATGGTAAGCGTCCAGTCAGAAAATACTCAGGCAGTATTTGGACTGTTTGAGATGAGGTGCACGTTAGATATAAGGCGACAGGAAGACTAAGGATCTCAGTGGAGAATGGTGGTGCAGCACAGACACTCTAATGGTTAAAGCTGGTGTTATGTGTGACTAGTAGGATAGACCAGGCAGGGATCCTGCCAACGGATTGGCTCTTGTCCAGACCAGTTACGAGTGTTTTTCTGTTTCTTTTACTCCTGTCTAGATATTCCACCTCAGACTGGTACCGGCACCATCCTGCTGTACTTATCTGACATGAATGATCATATGCCAACGTTAGCAGCTCCTTCTTTAGACGTGTGTGATAAAAAGGAAGGGGCACCTCTCATTATAAAAGCTAAGTCTGCTACAGACCAGTCACATTCTGGGCCATTTACATTTGAGCTGGCTGAGGACTCTGAAGATGTGAAGCGTAACTGGACATTAGGAAGGAACTTCGGTGAGTTTTTCCTTTCATGTCCTTCATGAGAAGTTCATTGGCACTTATGTGCCCTCTAGCTATCTCACTGTGGTTATGGTCTTACCTTTATGGTTTGTTACGGATTAATCTCAATTAAACTGAAAGGACATGGAAGAACAGCTTTCAAAATAGAGTGACTGCAATATGAAAAAAGTTACATCGTTCTTCATCTCTGCTGAGAACGGACCAGAAGTGATGTGCTCGCATTGCAGAAAGAGGGGGGATAACATAGCTGAGGAACCACTTCTGCATTTGGTTAACTTCCTAAGGAGTTCTAGAAGTTTGGATGCATCTATGTCAGGATGCAGCAAGGCTGGGGTAGAGCTGTTTGCCAAGAGGCTCAGCAAAGTGATGGAGTGGGATGTCATTTTGTCCTATTTACTATAGAGCATTAAGGCTGGAGAAAGTATTAGAAATTGGGGTGGAAATGAGTTTCCTTTCAAGGGAACTTGTTGAAGGGACTGTAGAATGTCAGACTTCTTTCTGTGAGTCTTGAAATAACTTGCTTGTCTTCTTTTTAGGAGAATCAGTTGAACTTGTAATGTTAAGAAGCCTGCCACAAGGTGGCTACTTGATACCCATCATTATTCGGGACCGGCAAGGATTTTCCACGAGGCAGACTCAGCATGTGAGGCTCTGCTTTTGCCCAGATGGACATACATGTAAAGATTCACCACTTCCACAAGCAGCAGTGACTCTTGGAGGTGCTGCCATTGCAATAATACTGTTGGCTTTCTTATTACTCCTGGGTGAGTAACCCCCTAACTTGCACGTGCAAGGTATCTGTCATCTGCCCATTGGATCTCATGGCAATTTGGCACGCCCTTAGCAGGCAAGACCCTTAGCCCTGATATGGTAGAGCATAGCCAAGGTGCAAGCAGCCAATACTTGCTTCTTCACAGCACTTCCATCCGTGGGTCCTGGTGCATGACCCATTCTCTCTTCAAATTTTAGGAAGACCTTAGTTTCCAACACAAGACATTGCCATTTCCACCTAGTAAGCAAAAGGATCTTTTTTGATAACCAAGAAAACTTTCAAATGACCTCACCAGCTGACCGCATGGAGCCGTACAGATCTGTTCACAGTGCCCGTTTCACCATTCCCTTTCTTGTTTCAACAGTTTCCATTATTCTGCTTTGCCGGTTTTATGGGTCAGGATCTAAAAGCAAAGCCGTTGTTCCACCTCAAGAGGGTGAACAGACTTTAATCAACTATAATGAAGAGAGCAGAACGTCTCTATTTCAAGTAAGTGCAAAAGCATAGATCCACAGTACCCCACCAGTGCCTGAACCTGGTACTAGTCTCTCTTCTATTATGTTTCCTCTGGTTTTAGAATTGAGCAAAAATAAAGCTTTTTTGCCACTAAGCATACCTGGGGAGTGGTGTTCTGCGTGGGCTGGATAATGCTACTCTGGTGACAGACTGCTGTCACTCCTACCGCTTTTCAGTATCAGCAGGACCTTCCCAGGTGCCTCATCTTCTGATGAATCCAACAGAAGAGGCGGCACATCGTCTCTTGTCACACTGCACACTCCAGTGTTTGCAAGGAGGAAGAAATGAAAGTGAAAAAAAACTGTAAAAAAGGTGTGATCCCTCACAGCCTGGTTCAGTTTCTTATTAAAACCATCCCCGTCCCTGTACGCAGGCTAAGCTGGATATTACAGATCACGCTGCTCTTCCGCCTTTGCCTGTGGAGGCTGGAGAAGAAGCGATTGCTGAGGTAACTGCCTGTTTCCTTACATATGGTCTTTTTTTTTTTTAACCACAGAAATTGGTAGTCCAAAGATTGAGGTTTGATATTAATAATAGTGGGAAGAATAATGCAATATATTTCAATAGAAAATAAGTGTCACTTGTTGGAGATTCCGCTACTAGTTAAAATATTGTTGACAACTTATTTTTTTCTAACAGCTTTCAGTTTAGACTGACACTTCATTAGTTATTGTTCTAAATATTTGGAAGTGTAATTTCTTCCAAAATTCTTATCACAGTACCTGGACTGATATGCACAAGGTTTTATTCAGTTCTTGATATAAGTGAAATGGAACCATCATTCTTCAGATATCTATCTAAAACATGCTGGTCAACATCTTCTACTTAACATACTGTAAAAGTGTGGACAGGATTTATAAGTATTTTTATGACTAGAAGATGTAATTCTGGGGGTTTGAAGGCTTTTGAGTTTGTTCTGTGGATTTTTTATACCATATTCTCTGACAGATATCTATTTTTATTGTAAAGAATGCCTGAAGGAAAGCCTGGTCTACATCAGTAAGTGACTGGCACGTGTTCTGCTCATAAGTACATAGAGAGAGACTGTAAGAACAATCTCTTACAGCAGGCAAAGAAAATGTAAAATAATCTTTTCTATGTATGTAAGAACCCAATTCCACAATCCTTAAGACCATAGTTAGGAGCCAGGATTACCTGTGTGACTAGACATTATAAAGTTCTGTAGTCATGTTTGGTGCCATTAATGAAAAGGAATACAGCAAATTTAGAGGAAGAAATGTATTTAATTACTGGATGAAGAATGCCTCCAGTTAGTGACTCCATGTACACACAGAATGTGGACTCATAAGTTATAAGAAACAGTCCCTGAACAGAAAAAGCTGTAACTGGAGAAGACAGCACAAGGGAAATGGGTCTAACAGAGACAAAGATAGTTGGATTTATTTCTAGCTGAGAGAAATGTTAGTAGGTGACTTCATGCTGATCAAACCTGAGATACTCTGTCTTCCAGGATGGCCTGTACGTTAGGTACAAGACATACCAGGAAAGACACTTTGAATTCATGATACAGACAGTGGACAGAATACTGGGTCAGGTAAGAAATGAATGTTGAACCCCTCCTTTGTCAAGCTGGCTTGTAGGAATGGGAAAAAAGGCTTGCAAAACTGGAAGGCTGCTGAGGGCTTCAGCTACTCCCTCAGCCCATATCTAGGAAGCATTACAATCAAAAGCAAGGGATATATCTGATGGGGAAGCATTGAAGATTCTTTCCTTGTTGAGCATGTCTCCTGCACTCCTTGCCCACGGTCACCCAGCAGTTACTGCAAGGTTGGGGTCTGTCACCTGTAACAAATTCGTCAAGTCGGGGAAGTGGGGCTGAAATGCTTTGTGTTACTGTGCACAGTTGGTTGCCCGCTCTTTCACTTCTGTGCCAGCAGGGAAATCCTCTCACCATGTCCTGCCTGGCCATGTTCCCAGGCCTGGCCCCCACGCTTCCCTGGGCCAGACCGCCTGGCTCCACGCATGGCTCCACGCAGCCAGCTCTACTCGCTCGCTGGCTGGTCCAGGACAGAACAAGTGCTCCTTTCTGCCTCATTTGTACTGTAGGGGAAGTTCAGGCCCTGGTGCAGCTGAGAGCTTCAGTAAGAGTTTTCCTTGTGAGAGAAAGACTCATACTCTTCATGATAACCTCCTGGCTTAACTGACTAATTTGCATACCATGAATTACTTTGATTTTCAAAAGGGCAATAGGGGCTTCTGTAATGAGTTGCATTGTTTCTTCCCTTCTTTAGAAACTGGATTACCAAAATGGACTGGAAGATGACAGGGACATCTGTAAACCTCACATATACACTGAGGAAGGAGAACTAGAACAAAGTGACTCCTGCTCTGTCTCCATTGGTGGTGAGGACTTGCCTGTTGGTTTTTTGGACACTCTTGGACCAAAGTTTTCTGCTCTGGAAGAAATCTGTGAGAAGCGATTTCCGTCATTCAACTAATTTCAGAAGGCTGTGCCTACTTTATGGTGTTGCAAAGACTTCTGACAGAAGTGCTGAAAAATTGGAAAAAAAAGACCCATCCGCGCTGGAAAGCGCTGCGGTGTTTGCACCACGGGGACCTGCCTTTGACTCTTCCTGCTGCGCTGTTCACACGCAGCCACCAAGAACCCTCGCATCCGGAGGGTCCACTCTGCTCTGAAGAGACGATGGAGTGATTTTGGCATATTCTGTGTAGGCTTACACAGATGGAAGATCTGATATTAAGGATCCTCAATATTGTAAACAAAGGAATAAAAGACATCTACTAGGCTAGAAATTCCAGTCCAAGTTCCATGTGGAAATAAGGCAGCTGTGAACACAATTACCAGCTAGGCTGGTGATGCAGTTTGTTCTGGTCCCTTTAAATCCAAGACTAACTTCAGTATGGTACCATGTGGGTCTGACTTGCTGATTCAGATCTTTTACTCCGAGATGACATTGAAATATCTAAGAGAAAGTGCTCTTCTACTCCTAGTGTGACACTAACTGCATCGCAACCTGAGGTCTGTTCCATACTGGCCTTCTAGCACAAAGCAGGCACTTATTCAGTGCCCATTTGCTGGCATCTGGTGGCTCTTAGTATTATTACACTGCTGTAAATACTGTCAATGCTACGAAGTGTGTGCAGTTGACCTCTGCTCAGTTATAGCTTGGTGGCTGTTGGTGTTACAAATGAGGGAAGAATAGCTCAGAAGATCCTGTTCCTGTTCTGCTATTAGGTAAGTGATACAGACAATAAGAGATGGAATTAGTCCCAGATTTTACTTCTGTTCTATTACAGTTTTGTCCTGAAAGAAATATTCTTTGCCCAGGGCAAGCACTACGTCTGGTAGCTAAGGCACTGTTCTTCTGTTTCAAAGTTTACTTAAAGAATAAATTATGCTTTTGCTCAGATGTTATTAACTAATAATTCAAGGTTGGAAACTTCCGTCAAGTGTGGTAGAAGAATTTGCCTGAGTGGCAGGCAGCTAAGTTTTCCTAAACACCAGCAGTGGGATCTGTTTACACGATAAATCACTACTCTGAAAAACCATCTCTGGTTTATAATTACAGATGGAAGACTTCAAGTCAGGCCAGTGATCTAACAGCAGGGCCAATAACCAACAGGACGTTTTTATTGCAAACTATAACCGTATTGGCAAGATTAGAAATGTGCTGTGGTTTGCTATTTCTTCTGAAAATTATGCAAGATTAAAAATCATAATGAGAGTGTTCTGTGTGTTTGTTGTTCATATAAACTTTTGTTGGGTCTGGAGCACACCATGCTTACAAACACCGGATCATTAGGTGTGATCAGAGCCACACAAAGTGGGAGGTGTATGTACCCTGTAAGCGCATAATGAGGTGTTCAGTTAATTTGAATGATTGTTGTAATATTTTAAGCATCACTATGTGCCCTTTAATCGGAATGAGTACTTCTATGTAGGAGTGACAAACACCTAAATAACCACTCAAACTGCTGAAAGCTCTTAGGACCCCTGCTGCCAAACCACGGCCAGGCAATCTGTCCCGCATCAGCCGGGGGTGTCTGGGCAAGAGCAAAACTCGACAGAGGACCGGGAACGCCTGGGGTTCTAGGTCTGTCTCAGCGCCATGTGACATATACTTCTTTTTCCATCTGTGCATAAGGTTTGAGTTGATATTTCTTCTTAAACTGAAGGGAAACTAAATGAGTTTCCCATTGTCTTAAAAACTAGAAGCATCCGCTTGAGACAGCATAACTTTTGAGTGGCATTTGGCAGGAGGGAGCCCAGGCTGATGAGGGAACTCCTCCACTACCAATTTACTACAATCAAAAAGCCTTATTTAGAGGCTTTCATGAGACACAATGATTACTAAGTACTGAAAATGAGGCATAAATCAGAGCATTTATCATCCACATCACACATTTGCATCAATCACACTTTTAAAGACATTATTTCAGGAACCTGGTCAGGAACTGGAGCTGAGGTCCCCAGCAGGGGACAGACGGGAGGAGAGTGTCTGGGTCGCAGTGTGTTTTGTGCCACACAAGACACTGAGAATTACCATGACATCCCAAGCAGACTTTGGGCCTTAAAACTGCTGTCACCCTGTCCCCACAGAAGGTGACAGCGAGCCGTCAGGCTGAGGGAGCTTTCAGGCGTCCACCTGAAGGTTGGTGTGAGGTCCCTGCCTGACTCCTGCCCCTTTTCCCCTGGTGTGTCACAGCAAACCTCGGCTGAGGGACAGAACCTTTAGCCACAGCAAATCACCATATTTCTTCCAAGGCCCCTCTGCTTCTCCCGGTGCCCCCCACCGAAGCCAGGCCGGCAGCTCGTCTGTCGCCCCCAGAACCCCACAGAAGCCGCCGTTGCTCAGGGACGGTGTCAGAGGGGTGCTCCCTGTGCAACCACAAGTGTCTTTTATCCATGGCCTCAGCTCCTGCTTTGCTCAAACACAATGGCAGAGGGAGCGTGTGAAGCCTCTGGTTTGTTCGGGGTCTGCTTTAGAGGCAGTCCCTCCATGGCCTGCTGTTTCCTAAATGCCGGCGATGGGCTCTGGTGTTCAATTACCCGGTGGCAGCCAGAGCTCTAATCACGCCGCCTGCGCAGCCCCATCACGCCCGGCCCCCGCGGTGCCCGACTCAGTGGGAGTCCCAGCAGCACAAATGTTTATCTCTGCACAGCCTTCATCTCTGTCTTTGTTTTGCCTCATTTATAAAAATCTTACTTAAAAGTAAACGGCACACAATCAGTAAAGGGGAAATGAATCACACTGGAACCAAACTTCTGACACGGAGTTTTAAAGGAGAGTGATCCCAGGCTGGTCCTGCAGAGCCGGGTGCCAGCGCGTTGGCCCTGACCTGCTTTTGCCTCAGAGAGACCGTGTTTTCCCTGCCTGCTGTTCCCTCCGCTCCGCTGGGCAACGGCAGATCCCCCGGGATCTTTAGGCTGCCACAGAAGGAGTGTAAGTTTTAATCAAATCTTTCTGTGTCAGTTTGGGGTCATTTTCTCCCCTCTGAAGGATCCATTTGTCCCGATTAAGGTATTAGAAGAAGTCATTTAAAGGACAAATAAATGATGAGATTTTATAAGTGAAGGGTGACCTAAGTGCTGAGTGGGCTATAATTAATTCCTTCTATTAATGCCTTATGTGTTGTTGTATTTCACAGTCCTAATAATTAAACAGTAACAGAGTGTTGGATTAGTGTTTTTAAGAAACCCAATAGGCCAAGCTGGGGGCTCCTCTCCAGGTTTTCTGGGAGTGGGCAGGGAACAGACCCCGTGGCGCTTGTGGCAGAGGCAAAGTGCAGCTGTAGCACAATTCTCCCCGGTAACTTCTTATGAAACGTGACCAACCTTTACCCCCCAGAGATGAAAGCCCAGTCTTTTGAGAAAATGGGGCTCTCATTAGTAAAATATCAGGATAAACAAGTATTTTTTCTTAAAACACAAGTTCACTAAATATATCAATATTGTTGGGACCACACTTACAAAGATCTTTTTTGTACAACCTACTGCTTATTCATAACAGCTGAATATGATATGTTATTAATAATTTATTAGTTTTTGGTTTGTTCTAAATTCTACAAAATAAGAAAGAAAATTACTTCAGGGATTCAATTAGCAAATTATTTCAAGGCACTGATAATAATGAATGCTTCTTGATAGAGGCTTCTCCTGTGTAAAGACAGTTCTGTAATTATCCAGAAGATGGCATAAGTAGGCTGGTTATCAACCTTCCGCTATCAAGATGTAAAACTAAGCAAGGCTTACCAGTACCCCATTTCAAAACAAATTTACTTATAAAAATGTATATTTTGGTATGGTCAGTGGAGAGGAGTTTTCTTTCTTAAGACACAGCCCTTTCCTCATCAGAATCGTGCAAAGAAAATACCACTTAATGGCTATACAACAGTACTGAGACATAGGAATGTGAGGAGCCTAATATGAAAATCTTAATCAGATATTTATGATTTTTTTTTTTTTTGGCATTAGGCTATATCCGTTATATAGAAATATTTCTGTTTATCCACTGCAACAATGATTGGTAAGAAAGATATCTCTGTATTTCTCCACCTGTATTGTACTCTGCCTAGCTCATGTCATTCTCTTTGCTTTTCTGAAGGGTTTTATTCAAACAACTTCTAAAAGTATAGGGCATGTGGGAGAACGCATTTACACCAGCAAATGAACACTTGCGAGCACAAATAAGGAATTTATGCTTGAAACTGGCCTTCAGTATGTAACGTTCCACACAAGCAATTTACATATTCCAGTATATATTTTCATTATTCACACCAATAAATCCCATGAACAGCAAAGATGCTCTGCACATGGCGCAATGGGGACTTCAAAGAACAAAAATGAGGGGAGATCAGCTTCTCCCTCCTCAATGAGTGTTTTTAAACACCTAAATGATGGCTCAGGGAGACATCTGTTGGTGTCAAACTCTAGTTCTTCACTATATGAATGTACTTGGGATTAGTATGAAACCTGCTGATGTGAAATCTGCTGCCTGCCACACTGAGGGTATTGGCCAACCTGAGGCCATGGAGAAATGCAATTAAACAAGCGCAACCCTTCTCAGACCTTGGGTCAAATCCTGATTATGCAGATGCTGGAAGTGATCTTAATAAACTCTGCATTCACATCTCTTTTCCTAGGCATTTGCAAAGTGCATCAATGTCACAGCTGAAGCCTCCCCTTATGAAAGGCCAAGAGCAGGGTTAGTAGAGCTGTTGCAAATCAGCTCTGAGCTGCAATAGTTCAGTTGTGTAGGGAGATTTCCAAACAGCTGGCAAGACAAGAGTCACATTTCTAAGTTCTGAATTAATTCCAAGCAAGTGATAAAGGTAAAAGTCTAGGATTAGAAGAGAAGAGCATATTAATATAAAAGAGAAGAAAAAATATTAAACTTACCTATTTCTTTCAGAACTGTAAAGCATCATTTCACCGTCCTTCATGGTGTCCATCAAACATCAATGAATCTGAGTCTATGGATTGTATGGGCAGGTGTCAGTTTCTATTCCTTGGCAGAGCCTGAAACAGGAGGTTTTAGTCCTTAATTAGGGCTTCAAGATGCTTCCACAATAAAAGTACTACCAGTCAGACACAGAACCACTCTTTGTGCTTTTGAATATTTTTCCATCATATTTTGCAGGGTATCTGTGAAAGGGTATTTTTTTTATCCTGCAATATTTGCTCCGTGCCCACAATGGCTTCTACACAACCAGGGACGAATTTCACATTTAAAAAACCCATGGTTTTGTTTTCAAACATTTAGTTTAAGACACATCAGCTATGGCCAGGGCTATCATAAAACCAGAAAAACTCAGTCCAGTTCAGCCTGTTACGTTGCCAAGAATGCTGCTGAGATTAATACAATCACCATCAATCTATTAACTGACTTGCATTTAGAAGAGATATGGAAAAGAATAGAAAGTGATTGTGGAAACTGTACCAACAAATCTACCAAAGAACATTACAGGTTTTCGAATGAAAAAAAGGAATAACAAAGGTATTACAAGGCACTCACAGCTGTTCCTAGTCAACATAAAGAAATGGATTCTAGTGTAGAAACTGGAGTTTATTCCAGTTCCTGCAAAGCTGCTGACACAGGCTGTAGCTGATGGGAAGCCAACAGAACGGGTCATCTCCCTGTTGTATTCCTGACAGTGTAAAAGGTATTTTCATTTAGAAATTAATTTGAAAGCAGTAGTGACAAGTGAGATTTGTTTCAGTGTCTTGTTGAACTTCAACGGTTAACATTAGGTGTTCAAATAGATATGTGAGATACTTGGCAAACAGAGTGAGACATTGACAGAAACAGGCAAAAACCCCAAACACACACATCTACTGATTTAAATTCCCAAGATCTTTCAACGTAGGTGGTTTTAACAAGGCAGAGAAACACCATTATTGGGAATTTTGTCTAAGGCTCAAAACTCAGACTACATTCTTTGCACTTTCCTGATCACTGCTGGAAGAAGGTGTGCTTGAGCAGGAGTTAAGTGCTTGCTCTGTTTTACTAGATGAAGGCAATCCCTACAGTCAACAAGTGGCAATTCCCAGCAAAAGGAACAGTGGTTCCCAGGTTTCCTTTGCAGCTGTCATTTGGTTCATGGAAAATTTTTAGAACCATATTCTGGGAATTAAATATCTATTCCTTTACTTAGACTGGAAGACTTAGAAAGTCCTCAGAAAATGTACTTCCAGGTTTTGATTTCAGCAGCAGTGTTGGTCCTTCCCCCATGACTACTCAGAGACAGCTCTGAGTCTATACTTCTGCGCAAATCCCATCATTATGTGCCTCTAAACACAAAAAATAGGTCAAGAAACTGCCAGGTGAACGAGTTAATACACAAACCAGTATCATATCCAAGTGCTATACAACTGAATATCTTTTATTTAATTATGAGGCCATGGAGTCAGTACAGTGTGGTGACATAAACCATTACGATACCGAAATTTTGTTGCCATGGTGTGTTTTTTAAAAGGAAACTCTTTTAAGATGTAAATTAACTTTGTCTTAGAATTTCCCTCCTCACACCCTCAGTCAAGCAGTAAGCACTGTTTATAGGCATTGTGTCAGAAGGACACGTTGAGCTGCGAAAGCGACTGAGAGACCTTATTAAGCAATATTCCCATAATAGCTGTCACTGTCCTTGTTCTGGCCCTACTGCAAAGGCATTCAATTTCCACTCGGTCTCTTTGCACTTTTTAGCAGAGGTTTTAGGAGTCAGGGAATGTTACACAACGACAGCCATAAAGTTTTATATGCTTTATCTAACCTGAAGAGGTTTAAAGCAGGCCCTTGTCCCTGCTTTCGGCCAGCCCCGCTCTCAGGAGAGCAGAGCGTGTCTCCCAGCCCCGTTTGCTCCTTTCCCCAGTGCCCAGCGTAGCTCAGTGGGGAGGGAGAGCCCCTTTTCTGCACGGGCAGATATTTATTAAAATTTGTTCCTGCAAAATCTGCCTCTAAAGACCAGAAGACAAACTGGATCTTTGCCTGACACCTCACATCCATCTCTCTCGTGCCTAACTCTTGGGTTTATGCCCTAACATGTAATTTAGCCTCTCAGAGCCACACAGCAGTGAGAGACAGATGATGGACTGGGGTGTTTTCTGGATTCAGACCAATTCCTGGGGAAAGGGAGCTAGGAATAACGTCTGTGAGGCCTTGGATCAGGCCCAGGTTAGAGATGCTGAGGAGGCATTTCTGGGCTGGGCTGAAGGTCTGCTGGATAGATGTGGTCAGGGAGCAGAGAACAGGGAGAATTAGTCTGGACGGAGAAACAGGAGCAGGTGACAACACCTTTTAGGCAGGAATTTGTAATTGTAAATCTGTAGTAAAGTCATCCCTCTCCCCTCTCCCCCCAGCTGAATTCTCCATTGAGGTAAATGGTGTCAATTATCCTGATTTTGACCACAAAATAGTGCCTGGAAGGCAGACCAGGTTATTGTTATGGCTACAAAACAAATATTCTGTTATTGTAAAGGGTAACCACTTTGTGCTTTCTGAGGTGAAAGACAATTGTCAATAAGTTATGGTTAGAATTCATAACAGTGCCTGGGGGAGGCAGACACTCAAATGCCATCGAACTTCACAAACAACCGAGTGCTTACAGCCTTTAGGCTCCTCTTGTAAATCCTTCCCTTAAATTACAAGTCTGGCCTATAAACACAAAAATCTATTAGACTGAAAGAAAGGTTTGCAATAAAGTATGGATCCATCCTAAATCCTTTGTTCATGAGATCCTGATCAACATGTATTAAATATACACAGCTCTATTGTGTTAGCTCATCACTTGTAAAATCTTTTGACCTTGAACTGTTTTTACTTCTTAATTTCACTTTTTTTTTTATTTTTATTGCCAATTATCTGAATCAAAGCTCTCTGAAATAAGAAAAATAATATTATTAATTCTATGGTCATTGGCTCAGACTCTGAGCAAGGTACGTAAATCAGTATCTTTTTGCTTACAGGCAAATCTCTTTTGTAGAAGTGTTCCAAAGTTTTCTGTCCAGTCATTTCAAGTCAATTTTCAGCTTTTAATGTCCTACTGGACTGAAACTCAAAGGACAATGGACTGGCTAGAATTCCTTTCTTGAATTCTTTTTTTTATTTTAGTCAAACTTCAGCATTTCTGCCTTTTGATTTGCATCTCTTTGTCCTGTCCCATCCATCAGAGAAGTCATTCCTACCTCCTTTTGGCACGGAGATGCCATTTTGCCATGAAAAATGAAGGGCACGTGGAACACTGTGCATCTGCATAACGACTTTGGTAACAGTTTGTCAAGAAACCCTCTCAGAACTATTTCCTGAGACAACAGTGCTATTTCTAAGGATGCAAAATGATGGCTCTGTCTGGCATATTACAGAATCTGAAATACATTATTAAATCCAGCTTCTCCTAACTGTATTCTTCCAGCATTTTTCTTCGCACAGTCATTTAAGGGCTTGTTGAAGCCCCACAAAGCACATTTTCTGAGAACTACTCATGAAGTTTCTGATGGTAAGGGATTTTCGACAGGTGCCTTATCTCTTTTTCCTGCTTTGGTTCACTGGGATGATTATCAGAAATACAACCATGTTTTATTTTTCTAAATATCAACACTGTCAACCTTTTCAGTACTTTTACTTTTGGATCTTAATCAAGGCTTGACCACAGCGTATCTGTGGAGCCTTTAGCAAAAACCCAGTGCCTTGGTTCTGGGAGGCGTCATGGTCACAGCTTGTAGATTCCCTGGAGCCCTTCACCTCTACTTATTTAAACACTCGGATGGCCATGTAGGACAGCGGATGGGAGAACCACTACCAACCAAAGTTTCACCCACTTGCATAGAAATTTCAATCTATTTCCTATGTGTTCTGTGAGATGATTTACATGTTGCAGGTGAGAACTAAGACATGGGCTCTCGTTCCTGCAGCGTGTTCCCGGTGTTCGGGTGTGCTCCTGCTCGGTTATGGATTCCTGGCAGCTCAGGCAGTGAGTGTACAATAGGTGGCACTCATTGTCTGGGGGAGACAGGCACTATCAGTGTCTCTCTAATTAGAAAAAAGAAAGCAGCCTATCTTATCACTTGCAAAATTAACAGCTCAGAATAGGTAATCACTAGCTGTGGATCAATTTAATTAGTGTCCTGTCAACGTGTGCAGTCACCCTTTTGATCTATACCCATATGCATATATCTGACCTATCTATCTTAGGGTTTACAAACTAGGCATTAAGAACAGAGGAATCAGATTATCTGCCTGAAGCCCTGGCTGTGCTGTGATTGGGGTCATCATTCACCTTAAACTTATCAAACTTATATGCCATCGATGTTGTGTTATTGCTCAAACATTAGAGTCATTCCCTGTTAGATGTCTCCCCTGTCAGAGATACTCACAATAAATTTAGACAACACCAGAATACAAAAGGATAAAAGCCCTTTGTTCGATATAAAGTGTTGCCGTTAAACAATCATTACTTAACGACGCGCTGTTGGAAACCTGCACAGACAACATCTAGCAGCGTACAAACCACTTCCAGTTTGAACCACTTTTGATTTAAGATACAAATACCTCTGTATCTTAGTAATCTTTGCCTGACAACTCATAGAATTGTTGGAAAAACGTATCAGAGATCAGTAACAAATTCTGGTTGCTCACACTTAGCTTGGCTTTCTACAAACCTAATGGGAAAACTAAATTGTATGTTGTTTGATAGATTAACTGATGAGCCTGGTAGGAAAGTGGGTGCACACAGTTGTTTTGTACCAAGTCATGATGGAAACTGATTTTATAAATGTTGCATACAGGGTTGGCCAGAACGAGAGTTGATACTGATATTGAAGAGCTAGTATCAGTAACAATAAAGAATAAATCAGTAGGCATAGGTTGATTTAAGAGCAATGTACATCTACATAATATGATTATTTCCCCCCCCCCCCGAATGTCTTAATGAAAATGTGGATTTTCAGAAGGATTCAACTGATCTGTGTATCAAAATTTATAAAAGCTGAATTCTATCACCTTTAACTATGTTTAAGAATGCCTTTAGAGCAGCTGGACATGCAGCACACTTGTCGGTGGTGAGAATGCTTTTCATGCACTGTAAATTCAAAGCCTACTATCAGTGCAGTGAGTGTTCTTTAAAATCCATACTAGGACTAGGAAAAAAATACTTGTCATATTGTCTGTCCACAGAAATTATTTTTAAATTCCATCTTCTATTGAGGAGTAAACCAGTGGTGCAAACAAATGAGTTCTCGGCAAACTCTAATAAATTTCCCCACTGGCTTGTAGCCTTGTGCTTGTGGCTACTCACATGCAGGCTGAGACAACTGAGGAAGGAACACGGGTTCTCTAAGCTCTCTCCTCTCCTATAGAAAAGCTTCCGTGGTGTTGGAAGACCTATTCCTCTCAGCATTTATGACATGGATTTTGAAGTGGAAAGGTGGGCCCAAGGTACTGTATGGAGCATGGGATGAGAGGGAGGAGCTGCAGCCTGGCTCTCACACAGTTCGGTCTTCTCCACGGGAACTTGGGAGCATCTTTTTCTGACCGGAAAAAAACCCAGTTTCATTGTTAGGTGGGGAAAGAAATCCCTTTGGAGAATATCCAAGTTCTGATGTTTCATACAAACCTGATTATACTGTCTGACATTATTGATGTTGACAGCAATTGTAAAGTGAATTTGGAGACATTAAGTGTATAGGGGTATTGTCTGTAATTTTTAATAATCCTCTTCTCTTAGATTGTAAAGGAACATAATTGTTGTGGATGTATTAATGGAATCTGCCTGTCAAAATAATGAAATTGGAAAAGCTTTTATTGGGTATGTATATCATACAAATGTTAGATTATATATGTCCCTTGTGCCAAATGTATTACCACAGCAGTAAGTGCAGAAGCATCAACTTCTTAAAAATCCCACATATATTGACACCGGTATAAAACTAAGCAGGTCAATGAGCCATTTCCCACCAAATAAGTTGTAACACTGTCCATTAGTGTTTAATGTTTAAATTTTTCTTTGTTTTAAGCATTATTCTAGTAGGAAATCAGCTGTTGCTCCTCTTTTTCAATGACAGGGTGGCAGAGAGCAGGGCCTGAAGCCTCTGTGGGCCAGACGGGCAGTGTGGCTCCTCCTGCAGCCCGTGTCCTGCTGACCCCGAGGAGCCGGGAAAGCCAGAGCCAGGAGACGGACTCTTTCCAGGGAGAAGAGGGGGGAGGACACACAGCAAACCCTGGTGCTCCCCATTCAATCAGTGAACATCCCCACCGCTGGCAACAGGGATGAACGGGTACCAAAGAGCTGAGTGGGGGTGTCATGAGAGACTTATTTGCATGCCCTGTCTTCTGGAACATGTTACCTTCCTTTCCACCCTGGGTGTTGTCACATTTTTCATACCATGGCTCATGGTTTTCTTACCAGAAAACCTTCTGATGGACCACTTATTTCTTTATTAACCCTGCATAGACTATACTTTTGTGTCCTCTTGGGAAGATACTACTCAGATCCCTCTGGCAATTACAGCAGCTGCTTAAAAGCAGCCAAGATGGCACCTCTTAATCCAGCTGTTTCAATAAAAAGATGGACTCCACATTGCAACGATGAGTATGAACACACAGAAACAAAGTAAAAGAATACCATAATCAAGAATGAGGCTTTGAAAACCTCTGTACCACCTCATTTTAAACATAAACCTAAATACTTGGCTCGATCCCCGACAGGTACAAGTTATTTCTGGGGAGATTCTGGTTGGATACACTGAGAACAATCACCCACTGGAATAATCTCCCAAGGGAAATGGTGGATTCCCCAACATTGGACACTTTTAAGATCCAGCTGGACAGGGTGCTGGCCCATCAGGTCTAGAGCATGCTTTTGCCAAGAAAGACCAGATGATCCTTGAGGTTCCTCCCAACCTGGGATTCTGTGATTCTATGACCTAGGAGAAACATTGTCATTCTCCAGCATTGACAATCAATTTTCTTCTGCGTGGACACGCTTTCCTGCCACATTACCTCAAGTATTTCTTTATTCACTTCAGATGGTAAATGTTTTGCAGCAGATATTGCATCTTTGTATTTGCTAATGAGGTAGCAGGACAGATGGCACACCTAAAGTGCACCCTGAGACATATGCTTTTATTTAAGTACTTGAGGATTTTCAGTACATAGGATTGTATATTTATTTTTGTTAGCAATAACTTTATGGGAATATTGGTCAGCTGATGATCTGGCACAGCATCGATAAAAATTCATGAAGCAAAACTTCTAAATTCCAAATGGCTACCTAATTTTTAAAGGCTTAAATTAAAATTAGCTATGCTACTCAATAACAGGAGGTTGACAAGGTGTTTGTGGTCTGGTGTTAATATTTAGAGAATACGATAAAACTTGAAGAACGAAAGATTCCTGTAAATAATTGGTGTCCAGACAATGAAATAAGATATTTAGCCTTGTCAGTCAGATCTCAAATACCTCATAGTAGATGAAAAACATGAAGGGCAGAAACTCTGTAAAATGCACTTGTAGCTGAGGATGAGATAATAAGAGAGGGAATAAAATAAAACAAAAACGTAATATGCTTTTGGTTGGGGAAAAGATCAAAGGTAAAGGCAGCGCAGTTGCTTTTGGAAATCTCTTCTGGAGCAGCATTTCGTGCAGACACCCGCTGGGCGCCGGCTGCTGCTCCCTGTGTTTGTACCCTCTGTGCCAGGGAGACTTTGGGGGAGCATTTACAAAAACGTGCGAGTTGCTGATATAACATACCACAAAGCGAAAAGTTCTGTTATTTTATTCACTTCAACCTTTCCTTTGCACGGATCATGTTTTCCTACGTACTCACAGCACAACCAGCACACTGGAGCCTGAGGGCAGCGGAGCCTGGGAATGCTGCTGCAGCACAAGTCGTGACTGAGCACGGGTTTTCCTCCCCTTATTCTTAAAATGAAACTAATGCTGTTCAAAACGGCCTCAGTGATCTCTAGGCTTCTGATGGTTTACAAATGGGAGATACTGCAAATACTAGCCAGAGTCACTGGGTTCTCACAGACTGGTTGTAGGTATCTGTCTTCCAAGCAGAAAACAGAAGCATCTCTGGAAAATCTAACTCCTGACATCATGTGAGACATTTGACCTGGTTGGTTTGCAATCCAAGTGGCAAAACTAATTTGTCTTATACTTCCCATATACCTAGTTTATCCTACAACTGAAATACATAATTTTAAATGACAAATGGTTAATAAGAAATATATTTTTAATTGTTCTTTATCAGTGTCTTGATTGTGATTATTACACAGTATTTTAGAGACAATGTGAGATCTGAGTGCTGTAAATCTTTTCAGCTCCTGGATGAAATAGAGACGCTCCGCAACAGGGATGCAATGCATAAATACAAAGGCTCTTTTAAATTATAAAACAAAAGCTGGCCAGGCACCCAAGCCTCCTTTCATCTTCTTGTCAGTCCAGCTCAAGATGTAAATACCCCAAGTGAGTAATACATCCTCGGAGTGACAGCACGGGGCCATCACTCACTTGTCGAAGCCACACAAACTGTAGCTCCCACGGGCTGCAGGAGGAGGTTGAAGCACCGCAGTTCTGCTGAAGGCAACGCGGCAAATGGCATTGGAAGTACAGAGGAACAGATTCTCAAAGCAGCATTAAGAGTTTCAGGTCTTCATGTAGACTGCCAGTAGAAGGTGTGGGAGATGTCTAAATCCACCAGAAGGACAGGAGATGCTGGTGGACTCTCAGCCACTAGGCCCAGTAACAGGAGAACTATGCTACTGGAAGGTGGTGTACAAAGAGGAACTAAAGGACCTAAACTAAATAGGAATGGTCTTTAGTGCAATTTATTAGGGTTCAGGAGGAGACGTGAAATAGTATTTTTTTTTAAATACAATTGATTGTAAAAACGCATTGGAAGATCTAATGAGTTTATCCATAGCCATAGACTGCCATTAGGACACATCTGATCACAGAGTATAACACTGAGCACTCTGCCTCTTGCTGAAGGAACCTCTGCTAGTAATGAGGGAAGTTTCTTCTAGCTGGTCTTTGTTGGAAAGATGTGAAACAGGATCTGTTTATCTGCCTCTTCAAGGATAAGGTTTAGAATCATAGAATCATAAAATTGTCTTGGTTTGAAGGGATCTTTAAGATCATCAAGTCCAATCATTAACCCGACACTGACAAAAACCATCACTGACCCATGTCCCTCAGCACCACGTTTGCCCGACTTTTAAATCCCTCCAGGGATGGTGACTCCACCACTTCCCTGGACAGCCTCTTCCGATGCTTAATAACCCTTTCTGTGGAGAAATTTCTCCTAATATCCATCCTAAACCTCCCCTGGTGCAACTTGAGGCCACCTCCTCTTGCCCTGGTTTGTCTGGATGTACAGTGCTCAAGTATCGCACCACCACGGAAGTCTCAGGGTCCAATGTGTAGTTTATGCCAGCCCTTTCAACGCAGCAGAACAGACACACGCTGCTGAGGAAGATTCCCCTTTAAGGACTGACATAAACAAAAGCTAGTCAGCCTAAGGGAAAGCTTCAAAATAGATGAGAACATTCTTCTGCAGGACTTGACTGTAGCTGCACAACTGTCATAGAGGAAACACCTAGCCAGATTCGGATTCACCAGCTGATGCAGACATCAGAAGGTTGAAAGGCATTTGCATCATAGATAGATTCCTTGTACACAGTTTTGCCATCTTAGATATTTTGCTATGTTTTCCTCTCCGACACAAGCATTACAGCTCTTCCAACAATCACAGAATTGTCTAAACAGTCACCTACAAATAAATCTGTGAGGCCCCTAATATTCCATTCCTTTCGCACAGCCCTGGCACAGCCCCTCTGGCTCTTAGACTTTTGGGGTTTACAACACCTCCTGCCTGCTTCCCCGACTGCTCCCACCCTGCTCCTTGGCCAGGCTTGTGCTCCCATTCGCCTTGCACATTTTGGACTTCCTACCAGAGCAGAATAAGCAGAACAGCTGCCTCTACAGGAATCAGATTGATGCACATGATTACATGGACTGTTAACTTTGGTTCAAAAAAATTATTTACCTGCCAACACTCACAGACACCTTCACAAACCACTTGCTGATGACACTTCTGTTCACCTTGGAAAGGACATGAAATGAAGAACACAGTGTGACATTCTTAATAGATTGCCTGGAATTTACCGCAGTGCTCGTGCTCTACGACTGGTGTCATGTCCAAGAAATGCAACTTTTCTAAGAAACTGAAAAGATTTACTAAGGAAATTAAGTCTATATGTCTGTATTATTAAAGAACTTACAGATCTTAATTTTATAGTGCTTCTCTCAATTTCATGTACAAAACATAGAAATTTTAAAGAAGGTCACAAAATATCTACTCTGCAGTGCAAAACCACTTACGTCTCAATTGTTCCATGCTTTGTACGATAGTTTAAAAAGCACAAGTCAGTGCACACTTGTATAAGTGGACAAAAACTCTTAGAGAATTCAGTGGAGAAAAGAGCCTAGCTGAAAGAAATTAGCCATTTTCACTGGGGAAAGTATCCAGAAGTCTCCAAATGTGTTGAATTACTCTTAACCAAGAGAGCACCCACTGGAAATCCTGCCCAGCTTTGGTAGAGTTTCCTGCCTGAGAACACTCACCCGAGAGGTTCCCTACACTCTCCAAACCTCCTGCCTACTCCTAGGGGACTTCTGTGGACTTCATTCCTATTGCCTATTCCAAGAGGTACAAATTCCTCGAGGAAGCAAAAAATAATGAGCTTTAAAAAATGGATTTCAGCTTCTCATTTTTTGTTCATATGGACCATATTCTCAAGACTCTGAATCTGTGGAGATCAGAATTTTTTTTTTAATGCAAGCTGATAAACCTCCCCATTCACTTGACTCGTGGGAGTAGGGATTGAAAAACCCCCAAAACAAAATGATGAGTCTCAGCCACAGTGAGAGTTGGTAACCCTGGCTATTCTGTTGAAGTGGAAGTATAATTACTCACCTGGAACTAATTTAGCATAAATAAATAAATACATTTAGGTTAGTAGATGCTCTGTAAGCCAATGGTGGCGAATGCATCAGTGATGACCTCACAAACTTTGTTCTAGTAACTAACTTACCAGCAGCTCAAGATACTGTGCCCTAAAATGGGAGCTTCTGCGAAGAACAGTTTCAACAAAGGTGGAGTCAAACATTCTAAAAAGGTGGAACTGATGCTTCCAAATGCACTGCATTTTTAGCACTATTTTATTTTGATCTTGTAAGGAACAGCTCTATTTATGGAAACTTAGTGATCTTCTAAAAATGGGATGCATTCATTGACTATCTCAGGTAAAATGTGCCATGTTGGAAGATAAACGTCTCGGATCTCTCTAAGAGAAAACAAACAAACAATTGTTTTGCCTTTCGAGAACACTGTTTCTTTGTCACAGAGAGATTGAGCTCTGTGGATCTTTTTAATCCCCATGAAGAATTTTGCAAATATTTGCAAGACGTCAAAAATAATTAGACAAAAGCAGTTTCTCCATCTCTGGTATAAATAGTACATGCATTGTAGAGATCAAAGGACTTCAGTTCCTCTCTTGTAAATCTAAAAAGAAAAGTTTCTTTGAAGAAAAAATAGGAAACAATAGTAAAGAAAAAAGAATGCAATGTATTAATCTATGAGAGTAACTGATTCCATTAGAACCGTGTCAGAAATAGGTCTGGATTAAAGGCAGTTGATGTTAAACATTACGAAGTGCTGAGCTCCTGCAGCGGTACGGTGTGCACTGAGAGCTGCTGCTTCTTAGCAAACGTTTAGAATCACTCGAGATTTGGCCACTGATTCATTTGTTCAGGGTTAATACCACACAGTATTCTATGAAATGATGCTTGCCACTATGAAATATTTCAACAGAAACAGAAATGATTAAAAGTGCATTTCTTTCAAAAAATATTTCTGTTACGGTTACAAACAATATCTCCCCTAAAAGGAATTGAAAAAGGCAAAACTATGGATTGTGCCCGTAGCTGAGGTTGTACCTCCGACAGCACGTTGTGTCTCTCGCTCGTGGTTACACCACAGTCAGACACACTCCCTGTGTGCACCGCCGCACGGCACAGCCTCACACAATACAACCCCATTTTAAACAAACAGCACCACGCTGTTTATTATTGTTCAGCGAGGTACATACCATTCAAAAAGACAAAGGAAGCCCAAGGGTAGATAAGGCATCTGAACCCCCTTTTATACTCTTGTTTTTACCCCTTCAGCTCACTATCTCCTCCCTGGACTATCAGTTTGCAATTGGATTCCATTTAAATTTACCAAAACATGGTTTCTCCTCACCAAGACATGGCTGCTACAAAACCTGACAGTACATTTGCAGTCCTGTTTTCATAAATCAAGAAAGTGAGACCATGCAAAGAAGCGATTAAAAAATACACACTTTGCACAAAAAAAATCTCAAAGAAAATGAATATGAAAGGAAAAAAAGATAACATAATACCTGTCTCTGTGAGGGCATGTTGGCTACTGACAGGCGTTGCATTCTGTGCACATATCAAGGAAAAAGAAAACCCACACTTCTTTCTCTCCCCGATCCGTGGTCATATTTGTGGAAATCAAATGGGAGTATCCTCTGCTTAAAGTTAAGCGAGGTCATACTTAAAAGTTTGCAGGAACTAGACCTCAAACTAGAAAGAATAAGCAGCTCTTCCTACAGAACATGCAAGTTCAGCCAGACAACTCTTGTGTAACAATCTTCACTAGCAAAAATATCTTATATTGAACTGCAGTGTCTTTCTAGCATCTCCGTCTGGCACTACCACCTCGAAGCTCAAGGTCAGCACACTGTGTTTTCTTTGTCTCCCAGATATGGACAACCTATCACTGTTTTTAATGGAACATAATTTCTCGTGTTCCAAGTACTGTGAAGATGTAAAGTGCAATTTAATTGCTAAGTATTACTACAAAATATAGAAGCTTCCAAAAACCTACAGCACAATATGCTAATTCAGACACCACCCATTTAAGCAGCATTAATCACACACACATCTCTCAACTCGGCTTCAGTACATGGGTGGAGATGCAACAAATCTGTCAGGATAGTAATTTATTACTACATCTGCTTTACTTATTTTCTATTAACTCACCTCTGACAGCAACCTTATCAAGACAGAACAGAATCAAAATATCCACTACTTCACTTTCTATTATCAACAGCAAGTGAAGGACCCTTCAAAAGCTGTAGTTATTTGAGTAGCGCGGGTCTAATGTTTCTGCTTTTAAAATACAAGAAAAGATAACACGAGTAAAGGACAGAAGACCAGTAGCAAATAAAAATTGCATAGATCTCTAAAGCCTTAATAAAAGATGACAAGAAAGACATTTCATTTTACAGGAGAGGGAACTGAGGCACAAGGTGGTCTGTTGGTGGAGCTACATGACAAACCACTAGGACCTCAAGGCTCTAACTCATCTTCTCCTCCTAAAGGTTCACTTACTTGAAACCTTCAAATACATTTATTTCACTTGGATCATCGTGTTTGCATGCATGACTGGGATATGAGGCTGTGGTTTAACTCTAGCTAGAAAATACCCAATTCATGGGGGCAAAAATGGATGAGTAAAAGAACGGATGGTAAAAATTGCTGAAAGTGCCCTAAAGCTCCACTCCACAGTCTGAGGAGTGCAATTCCAAATGACTCTTCAGAACAAACTCTATCAGTCCAGTCCAAAGCCCAGTTAGCTCCATATTCTCATAGCGAACAATAACGGGCAGCCGAGGAATGGGGTAAGAACAAGGCGAGACAAAGATGCTTCCCCAGAACACATTCTGAGCTGCCAACAAGTGATATTCTCTACCTTATTCATCTATCACACTCTGCTGAAATTGGAAAATGGACTTAAAAGTTACTAGGGGTCATGAATGGATATTACATGGGTAGGATGGAGTTGCATTAGCTGCATTTCCTCAGGAATGCCTCACTGAACATAAAACCTCCGTAACACGGGGAAATAACCATGTCTTGGGGCCTGCTCTGTTAGAAGGGGGAAAAAAGTGATGTTTAGGCAGAAACTGTGACAGCGTATCTGCTCAGACCTGGTACAACCACACAAGTTATGTTCTACCTGTAATTTAAAGAAGTGTCAATGCCATAACAGTATCTTAGGAACACCACAGGATCAAACAAGAGCAGGCAGACTTGGCAACTGCATGCAGCTACTTAGCAACATTTACAAACATTTATGGAAATTCTCACTAGGTGCACGTATGCTCATTTCAAGGCTGTTCATTTATCCACACCAGGTTATGCCTCACGCTGCTCTGCTGAACGTGAGGTTGGCACAGGCGTGACCGAGAAGCACTGCAATAATAGTAATAATCGTGACACTCACTACTGCCCTTAGCTCTGGCATCTTAATTTATCTCTACTTGATGAATTCTTAAATAGTCTTGTAGACATAGATTTCCTATCTTGGCACGCTATTAAAGCTATAGTAGTTGGTATTCCCTGTCCTTCATTTTCGTCTTGTTTTTAGTACCGCTTCCCTCCTTCTCACATTCTACTACCACATAAGTGAAATCCCCTTTCCGTTTATGAAAGACATTTAAATTTGGACTGAGGATGTGACCCCGCACCTCTGAAGTCATTGGGAAGCTCCTGGAGAAACACTAAAAAGTCTGAAGTGCAGGTCAGCAGGTGGCTGGTACTGTGCAGAGGGAAAGGGAAAATACTGTGATTGTGTCATAATTTGTTATCATTTTTCTTTCTCCTGGGGAAAAATTAAACTCTGTCAGTTCTTCAGCCAGTAAAGACTCCTGGGGTGTTCTACCCTTTGGATGTAAAGGAAGATCAGAGAAGATTTATTTTGGCGGCACTTGCACTAAATATGAGAAAATCTTCTGGATTTTTTTCTCTGTAATTTTCTTTTAAACAATCATGACTTTGTTTTACTTGAAACCTTACATTACTTTCTAAAATTATATGAAAATTGCTGTTTCCAAAAGCTTGCCCACCCATTTTCTCAGTGGAAAGTAGGTGAACAAGGCAAGTGACTGACATTTTTTTCTAAGCATTATTTTGCTAATTTCAGCATCTGACAAAAAACATTTCTGCAAAATATGTTTTTGTTACAAGCAATCTTTTTCCCCCCAAATAAACTGACCAACACTAATTACACTTTTTATATTAATGAGATATTTTTCTAGGTGTTCATCCTGCTGGCACCATTTTGTACCTTAGGCAGAGACAGCCTGGGACCTGTGTCTCACAGTGAAAGATCAAGATCCACTATTCTTTTTGCTTATTTGCAGTACCCCAGGCCTATAACGATGGATCAATTATTAAAACAATTCAGTTGAAAACTACAAACAAAATGTAGCAAAGCCCCATACCATTAGCAACCTACTTTATTTTTTTTTTAGTCAGTTTGGTAAATCAGCTAGTAACAGAGTCTTTAGTACTCTTTTTCACTGCTGTCCTGTTTCTGGAGCTTTTCCTTCCCCTGTATGGTTATGACAGCCCTGAATCCTCTACTTTTCACTGACACTGCAGGGAATTTCAAGCCAAGACTTGTAAACCCTGCCTGGCTGAGGGAAGGTGGTGCTCTGTTCAAGCAGCAGCCTCTAAAAGATTATGTTTCCATAGTGACATTACTGGTGTTCTCTATTAAACCTTTTAAAGGTGTCCTTCGGCTACTTGGGTAAGCAAAGGGAGAACTGGAAGCATGTCATGGTCACAATCTGTTCAGACTGGGGATGTTCACCCTTGCCGAATACATCTATGATATCATTTGAGAGCTTTAATCAGAACTCCTAAAGAGGTGACTATGTAAATATCATGCAGCGTCAAACTAATCTCAGAGTCAGATATGAACTCACACCATGGTGTTTGATCCTCCAGGGCATGCTGCCCTTCCAGTATGATTTCATATCCTATAAAAGATCTCTGGTGTGAAAATAAGCTGCTTGGATTCCTTCCAGTCCTCCCTTACGTATTACACTTGCTGTAGAACAACTGTAATTTATCCAAGTCTTTATAGACTTTAAATGTCTTCAGAAACCATCTTGATTTTTGGCAATGAAAGAAAAAACCTGAAATTGCTTAACCATCTACTGATTGCAGCATTTGGAGCTGGCTTTAGTTCTCACCCTTTATTCAGTCAATATCTTAGCTGAACTGCACACAAAGTATAGTTGTCTCTGCTTTGTTAGAACAGCTAGCACAGGACCTGTCTGCGAGCAATGGTCTCTAGCAGCATGTGATTAACTTGGAATAGCTTTAAAGTCAACCTGTCACCGTGGCGCATTTAAATCGTATGTCAAGGCAAAGTGGGATGGTGCAGAACTCATCTGCAGGAAAACAAGATGGAAAAAAGTTTGCGCTGTAATTAATACAGTTCATGTAATTTTAGGGCTTATCACTAAAATTTCTAAAGATAGGGACAGTAATGGTACAAATAATTAAACTATGCTATCTGCAATATCTTCTACCTACAAGTACCACTCACTGTAGGATCAATTCATTAATTAAACCTCACACGAACCTCAGTGAAAGAAGGGAAACATGTTCAAGACCTTTACTGACACACAGGGAGTTTATGTGGTTGACATGGTTCTCTGGGAGCTTGGTGGCAGAAGTGAGAGCAGAAGCCAAAAGCCAGGGCTCCCAGCCCAACTCGCCACTCCAACGAGCAAAGGCCTTTCTATCCTACATGGAGTATTCAGTTTTCCAGAACCATCAGTATAACACCGCTGAATGGTGACTAAGAGATGAAATGCCGGAGCAGGTACATCTATTTGTTTGCACTGGAGTTGGTTACTGAGGTTGAAAGACCATTGTGTTAAGAAAGCCTTGTAGGTTTTCAGAGGGATGGAGCTCTTTTCCCATTTCCATCGAAGATTGTGGGAAAATATTCTAAATAACCCAGTGCCTCCACAGGAATAATCAAAACCCTGTCATGGTTTTACATAAGCAATGTCCTCTGAATAGTGCTAATGCCAGGTAAAAATCTCACTACTAACTAATACAGAAGAAGTTTCTATTTAAAAAAAATTACCAGCTTCCTAATTTGATTGTTTTAAAGTAACGTTTAGTGATATCTCTATTTGCTGTCCTCCCATGAATAGTTACCATATGTTGGATTTAATAGAAACATTGCATCATCTTTTATGAGTGCATCAACTTATCTGCAATTAAGTTTAGATTGTCTAATAAAATTCTGTGACATTTTAGCCTACAGTTTATTTCCCGGTAAAAAGCTTCTCTGAATGTTACTGCCATAAGAATTCATGTAATGACTAAAGATAAACCATTTTACTTCAGGCTGGACAGATGAATATGTCAGCAGAAACCAAAGCAGGTAATAGATGAATATACAGTCAGGGAGGGAACTGAGACAAGGAACCCTCTGAATGAGGCTCAGCCAAAACTGCACAACCCAAGCAGCTCCAGAACACTTTAACAATAAAGGAGAGAAATCTACAGAGTCAGCAGTTTTAGCTTTGTGTGACTCCCAGTCTCCGCAGAGGTGCTTACTGTCGATGAGAGAGAAAGACAATGAAGGACAAAGACTTTGCTGAAGAAAGACTCAGATTCTCTTGGCAATTTAGCAGCTGTTGTGTCCACCACTTTAGTTGCAAGAAATGGCAGACTAAGAGACCTAGAGCTCCATCTGAGTTCCTGTGCATTTGGAAGTTTGTTGTTACTCAGAATCTAGTTTCTTGGAAAGTCTTACCACAACCTGCTAGATCCAGCCTTTTCGAGCAGGAGGCTCAATGAAGACTATAATTGTTTTTGGCTCCTGCCCAAATCAGCAAAACCCATGCATCTAGTGTTTTCTTTCCCCAAACAGAGCACTTCATGGGAATGGATAAACTCAGTGTTCCAGTCGATCCCTGGCCTTGTCAAAAGCATTCCCAAAAATGTTAATTAATGCTTGTGCAGATGAAATTGGATATGGATATCAAACACGGCAAGGCTCCCAGCTTCCCTAAGGATATTCAGACTCCGAAAACACAGACTGCTGTAAAAGACCATTCCTCAGCACTGTTCACTCTCCAATTCAAAAATTCTCCCCCTTTGCTGTAAAATTTACATTAGTCTACCTTTTCCTGAATGTCACACGTTATTTATTTAACTTAAACCCCTTGTCTTCAAAAAGAAAAGGATAAGGGAGGAGGAAGCTGGAGTTCTGGAAAGGTTGATAGACAAGGATGGATTGCAGCCAAAACCTGATTGAAGAAAATCTGTCAATTCTCCATTTAAAACTAAAAGCAACTTTCCAGCTGAGGATTCATCTTCAAACATGAGCCTAGTTCCTTAATGAAAAAGAGAGCAAAACACACTTTAAAGAACTCTCCTAAGAGACTTTAAAATGCTTTGAATTTGTCACACCAACCCAGATTAACAAATGTTATGGATGAACCCTTTGTTATAAGACAGAATGTATGCAAAATCCTCCATGATTTGGAGTTTTTGAAAGTCTCTTTGGAACTGTTTATGAAGCAAGTTCATACAAAAAATACCCCGGTCCTCACACATTGGCAGTTTTATTTTTACTTTAGACAACAATGTCCAGAGGAATTCTAACCTGGGGGGAAGGAAAAAATAGACAAGCCACTACAAACAGTTTAGAGTCACTTTTTCTGTGGTGTGTTCATCTAGAGCTCAATTAAATGAAAACAAAATTTCCACACCATTTTGGGAGTCTGCAGGTAAAAACCATGTGCAGATACGTGTGTGAACTTTCCCATCAGGGCACTGTGTGTTCATTACTGCTCTGGTTCTAGAAACTGAAATGGCCATGATACAGCAATCTCTTTTCGAATCAGCAGAATGGGCTTGAATGACCCTTTCAGGTCACTTTATGTTGTATTTTTTTCAGAATCCTATCCATTTCCCTACTTTCAAGGACAGCTATAGCGAAACGCACATTATTTTGTATGGAGACCTTGAGCTTCCCTATTTGAAATGCATTATTTGAGAGTAACAATTTTCCCACCTCATACAGACCCATATATGAACTGCGGCTGGTTTGTTGAGAGAGCCACACAAAGACCAAGGTTTCCCTGGCTACAGAAGTGCTGATTTAATGCTAGTAAATGATTTAGAACATAAATATCGAATATATAGTTGTGTGAATTATGAACACATTTTAAAGAGGGAAACTGTATTGGTATTTATCTGGTCTTTCTGTATGATTTCACTGTAATGTCCTGAGATATATGGCAATTCCTAGAAGCCAGTCATGTCAGTGCCACCATGTTTGACTTCTTTTACAAATACATGTAAATACTATTCGATGGAAAAGAGTAAAGTGACTCCAAGCTTATTAGAATAAGAGTAGTAAGAGGAAGCAAACACAGCACAACAAAGCCCAACCACCTTCCAGTGTTTTGTGAGAATGCTTTTCTACCTTATCATTTTGGATAGTTTTATGGTGGGAAGTAGCCCGACATAGCGCGGCACAAAGAAAACATCACTGGAGACTGCTCATTGATGTCTCCAGGTGCCTTCAACAAAAAACACTTGGAGGAAAGTTACATTCCCAAGCAGTCTTTAAATGGAAAGTGGATATAATTTTAAAATATCTCTTACTTGAATGAAACGATGTATTATTATGTATCCTTGTCGGTAATTTCATATATTTACTTCAATAAGGCATAATAGGTGCTTGAATCAGATATGGACTTTAATAATATTTGTTAACAAAAATGTTTACAAGGTGTAGCCATTTAGAGGGAAGAAATATTAGCCATAAAATTAATAGACAGTCCCTTCCCCTTGCTTTATTCAATACAAAATGACAAAGAGAGCTTTCGTTTAGTTCTTTATCTGAAATAGTCTGTTATTCAATGTGAAATAATGTATCCAAATGATTTTTACACAACAATGAGCTGCATAAGCCTATCACTAATATTTAAAAGTGATGGATGTAAACGACCCATCCATATTTCATCCTCCTGCAATATTTATTCAGCAGAAAAGAGACATGGGGTGGGAAATGAACTTTACAAAGTAATTACTTTTGATCTTGACAAAATCTATTCAAAGGCCTTCAGGTAAACATCAGCTTGATGGGTGCACTGTGGTTTGCAAGTTATGTGTCATGCTTAATGGAATTGTGATGTACGTTAAAACTAACAGCTGGTCCAGGGAATTACAGAAAAAACAATGTGAACCACTCGTAATCTATCCACCGGAAAAGCAGCAGGAGCTGCTCTCTATTTGCTTTTATTCCGTGAAAATAAAGAGAATGACTTAAAACAATAGGAAAAAATACATCAATTCTACTTCTAAATGCAACAAATACTAGATGGGGAATACGTGAATTAAAAAGACAATCAATGGTAGGGCTAGATTCCACAACAAAGCAGTTCCCACATCGAACACATGCCTGTATTTGGCTCCATTGTCTTCAAAAGAACTATTTATATGCCTGTATATAACATACGTTCAAATATTTTGAAAGACAACCTGAAGAAGTCCTCTAAAATTCTAGATATAATAGTTTTGCAAACAGTAAGCAAACAACATTGCTTTTAATATTCCCTGAGCCCCTTCCCAAAAGAGAAAAGAGGTGCTGTTGATGTTCAGAATATGATCAGTTCTCAGCCTTTGTGCGCTGAGAATAGTCCCTTTTTACCACTAGTCTTATTAATATTTCCATTAATTTCCATAGCTCTGCCTGCTCATGTGAATATCTGATCTTGTCTTAGGAAGAGTTTGCAAAAGTTGTCAGCTAGATATGGCTATTAGAAAATCATGAATTTTATATAATAGCTTCAGCAGAACTCAATTTTTACAAAGATAAGTGATAAATCTACATCAGAGTGACAGTTTGCTCCCTCAAAAAACTACCTTCATTTTACAAGAGAAAGCAAAATACCATTGATATTACTTTTTCATAGGGCCACAAAGTGTATTCCTTTTGATCTCCCACTCCCCCAGCTACTGTGGTACGGGAATTCTGCACCAGCCTTGCTTGGAGTGGGATCTCCAGATCGTTGGGGTTATGAGTACTGGACTTTAACTCTGAGACCTCACACTGTGGTTCCATTGCAGCTTCTCTCAGCATCTTGCAGCCAAAGGAGAGCAAAATCAATCTGTGTACTGGGGTCTCATGAGAAAAAGACAAACATGCTGCAGGAAGCAGTTTGGGTGATTTTTAGCTGGGAATGTGACTGCCCAATTTCTGAAGTGGGTGCTCAAAGGGGGCTTGCTGCAGGGACCCTCCCAGGCAGCCTGACATCAAGAGCAGGGCAACCTCCCCGTTCCCTGCTCCCGCCACACGCTGCCTCCCCTTCCCGGCTCCCAGCCACACACACAGGCTCAGCTTCTCATGGCTGCTCTCCTGGAGCAAGCTCAGTTCACTTCACCAACAGAAAATCATGCTTCTATTTTCTTTCCCTTTGGGTTGATTTTCTGGATTAGCTCAGTGAACCTGCCTGGCTCACCCAAGGGACAGGGACGCATCGCAGCCAGTACAAAGGTACCATCGCTGGAGTATGTGATTAGGAATAAAAACCTGTCATAGGGAGGTTTCTGCTTCCCTTGGCAGGGAGTTTTGGGAGTTCAGTCCTTGATGTAAAGCCACACCTTCAGTGTCATCACCACCAAAGACTTATTAGCACTTCTATTAGAAAGGCATTATCTTGGAAATGATGAGACGCTACATCTGTCCTGCACCCCGTGACTTCACTACTGGACACTAGTTTCGGTTTGAAACCACACGTGTAACACTGCCAGGTGTTATCAAATAGTACAACAATCCACACAAAGTTGGCTGCATTCTACATTTCTTCATATAAAATCTGAAAAGCACATTTGGATCATCCAGAATGAAAGACATTCTGTAAATGGGATTGTAAATTGGTGCTGCTGAATTTGAATAAAATTTACAGTGAACAACACCAGCCTTTACATCTCTCTCACACATACAAGCACATACACATGCAAAGAAAACTGAGCATAATGGAGCATCCTAAGGGGAAGAATTAGTGTCAAATAGGACCACAAGAAGTTGAAAGCTCCATATTACAGTAAGCAACACTGGAGAAGTTAGCAGGAAATGTTTTATATGCATATACTCCTCCTTATATTTTAAGCACACTAAAAAAGTAAAGTAAATTTTGTTGCAGCAGCAGACTTGGTCTGGTAGTTGTTTTACTACTCTAATGATTTTATCTTCTCATTTCTTCATAGATAAGCAGCAATAAAGAAAGATTGGTCAATAAAACATTACTCCTTCATTTTTTGCATGTGTTGCCTACTCTAGGTTACATTCTCTGTGTTCCTAAATAAAAATCTTCTAATTTAATGATTTCTGTTATTGGTTGTTATGTGAGGAAACAGAGCTGAGAATTCCAGAATGAAGTCTTCCAGATGGAGCTTACACATTAACATTTAATATTTATGACATGGAAAGGCCACCATACCAAACTTTATACCAGCTGAATGAATGTAAATTTGGAAATTAGGACTCGCTGATGCTCAGTTCCTGCTGTGGATGATGTAGTCTGGGGAGTGGAAAGGAAAGTTTGGGTTTCAAGGAAACTGAAAAAGATTCACACCTGGGATAAAAACGTTGGTGAAAATATTGTTTAGCAATGTGTGCTGCGCTGGGGCAGGGACCCTGCCATGAACTACAACATTGTCACACTGGCTTTGCACAAGTGTAGTGAAACCACCTGTGTCCGAGGAGTCTGCGATCTAAACAGTGGATAAAAGAAATAAGAAGAGACAGGCAGATGGCAAAGCTCAAGGAAACAGTAAAACCGCTGTTTAATAAGAAAAGTAGAAGACTGTGCTTACTCTGCCCAAATAAACATGTATCAGTCAGATTTTGTCAGCTTCTCTGTATGAAAGCCACAAACACGCACTAACTCCACATGAAAGTTCTCACCTTCCTGCTTTGGTCCTCCTGCAGCAGCCCAGAAGGGGCAGAGTAAGAGCAAGAATAAGAGTAAGCAGCATGAGGGAGGGAGGGAGGGGGGAGGAAGGGAGGCAGAAAGGAAGGATCAGACTGTAAAATTACATAATAGGCTTGATATTAATTCATAATTCCCCAAATATGCAAATATTACTAGGTAAACACTGCCAGGCAATGAACAGCAAGCCATTCTCAACTGTCATTTTTATGACTCAGACAAACCAGCCCAGCTTGATAATATGGTTTTCTCTACTTGCCGGCTCAGAAATTTGCCTTTTTCCATTTAATATTCTCTTAAACCCAGTATGAAAAAGGAAGGACATATCTGATTTGTCTTTCAGTTAGAATCAGAACTCCTCAAACAAGGAGACAGAGTTTTCCCTACAGAGTCGCATTTTCAGAAGGGTAGCACTTTGAAGGATAAAGAGGTTTTCTCTCTACCGGGGATGTAAGAGCCTTGCGGGCAGAAGCTGCAACGTGTAAGGGATCAACCAAAGCGTCCCCAGGCAGGCCCCCAAACCAGAGCCCCTTTAACCTCCCTCTGATGGGCGCTCTGTCTTGAACGCTGCTCTGTTCCAGTATCATCAAAATGAGAATGTGGCCTTGTGGACATGGAATCCTCTGACAGGGGTGATTATGGTTATTACCATTTTCACAATCTACACTAAAGGCCATGAATTTCTTCTCATCTGGTTAAAAGAAACCATCTGGGGGCAAATTTTATATCATGAAGCAATTGCAGTAAGTGGGGATATCCTGCTAACGCCATCCTTTCTGCTATTTAGACACCCTCAGAAAACAGTTTTTCATTGTAATGGGTTATCTGATATGATTTTAGAGGAGTTTTAGGAAATCAGCCACATCTAAAACTATTTGATACTCTTGTCATAGTTTGTACCTAAGACAATGAATTGAATAAACTCTATCCAGAATTGGCTTCAAAATTCTGTAGCAAATCAATGGGTAACTTGACTGCAGTCCTCTTTTCCGCCCCAACGTTGCATTGACATCTCCAGGTTACACTTGAAGAGCCTAGAGCTCAGAGTACGCACAGAGCGTCACCTCGGGCACTACAAGAGCCCAGTGGCTGGAACATCAGAGCACAGAATCTGCTCAGGCCCAGGATCAAGACGGCATCATTAGTAAAGTAATACAGATAATAGCTGCTATGATGTCTAAATACAGAGCAGCCTCATTTTAAGGTTACTCCCACTTTTCAAAAGATACATATAATAACAAAATACAAAAAGAATAGTAAAATACTAAGCTGCAGTGCTGCTCCTCTGTCAGCTCTCCCTAAATCTCTGCGTAGTCTTACAGGTCACCTCCTCCCACGTCCCTGCCCAGAATCACATTTCCCACCATTCCAACTCCTATTGCCGCGGTGCTTATCCCCCTTTTGGCCACTGTCAATATCCTCACACGCTCAGCTCAGTGTTGGAGCAGAGACTAAAGCACTCAGAATCTGGACCCAAGTAGAGATGAACAAACGTTCATGGGTGGAAATAAAACTTTTTTTTCGATATTCCATTTTAACAAAAAAAGTTTTATTTAGGGTCAATCCAAGCAGAATTTATTTTTCCCTCAGTTTGGCAGCTGAATCAAAAAAAAAAAAATCAATTATTCACAGAGCCCTAAGAGCCTTGCTGTAGCCACCAGGGAACAGTGCTCCACTAATGATTTTTTTGAGTTATTTTGGTTTAATAGTAAAAAGGCTGCATCTGAGTTGAGCCAAGAGCCTTTTGTAAGGTTTGTGTGTCAGCATTACCCTGCCTTTATTTTTTCTTCTCTAAAGTCAGATTGTTTGAAGCCTAATACTGTGATCATTTATTTACACATCGCCCAGAAGGAGGCAGTTCTGCGGGTTTAATATGCAATTCAGAACTTCTGCTAGTGAGTGTCTCTGGGCTGCGTTTTCCACATTAGACATATGCTTTAAGTTTATTGTGCAGAAAAGGATGTTGTTTTCACCATGACATTATAATTTTGTAATGAACTAATTTTCATCCTCACCTACTCAGGGATGATCTGTTGGTAGTGAATATAACTGTCAGGCCCTTCTGGGCTTCTCTAGAGCTATCACAAGAGCACTTTCCAAGCACTGGGACTGTTGTTTCCATGCAAACCAAGCCAGCAAAACAATCAATGCTGGAAGAGGAATAATTTCCCAAGGAAAAAAACCAAAACGGTCTTATTAAGAAACAGATTCATTTGAAGACAAGAAACTGTACTGAAAGACTCCTAAAAGGTATAAGACCAATATTCTATCTAGTACAGGCTGAAGCCAACTGTGCTGCCTTGATTAACTTTATATATGCGGGACTGAACCCCAAAGTTACTGCTCAGTTTGGATGGATAACACGGACCAGGAGAGGCTGCTGCAACTGAAAAATACCAGCATTGTACAAGCCACTGAACACAACTGAGTTCAGCTGCAGAAGATTGCCCATTGATAACACACAAGAACTCTTTGCAAGGACACATTTACCTATATTTGATGTTTACATATATATACATACATATATATATATATATAAACTCTAGGAAACAAGAATTTGGCCAGTAAATTAAGAAACTATCTAGAGAGTAGCTGAAAAAATGGCTTTGCATTTTTGTACTGTCTGTAGGTTTGTGACATAATGCAGGTTTTATTGCTGTATCATTGCTAAGATGTGCTAATTTATCTAGAATCTTTTTTCCAGTGTACTTGTCTTGTGGTATTTCCAAATGCAAAAATTGTCATAGTTGATGCTTGCTAAATGCAAATTACATGCAAGCTGTTAAAACAGAGCCTTAAGGCACGCATCAGGGTGTAGAGGGGTGTACATGTTTCCTTTGGTTTGAAAGAAAGGAGCAATTATGTATGGGATTGATTCAATTTATATACTACACTTAATACAGCATAACTGACATTTTATCAGCTATTTCAAGAATGCATCTCAGTAGTGAAAACAGTGTGAATTCTAATCCCAAATCTTCTCTGCTTTCACTAGAGCGCTGAGTAAATCCTCTGATGATGACTGTAAACTGCCTTTTTCCTTGGTGGAGTTCAACAGCCTCCTGCAACCCGGCACTCTGATAATTTGTCTAAATAGCCTGCTGCCATTGAGGTCACAGACAGACTGGAATGTTATATATTAAAAAAACAGTTTTTTTGTTTGCAAGAAGAAAGTGGAATTAATTAGCTGTTACAGGGGTGCTGGGAAAAAGAATTGTCTTTGTAGTTCTTTGTTATCTTCACCTCGTGTCAATAACCACGCTGGTCTCAGACATGTAAGCCTATATCAGCATGCACGTGTTTTTACTTTACATAATTATGTTGTTTCTTGGTAAGACTATAACCTGCATAAACCAGGAGAATCGTGGTTTAGCTCAGGAATAAGTCAACTCCTTGCTAGACATAACCAAGGAATGCATACACCAGAACTGCAGTGCTGGGTGAATTCAGTACACACAGCGTCACCCGTGATTTAACAAGAGGATTGAGGTCACAAACCAGAAATCAAGTGTTAGGACCATATTTTAAAATCTGCAAGCATTTTGGAGAATGTTATGACTTTGAGGTGAAGATGTAGGTTAGTCTGTATCCATTCAGGTGCTACAGATGGCAATCTCTTGAATAATCTTTCGCTAGTTCTGGTGCAAACTCGTTGTTTAGTTTCTCTTTAACCTTTTAAATTCCATTTTAATTTAACTAAAAATAATGTTTTCCTCACTTTATCCCCCAGGCCATGTCATGCACTCCATCTCTTTTCCATTCATGCCAAACAATTATTTTAACATATATCTGTTGAGGATCTGGGTCATTATCTCCTGAAGAACATCTTTTTCTCAAATGTCAAAACAAAAGTTCATCTGCTCAGCTGTTCCACAGAAATCTGCAAACTAATGGACCTTCCACTCCAGAAATAAAGGACTGTAAATGACTATTTTAATGTTGTTAGGAGGAAGTGGAAGATGGATGAATGAAAGCGATACATCTTTTACCAATAAAGAGGAATATTGAAAGAATGTAGGGGGAAGTGCATAATTATTTTCCGTTTTCATCAGGGAAGATGCTTAGTTTCCAGAAGGTCTGAACTAAAACTATCTTGGTATGTAACATTTTCAAAAGAAATTTTTAAGGCTCATCTACTGCACAAGTGTGGTGAAAGATGGTTTCCACGACACATAGTAAAAGTACAATAAGTTGAATGTATTTTTGCGAGACGTTTCTTTTATCTAAAATGTTTCTATTTTCTTCTAAGTGTAAATTATTTTAAATTATATTTAGGTGCATTCTTATGCTAATAGCTCTCAGGAAAAGCATCTTCCTAATTTCCTGCTCCGATAAGTCTTTGTCATGGGATCTCCTGCCCATGAAATGAATCATGTTGTGTGCTGCTACCAGCGGGCTTGATGTATCATAGCAACAACCATTAATGTGGAAAATTCAAACAGAAAAAAGGTACTTGACAAGCAGTGAAGTGATGTTCCAGAAGACCTCATAGGAAGTTCCTCAACTGTTTAAGTTTAAAAAAAATATTTTTTTAAAAACAATTTCAGCTCCTACTTTCACAGAAATCTTATGTCTAAATTTTAAGCCAAACATCACACTTTCCATAGTGAAAATCTAAACCCCAGGAACTTCACCTCGGGTGAGGGAAAGAGGCTGCCCATGGCTGGAGAACAGGCTGTTTGTTGTACCCCATCCAGGCATGAGGCAGATATCTCAATCATCAAATGAGTTTTGGGGAATAGATACTAGCACATAGCTAGTTAAAATTTCCTCTGCCCTTTTCACTGATTTGGAAACTATGCCCAAATTCTATAAAGCTCAAAGAGTTTTTGAGTTTTAAAAACTCAACCTGTTTCTCCCTTATTTTTTGCAGATCTTTGTACCTCATCCTGAAATAAATTTGAGTGCAGGTGTGCTGATGTACAGCCAAAAGAAGGATTTTTTCTATGTTTCTATGTTACTTCTCATCTATGAGGATAAAGGAATTTTCTTTAAAATTAAAATGTGATTTCTGCTGTATATTTCTTAAAAAATACCCCACAACTATTTGAACCCATTAGTGCTCAAGTGACTTAACTAGTGGTAAGAAACTGGCAGAGGCAGAAATGGGGATCTTGTCTCCTGTGGTCCAAAATCCTAACCATTAAACATAATGCCTATCCATATGTTTTTCTGACTTATTTTGTAGTCTTTATATTCCTGATTATTTTGTAGCAATTCAGAATCCATCCAGCCATAGGACTGGTAGAAATGAAGGGAGTTTGTGGCTGATGCTGTCAACTAAGACAGCAAATACAGCGAGAAACACAGTCTTTTTCCAAAAATCTTGCAGCCACATCCCATGTCATCAAGTGTTTCCATGATAATTCCCAGCAGTCCAGCAGTAACTAGACAGACCATAGAACTCTGCTGCAAAATCCAAGGAAATGTAATGAGAGACCCTTCTCACCAGTGCACCATCTGTTCTATCTCTGCAAGGATATAAAATTGTTTTGTTATTTACATTAAAAAAACCAGCAAAGATCCAAATGATGGTGATTTGTGTTTATTAAGATCTGATGTACCATCAGGGGGATTTTCCACATAACTAGAATGCAGATGCTCAAAATGTACTTTAGAAAGAGAGAGCCCTGTCTAGGTCAGGAACACACCGCACAGAGTAGAAAGAATCATTAATACATTTGGCTGGTTTTTCATTACAACATGCTGGTTAAATAAGCTTGTTTATGCTTCGTTCCTTTTTAATTTAGTGGGGCTTCTTTCCCAATCACACAAATGCATTTCAGCTGATCTACCATGGGTCAATACTGTCAAGTGGCCAAAAGTACGATATGGGCAAACTGGGACTCCTCTATTCCTTGGACTATTCTGTCTAATTTTACTCTAAGATCCTATGATCCTAAGTCCTGAAAATGCCCTGAATAGTAATTAAAAGAGCTGTGGCTCTATTTCTTGGCTTAAGAATTCTGCATTAAAGAGCAGAATGAGTTTGTCCCTCATCCCGTAGCAAAGTTTAATTTCTCATGCTACTGTCGTTTTGACAAAGCAAAACAAATGTAGAATTTTGATATTTAAATCTTAAGTTTCAGGAAAGTTGTGGCAAATTGAAAGTGAATACAATTTGTTCATTAACACCTAATGTTTCAAAATAATTTATCATATAAACATTTCCTGGAAAACAAAAGCCACTTACGTGCAGGCAACCTATAAAACGTTACTTGTTTATCTAATAAACTACCCTGAGGCAAACAAGTACATTAGCATTGCACAAACTTTCTGACTTATTCATCATCACTATTTATTATTAAAACTTTATCTGTTTCAAGTTAGTGAATAGCTGCCTTGGGATACGCTGCTCAGAGCAGAAGCAACAAAATAAAGTTTACGCAATTTGCATAATATTGTACAACGGATATTAGCTTAGAACAATATGAATCCCCTGGATCATTTGCACAGCCCCTTTGGTGTTTAATGTTGGTAAATATTTAAATAACAGCAAGCCTATATAATTATGAAGATTCCTCTTCCTAATCCGCACAGATTGTACAAACTGTTGTAAATCATGTCTATTACACAGTCCCAGCCAGACCAAGGAGAGAGATGATTTAGAAACACTTGGTACATTTTCTGGGAATTTTATGACTCATCACTTACCAACAGACTGGTTCACAAGCAGAGTGTACACACACTGAGCACGCACACACCACAGGGCTCCAGGTGAACGAGCTCCGACGGCTTTAAAAGCTGAGGAGCATTTCTTCATTTTCTGTTGTGGTCTTTTCATTACTACAAATCATATGTAAATCAGAAATAAATGGGAAAAAAAAATAAATCACACAAGCCTTTTTTTTGGCAATCATCTTACTTTTCTATAAAATTCTAAGGGTGAATTCACACATGTCCTCTGTCATCTTTTACTGAGGTTCGTGGACACATCCTGCAGAGCAGGGGATGGTGAGTCTGTCCTACAGATGGCACTGCTGCATTTCTGTCATTCCTGGTAGTTTGGGAATGGAAGAGTTCTAACTGGGGGGAAAAAGGAAATTAAACTATGCATCAACTGTCATGTTTCAGTATTTGCAATGGTAAGTTGCTCCTAAAGATCAAAATCCCCTCACCTTTTTCCCTGTCAAACTCAGATGACTTTGTTGGTCTACCTGAACTAAAGAAAAAGGAAAAGATTACATTTGACCATGTAACAGATTATGGTATTTTGCTCTTTGAAAAATTAATTTCTTCAAATAATTATCTTAAGGATAATTTTTAGATGAAAAAATTAACTTAGAAAGATGAATTTAAATACCAAGACTCTAGTTACATTTGTTCTACTGTTTTAGACATTATGTTTTATTTTTATGCATGTGTGGGAGTGGGCATGTAAGCGTTACATTCCAGGAGCAATACCGACTGAGCACTCTCAGGCTGAGGCACAGCAACACCAGGAGCTTCCCACCTTGGGGTGTCATTTAGTGGCTGACAGAACAAGATGTAAAGCAGTGCAGAGTCAAAACTTAAAACTTCAGTTCCTAAACCCCCACAAATCCCAAAACTAACAGCTTAGATCCTTGTTCTGTGAGCTGCCTGGTTCTCCAAAGTGGGAAACCCTCCTTTTGGAAGCAGGCACCTACTTTGCTGTGACAGAGTCCTGGCTCCGCCTGAGGTGACATGGGACATTCCCAGGAGAACCTTGCTCTTACACCCGGCTCCTACTCCTCAGTTCATCAGGCAGGAATGGGCCGATTGATAAATACAGCTACGGAAACGTGCCAGAGTTAGAAACCAGTAGATAATAGAAACGGTGGAGGAAGTCCCCAAACCCAAGCTGATTTCTCAGCAAGAGGAAGGATCAGACCCAGACCTCTGCCTCTTGGCTTGCATGAACAAAAGCAACAGCAACCACCCGCAGCAGCTCATGTGAAATCTCGCTTTTCCCGTTCTCTGGGAAGCAACGTCTGACCTTGTGGCTTGTCTGTTAGTTACCTCCATAAAACTGAGTTCATTCGCTAAGTAGAAGAGATGTGTTGTGGGCATGAATTGATCAGCTCAACTGTCTCAACTCAGCCAAGCTGTCTGCATAGCTACAGCTCTTTCAACAACTTTCTTTAAATAAAATGTACCATTGTAGGCTTATATTTAAAAAGGAATTCAATGATGAGGTGACCTTGTACAGCCAAGTCAAGCATATAAATCAGTTAAGAGTACTGAAATCCTCAGAGGACACACTTTTTCTTGCTCACATATGCTTACTTTTTCCTAGATATGATTTAATGGGGCATTTACAGACTGATAGCAACTCTGTTACAAATCAGCGTACAAAAATTAAATACCTGATTAACTGCCCTGCAGGACTAGACCCTCACTTTCATACTATTTAAAAGAAAGAGCATCTGTGCAATAAACACACTAGTTCAAAGGTTTATCGAATTAAAGTTATTAAAAAATATTTGCTTATAAAATCACTATGCTAGAATTATATATGGTTGGCTTGTACAATTTTTAGCATATGCCTAACATGTTAAACACATATAATGTTTTAAAAGTGACGGCTTTGCCAATCAAGCAATTTTTTTTGCCCAAAGAACTTAGAAAAATGACTGTATAAAAAAGTACAAATATTGATAAGACACTAGGCTACTGTCATTAAAGCTGAAATGTATCGTGGAGTAGGCAGGTACAGGAAAGTAATCTGTGGGTTTTGGCAGGCAGAAGTAACAGGTGATTCTTCCGTGCCCTCATCTCGGGTTCATGTTGGAAAGCAACTGCCTTGCAGCATCGAATGTGGACTCCTGAAGCCTCCAAAACAGATTGTTGGGCTCTAAAATGTAACCCTAACACGTTATTAAATGTGTTTTGCATACCAAGGAGGAGACACACTTCCATTATAGCAAAGTTTGGAACAATGCGTTCGCAAGATCTTTCTGAACAGAGTGTCCTCTCAGAAGTACACAGAAGAACATGGTCTTCTACAAACAGCAATTCTACGTGCCATGAAAAATGGTGCTACAGACTCTGCTTACGGGTGGAAGAGGGATCACATGTGAACATACACATTAGAAAACTTTGTGTTCTCTCCTTCATATACACAGTTCGACGGGTGCCATGCTTGTATTTTAGGAAAGCTTAGAGCTGAAGTTTCATAACGAATTGTGTAAGAAACTGCAGCTGAAATTACATTTTCTTTAAAGACAAAGGCAGATAAATAGCTTCAAGGCATTCTGTCCCCTCTAACCTATATTCCCCTGTTCCCCTTAATGCTGTAGGCTATTTTGTCCAAAACAGATAAGAACAACTAACTTCTTAGTCTCAGGAAGCAAGCACAATTCAATATCGCACCTGTAAACAGTTATGTATTTCTATAGCGACTAATGTTTGCCAATGTGAGCAAAGAATTCCCTTTATTATAAAAAAAACAACCAGAACAGTAGGGGGAAAATCCATTACTGAAGAAATACCCAATTCCAGGTGGAAAGGTCAGAATCACTCCTGGGTTCTCAACATCAGATGCACTTACCTTTGGGCACTCCAGCAATCCACTGAAGTGCTCAAACTACTTTTTTTAACTACTACCCACAGGCTGCTATTTGAGGAACAAAATTTTTCAGTCTTGTAAAGAATGACATTAGAGTAAAATCTGATGGACTGTAATGACCATGTAATTTTTTTCTTCTCCTTAATGTTTCAGAGAATCTTGAAAGTGATAAAAACAGAACCTTCATTAAAATGTGATAAAGTAGCCTGCGAATGTAAAGTTTCGGGAAATAACTCTCTGAGAACCCCTATGGCCAAAACCCTGACTGCCTTGTTTGGACACAGTATAAACCATTTTAGTTTGGTAGTCCAAGTTATTAATTACAAGTCCCAGCACTTCAGCTGTTACCAATACAGTTTCCACGGAGTTTAGCACAGTGCATCCTCAGGTCCGTGGAGAATACCGAGGGGGTTTCCTAGAAGCAGTGTAAATGGAAAATGATAAGGGAGGTTTTCAAGTTGAGTTCAGAATTGGTACGGGTCCAGTAAGAAATTCATGACGGCTCCTTACCTCATCTGCATCCAGGAAAAAACTGCAAAGTGTATGAACCACAAAGCAGAGGTCCTGGCACTTCATGCTAATGATCTGCATTGCTGCTCCTCGTAGGGTAGGAGACAGCAATTCTATTATTCATAATTATGCCTTATCTATTTCCCACTCCTGTTTTACTTGGAAATAATTTTAATTGATCTGGTTTCCTTCTTGCACCATACCTCTTAGTAGAATTGCTGGGCAGAGCTAAAATCACATTACAAGTGTCTGTCTACAGACTACTTGTTTAGAAGATATTGCATATAATGGATGTGAATAATTGTCAGCACTTTCTGTGTTCAGGATTCAGGTTAAAATGGTATTTGTTAGGAAAAACATTAGGGCAGAAGTGTCCACATTGTCACGTTCTGGCCAAGAACTGTTAATAAATTGGCTGGGCAGCACTCGTCAGAACTGACTGACCCTTGTGGATCTGGGCACAGCTCGTGCCGCTCAGTCCCTGCAATCCCGGAGCGCGGAGGCAGAGGTCAGGGCTGGCGCTGGATATTTGAGCTGGAAGTAGATTCATTGCTGAACTAATGATGGCTTGTTAGAACATGCTGAATACTGCTCAGAAAACTCTCTTGTGCAAGACCCCATGAAGCAATATCTGGAGTCAACAAGAGTGTGAACACTCGCGTGCCCTGCAGAACATCATGGTGTAGCTACAAAAGCAGCATGGTTAGGTCAGCAGGGTGTCTCCAGCAGCCTAATTTGTTTTAGCAAAGTTGCCATCATGTCCTGTGCTTCTGTATTTGAGCTAATTTGGAGAACTGTAAGGCAGAAACTCTTTGCACAGCACAGACAAATCCGGAACTTCATAGTTCCAAGTGACTTTGGAACTAGGAATCTGGAGAACACAAGTGTTTGCTTCCATTTTCATGTTAACCACTGCCATGAATTTGTTCAGCAATCTCAGTGGTGACATCACCCCCCTGCAGCCCTGCCAAACGTACTCAACTCAATATCTCAAAACTGGTGATAAAGACAAAATTCTCCACATAGATAAAGTTGTATAGAGAATTCTTGATTAGTGAAGGTGAAGGATGAAATATTGGAAATTAACTGGAAATAGCTTATAAGTGGGCTGTTTTGTAAATGCAGCCTGCAGGATTTTCAGCAGGAAACACTTTGGCCCAGATTTTCAACAGTGCTCAACACTCTAAAAATCCAGTGATACCGAGTATGCTTTGCTAAAATGGATATTTGTACAAATTTTAGCACATCATGTCTCCTTCGCTAATAAATTATGTTTCAAATCTAGAAACCTGAATTCCAATCTAATTGAGAACAATTTCAGGATTCCCTAACTGCATGATAACAAACATATTACAAATAGCCAATAGAGAGAAAAAACACCAAATCCTTCAACGAAACAATACACAAGCTGTACTCTGAAAAGGTGTTCCCATGAAGAACTACTTTGAGTCTAATACTGTGCAAATACCCAGCATCTGGATCCATATAAATTGCCATGAAGATTCATCATGCTTTCTTGAAACGTCCCTGTAAGAAACTGCAGTTGTAGGAGTTGTCTGGTATGAGATACTGCTACAAATAAATCTGACATGCAAACAGCTACAGCAAAATGGATTGCACCTGATAGAGTGTCAGCTTGCTCAGTAATCTGCGGCCTTTTATGGCTGAAAAGAATGAAAGAACAATTTTTGCCAAAGAGTAAGATACCTGATACAGTCAGTACTTAGGAACAACTATTTTAAAACACCCCCAAGTATTCAGTATATTCTTCACTGCCTGGTCACACAGTATGAGCAGTGAATCCTAATAACACTGATCTCTACGATTTAGGATCAAACCTGACAGATCCGGGTGTTAGTCTGTGTATCCTGAACTCTGTTTTTGAGAATGCTCTAGAGATACAATCCACCCCCACACGTAATTACACAGTGATACCCAGAGTTTTATTTGTAATAGCTTCCCAGGAACAGTAATTTGAAAATATAATTTAAAATATTTATTCAAGTGATAAGTGGTCTCTGACTTTTGGTTATTCTGTGTCAGAAAGATTAACCACTATTGTATGTATGGCTCTGTGTGTGAGAATTGTCTTCTCTCCCCTTTTCCAGGTAAAAAATGACTATTGGTTGATTGGTTTCTTTAATGAAATATGCCAACTGAAAAAGGTATTTCTATACTGAATTGAGTGTATCCACTCTGCAGTATTTGATATAACTGCTGTAAATTCACATCTCATCTTCTGAAATAACCTTCCTGCAAACCCCAGGAACCTTCTGTTATCTTGTGATACTAAACCAGATCCCGACCTCCAATTAAGGATAGCACACCAACTTTAAAGTAAAATATTAAAGATGCTTTTTAGACTCAGAGTTTTAGTTGTTTCATTTGCTGTCTGGCTACCATTCCTTCTTTCGCAGGCACAATGGGGGAATCCCTGCAGTTGGGAGCTATTGCCCTGCTCACAAGCGACAACACATGGAGCTGCGTTTCAGGAGCCACCAGAGCTGGTGGAGCTCGTCCCGGTCACAAACCCAGCCCCTGGGACTGTGCCCTTCCCACAGCCCCGGTGCTCCTGACTACAGAAAGGAGAGCCACGCTGTGACTTCTCTGCTTTCAAATAGGAAGGAAAGCTCTAGCCTTCTCCTGCAGGAGAGCTTAAGCTGGCTTTGGCTCAGCTCTCACCAGTCTCGGCTCATGGGCAAAGGCAGCCGCCCCCTGTTCCTTTGGACTACTTGGATGGTGGGATGCTGTGAGCCTCATGTGTTTCTCATTATACCTTGACCCTAGCACAGCAAGGCAATAATCTTGGATTAATGACACCATACTATAAAAATAAATAATACTTAAATATTGACTCTAATTAATGAATTTAAATTAACTAGCTTGATTGAGCCCGAAAGTCCATTCCAATATTAGAGGTATGAGCAAATACTCAAACTAGCAATTCTTAAAGCTATCTTATTTTTCATCTATGCCCAAGGTCTAGTACCAAGGAAAACAGCACGTATTAAAATGTCTTAAAATACATTATATAATAAACGTTGCATTTCAGTCATGCAAAGAAAATACTTTTCTAATAATAAGAGTATGAAACAGTCAGGCTATTGGAATATATTGGCTGTTTATGCAACACTTCTTATACCACAACTGTGCATCTGTTTCTGAGATTACTGTAAATTATTTAAATATATGTTAGATAAATGTTTCAATAAAGATCAAGGAAATTCAACATCAGAACCATTCTTTAAAAAAACCTGGAAACATATGTATTCTCACAGAAGATTAAGTGTTTAAAAATACAGTCCATAAAACCAATATAAATTTGTAGCATAAGATCAAAAGTTTTGAGTATACCTAATTTAAACTAAGTAATAATTTAAATACTTTCTCATTGTGTCCTAGCAGACAAATATTAATTCAATGTGTGCACATCTGCAAGACTATTTAACAAGAAGAGGCAGAGAAATAATTCAAACGAAGATAGTGTGTTTTACTGGTATTTGTGTGTAGCAAAACTGTGTGAGAAACGAACACAGGGAAAACATAGGTTCCCAATTCTAGTTTCTGAAATTAGTTCTAGTTACACAATAAGCTGGCCTTTTTTTGTTTTGCTTCACAAACAGAAGCCTCTTGCACACAATGCTCTTTGAAAACAAAATGTACTATCCTTAAGTACAAGAAAATAACACACTTATTTCAGAGGCAGAACAACAGGCACAAATATTGGCTACTTAACAAGGGGTCTTAAACGTAAGCTACTGAACAACTTTGTGTCATTTTTCCAAAGAAAAAGTACACTCTTCAGTAAGCCACATAAATCAGATTAAAGGAAATGTATGAAGAAAGGAAGAAAGAATACAGTCCAATTTTACATCATTATGTAGCTTTTTATATTACAGCATATACATAAAAAGGCACTGTAGTGACTAATGTTTGCATCTCAACTGAAAAAACCAAACCTGTCACTTGCCTCCCATTTGCCCCCCCGGAATCACCTGCTCTTTAAAAGGCAGGACAACACTTTTTCAGCTAAAAAACTGCACAGACCAAGCTGTTTCTCAGAGTTTGGAGCAGTAATTCCCCATTCTTTCCCCTCTCCCGCCACTTAAAAGTTATTTGCTTACAAGGGCTTTGTCTGTCCAAGGAACACCTGGTGCAGAAGGAAGCAGCCAGCGATAGGGTTATTTCTTGACACCATGTGGAATTTGGGGTTTTACTTTGGGCTGAATTTACTCTGATCGTTTGGATCCCTCCCATTGCACAGAGACTGACGCTGTCTGAAGGAGCATTCCCAGTGACTGATGGATGGCACGGGGTCCACTTCAGTAGCAGAGCTTCTCATTTATTTTTCTCAGAAAATAGTCTAGTTTGGACTTTCCAAAACCATTCTGCAACTGAAGCAAGCGGGGGCCATGGCAGAACTCATTTACGCACTGCTGCTCTGAGCGGGGGGGCTAAGGGAGACACGGCCCCTTAGTGGGAGACGGATCCTTTTCTGGAAGGCTGGGAAAAAGCAGAATTTATCTGAAATTACATTTTATATCATCAGCTGTGGCCAGTTCAATGAAGCAGCATATACAGTGCAAGAACTGAAGCCACTGGGGTATATTCCGTGTTTGGAAAGTGACAGGAAAGAACACACAAGCTGAAAGTAATGTCTTTGTGTTCAAGTGCTCGCTCCTCCGGCAATACATAGGAGATAGCTGGTGACTGAGCAGTGCTGTGCTCTGAGCTTCAGACAAACATTTGGAAGCAGGTGAGGAGGCACTCTTTAAAATAGAATAAAAAACAGCTGGGAAAGCATTTCTGAAAGATGTTACATATAAATATTGTAGTTTAACACTGATCTGAAGCACGCCCTGCTTTTATGTAATAAATTAAATCTGTGAACGGCTTAATGGCTTTTTCTGGTTTGGTTGGTTGCTTGGCTGTTATTTTGTTTGTTTGGGTTTTTTTTTAATTCTTTTCTGTTTGTGGGATTCCATATGCATTCCACACATCTGCCAGTATTGGGGTTAGCTTTGTGTCTTTGGTGCTGATGCAGATTTTCCATTTAAATTTCCCCCTGTATAACAGAGCAGGAATACAAAAGTCTCTGGGAACATTAAGACCGCACTGAACTATGGCAACTGCTGTTGGTAAGCGTGCTGCTTACCAGCGCTGAGGCTGTCTGCCGAGCAGAGAATTAACAGCTGCTGTCACAAGCTGAATCCAGAAGTGACAGTAAGTTGCAAACTGAAAAATGTTGGCACGATTTCTCTGTATCCCTTACACTGAAGACAACTTATGGAATTCACTGACTGTGTGCAAGGGAGGCAGTGTTAGGTAATTAATGGCATATTTAAAATCTGTGGCACACATTTGCATTTGACTCTAGAGAAAGAAGATGACAGCATCTAGGTAAATACTAAGCAGAATTTCACACTCAGAATTCTACCGTCTCGGTAATCTGTAAGCTTGCTGTAACCAACTGAAGATTATATTTGCCCCAATGGGAAAAAAAAATCATCTTTATTAAAAAGTTTTCTGTCAGTTTGTACTGTCCTATTTTTTTTTTTTCCTTTCAATTAATCAATTTGCAGTTCAGGAAAAGAACCTAAATAAGATTAGAACCTCACCCTCAGCTTCTAGGGGATGGCATGAAGCAGAGAACTGGCCGGTTCATCCTCTGTCGCTTTTATTTCTCATTTTGAAATCTACTGAAGGTGAGCGGATACTCAGTTCCCTGTGAAAGTGTCAGGTTTTCAGAGGTCAATAAAGCCTTCCCTTCTGTCCGGGTGAACAACTGAGACAGAACGAGAAGTGACTGAAATGATCAATGCCAAGTAAGAGCCAAGTTCAAAGACTGACATGTTTGTCTTATTGCTTTTGGCTCATTGATGCCACATGATTGGATCTCTAGATAGCATTAATAATTAAGTGCAGAGAGCCATCTGTTCAGCTGTCTACAGGAGATGAACCAGTAGTCTTAAAGCCCAGCTGTATCTGCTCAAAAAACCTACATAAAACTTTCTTAAAGAAAATGAGGCCGTTGTAACCCCCAACGGCTTCTCAACTGTGTCAGGAATACACGGGTGTCTCACACCAGGTATTCAGCAACATCAGTGACCAAATCCCACCAGAGATCAAATCCCACCTCCTCTGCCAGCCTGGTATTTCTCTTCACTGCAGCTATTTAAGGAACAATATGGAGAGACACCCTGGTCACTCGCATGGCAAGAGAAGGGAAGTCCAGCTTCATCTGTTTGCTCTCAGAAGACATGGTGAAGCTGTCTTTTCAAATCATATTTTAAATGAGTGTGTGGGAGTATGTGTGAGACGGAGGAAAGATGAGAGAACTTACACTTAAATAAGACAAAGACTAGCTTTCCATACATGAAACATATTCTTTTGTTGCTCCTACTAGTTCTGCCTCCTTCTCTCTGAAGTTTCCACTTCCTTCCACTTGTTAACGTTTCCTACAGCCCCCGGTAACAAATGCTGTGCTAACCAAGAGCTAAACTGGAGACACACACAACACACCAGTAATTTCACACGGGAAAAAGCAATTCAGCAGGCAGCCTTCGACAGTAAGTAGCATTAAGTAACAGCTTCTGAAACCTTCCTGGAAGAATAAAAAACCCCTGACTGACAATTCATTCCTCATAATATGGTAAGATTGATTGCCTTAGAAAGCCTATGAAATCACATTCACTGTGATATTATTTGAAGGCTCTGTATAATTCATCGACCACCCTGTCATGCACTGTGCATGTGATGTTATATTTTGGACACATTGGGAAGTATTAGATAAAAAATTACTTTGCATGATGCAGCCCAGAGGTAAAAAAGTGCATTGCTTGGGACTACAGGATTCAGTGAGAAAATATAAATGGGAAATTACTGGAGCTGAAATTTTATTGCAAAGTTATTTATCTTTGTTGTTACCTTCTGAATCTTTTTGTGTTTATTGTTCGCTACAACAGATAGAGAAACTCTTACTTACAATTTAAGCTGAGGATTATGAAGGTGGAGGTCGTCACTGCACACCAAAAAAAGAGATTAACATGTGGTCCAATGACTGAAATTGAATTTTTTATATGTATGTATATATATGCTTATACACACACAGTCACACACACATAGATCCATGCAGTCTGACTACACAGCTCCAGAATTACACTGAATGCAAATAGCAATGCATTATTTTAAGAAAGATGTGAAGACTACCTCATTTTAAAAGAAAAGGAAGGGTCTTTTGATTGGGAGAAAAAGAAATTATACACATATATAAATGCTCTGGCTCTCCATAGATTTCATAGTTAGCAATTCAAATGTTTATAAGAAAAACATACCCATTCATAAAGGCAAATATATATTTATATATAGCTTCCAGAGCATGCTTTCAGTTCCCACCATTGTAATGGAAGCCTGTTTTAGGACTTCAGTCAAGGCGTATCCCATGTGCAATTTAGTTTGTCAAATTAATTCCATGTTCATGTATGTAATTAGAGCACTGATGTTCCAAAATTTCACACATGGGCTTGTATTTGCACTCTGAGTGTAACCACTGAGAGTCACACCTCACCTGTAAATCAGCCACGTCCTGGCACTGCATGGCCAAGGGGCAACCGGGTGCAGGCAGATTTTAGCTTCAGCCTGTGCCAGCTTTAGTTTCTGACCACTTAAACTTCTGAACTGGCTTTTCATAAGCCTCTGACAAATGACATGCAACGAGCTTGGACAGAACGAGTCACAAGAGACACACGCACACAGTTTGCAGTGAGAAAACAACCAGGCATCGGCTGACTGCAGCACGCGACCATAAACCATCTTTGCATCACTAATTCCAAACCCATCCTTATTTCTCTCTTATAAAGGTTCCCAGCATGTGATCCATCCCTCTGGAAGAAAATGGAAATGAAAAGGACATTCTCATTTAAATATCTAAATCTCCAACTGGATTGCAGTATTGCTAAGAGTAAAGGGAATTAGGGATTTACAGAGGAGGCTTCAGCACGATATAAATCTCCCAAGACCTGCCCTTTGCTCCAGCTCCTTCCCCAGTGGAAGCTGAGCAGACTGTAACTCCTGCTGCTTTAAACAGCATCTTCAACAAATATGAGAGAATGAATTAAAAACAGGACACGGAGAATCCCATATGAGGCAGACAGCTGAGCTCCTTGTATTATTTCTTATTCTCTGTAGTCTGAAAGGATTACAATAATGCTAATTTTTGTGAAGCCTCATCATGGCAAGTAGAGAAGGAAACACATACCACACAGGGTTGTGCAGCTACAACAGAACTTTCCGTAGTTCAAAAAGAACCTAAAGAGTCCATAAACTGCGCATGGCTGTTCATATACAGGATAGCAGCAGAAATCCTAAAATACATAAGGAACCAGATTTGCCAGAACGTGGTAAATATCCCGGGCAACACAGGATCTGGTAGGCATGCAAAATGTGAATGCAGTTAAAGAAGAAATCACAACTGTATGTGTTAAACAAGATACTTGCAAAGCTGTCCTTCCTTATAGTTTCATAAATCAGAAAATCCAGCTGGCAACTTTATTGTATATTAATTAACCTTCGCTCAATGCGTTGCTCTTAATTGCAGCAATATGACAATAATGTCAATTAAATGATGCTGTAATTTATCTCACATAGGTGTTTCTAAGAATCTACATAATAACATGTAAGTGCAATTGCATCCCTGCTAGTGATGTCTTGGAAATAAATATAAAATTTGTATTAATTCCTCACAGAGGGCTCTCCCAGCGTCAGGGAGAAGAGTTTTGAGATGTTCAGAAATAGGAACTTTTTTTCCAGTGAAAAGGTCCAATGTGCTGATTCAGAGCAGTTAGTGAACAACTAAACAGATTCTGCATGTAAGTAGGGAACGTATATTTGGTGTGAGCCAGTACTTTGAAGCTAGAAAGTAAAGAAGAAGAGAGTTTTTGATTTGAAGAAGGTAATATCAGTTAATGCTTAGTGTATATATATATATATAAAATATTTCTAGCTTTTCCCTTGCCTGTCATTTTCCTGTGCATGTCAAGTTGTGTGCAAGGCTATATAAATCAGCTGTAATAAAATCCAACTCATAGAAATAATATCAAGTTACTTAAGCGTGCCCAGAAATAAGACATAGGAATGGCAAATACTGCTTTTTAACAAGATAACACGTTTGTATTGCCTATTAATTGGTGTGATTAATTTGTATTTTTATTAAAAACACAGACTTACAACTGCATTTTCATTGCCCCAGATTCAAGCAATGTATAAAAGATGGAGAAATGCCTACATTTGCCCAGGTCTTTAACTGACTACAAGCATTAAACCAGAATTTCTTACAATGCAGCACCTTAGTCATTTTTGTGGAAAAATTATTCTCAAAAGTTTTAGTCCTGCATGTATCTGCTGGAAAAATGCCTCAGTACACTGTTTAACAAAAGAGAACTATTTTAACCTTGTAAAGTTAAACCCATTTTCAAAAGGTTAGTATTTAACAAGGAATGAGCACTGAACAAACGTAGCTTTTACCCAGCCACCGTTAGCCAAGTGTTTACAAACCACCTTTTCTGCATGGAAAGATGATTCCAAGTGACCAGACCCCAGGTTTTCAGCAGGTGTTTAAGTACTTTCTTCCATCTCTCTTTACTGAGCAAGAACTGAGACACTATTACGCATGAAGTCATTTTAATAACAGACTGGTCATGGTGGTAGGTTCCTGGAACGGGGCTCTTCCAACTCATCCCAAACTACACCTTTATGCCCTCACTGATACAATTTTTATTTGAACTGAAAAAAACCACATCTCCAGAACAACTTACCTGTTTATTTTGTTATAGCAAACTACGTTTCAGTCTCCACAGAAAACAAAAGCTGGTGCCTACGTGGAATTGCCAATACTGTAAATATTCATTGCTGTGTAAGATTAATTTCTTTTCTTTGTCTGTGCACACAGAGCCCTCCAAAGCACATGCAAGCGCTGTGTATCTAAGAAAAAAAAATAATTCTCTTCACCTTTCCCCTTTTGACTTGAATTTATACTTTTTTTTTCCCCCCTAAAAAAGACAATTTTAATTGGAGTGTCTCAGCATGTTTTTTTTTCCATATCACTGCAGCCAAGGCAAGTGGTTGCCTTGTGAAAAAGCACCCTAGATTAGACCAACCTGGGTCTGTGCTAACTTCTCTCGTATCATGAACTCGACAGGCACCTTAACCTGAAGAGACATGTCCTCTAAATGTGTTCTTGCTGTTGATTTTTAAAAATACCACCCTGTACAGAGAGCTCAGTAACACACTCTTAAATCCCTTCTAGCCCAGACAGACAGCCTCATAAACTTTGACAGTTTTATGAAAGAGCCCTAACTTTTCATTGTCTATCTACTTTCATCTTTCTTCATAAAAAGGAAAATCTTCATCTATAATTCCTATATTTTACAAAATGTTTTTGGGCCCATATCGATGAGTACCAGGATTTTAAAGCAAACAGAATTTGGAAAACACAACTGAAATATTTACGTTAAAAAGTGCTCCATTGCAGCATTAAATAGTTTTAATTTTGAGATTGCCTATAATGGAAGGGCCAAGAAGCGGCGCTACAGGCTGTGCTCCTGGAGGTCACAGCCCCGTTGGTAACTCTGCGCCCGATTTAGCAGCTCACCAGGAAAACAATTTCCTTTGTCCACAAATTTCCCATTGCTGAACCCCCGAGCCAGCAAGAACCCCTAATTAAAGCTGTAGGAGAACTACCAGTAAGCACAGGCCAATCTACTCACGCATCTTACACTGCTAGACAGCCTGTGCCTCATGTTTGAGACGTTGTGATTTTATGCGATGAAAAGCAATGGTTGCTCTAATTATGCTCTAATTAGTTCGTTATTGACTGCAATGGAAAGTGCGTGTGTCTGTGCATGTGCTCCTCTGACAGGTATATGAAACACAGAAAGAGAAGTGCAGAAGTACAGTATTTTCAGATATTCCCAGACATACCAGACAATATATCATTCCAATACATTTCAGTTTTGAGATGAATATAAAAGCTGAACACATTCTATGGAATAGCTCTAGACAAACTGCCAGAAATAAAAAGATCTTGAATTCACAGTATTTAATATATGATCACATCTCCAAGTACAGTAACTCAGAAGTGGGAGGGTACTGAGGGAATGTTAAATGTAGGGCATTATATATTAATATAATTTTTTTCTTTCCCCAAGATAAAGAATATTTTTGCTCACACAGCCTTAATTTAGATGGCCTGTCAAGTCCTCCTTTCTGCAGTGTCATGATGAAAGACACTGATGTGGGCCAGCAGAGGCAGTACTGGGGCTTTTCAAGTATTACTGTATAAATGTTAATGAATCTCCTCCAATAAAAGGGCTCAGCAAACTCCCTCATCTAGACCCTCCATTATAACATCCATAAATTATCTGTTTGTTTGCTTGTGCTGAATCTCAGAAGATTTAGGATCTGCTGAAGTCAACATAAAGACTTGTACAGATTTAGAGGGTGCTGTAGTGGTCCTTAATGCCTGGATCCAGCCCCGAATCCACCTTCACTAACTGGTTCTGCTTTGAGGTCTGTGGACTCTGCAGGTTCAGCAGTTTGTTTGTGCAGAGCCTGAGGCACGGCAGTGAAAGGGACCTTTGAGATCATCAAGTCCAACCATCAACCTAACACTGACCACTAACCCATGTCCCTCAGCACCACGTCTGCCCAGCTTTGAAATACCACCAGGGATGGTGATTCCACCACTGCCCTGGGCAGCCTCTTCCAATGTTTGATAACCCTTTTGGTGAAGAAATTTTTCCTCATACCTAATCTAACCCTCCCCTGGCACAGCTTGAGACCGTTTCCTCTTGTCCATCAGGGCTGTGCTGCGGAGATAACAACGAGCACTGGGAGGGGGCTGGGAGTGACAAGTGACCAGTGACCACCACCAGCTTTCCATGGGTCCCTGTCTCCCTCTCAGCACCGCTCCCACCAGGAGAAAGCCAATGTCTGTACCTACCCCAGGTAGGTCTGATACAGCCTTAGCCCCTCTGGGGAGTCACAACCCAGTTTTGCCTATGCTGCTGAGAAGACCTGAGTCTGCTCTGCACTGTTAGTGCTGGCACACCAAGAACTCTGCTTCCATCTTCAGTTGTGACCACACAAGCGTGGTATCAGAGTATGTTACAATCACAATGTTTTTCCTGTCATGTTGCAGTAGAAATTTGCTGGTTTGCCCATCGCAATTAAGCAGCTCTTTCATAGCCACACATTTTCCCAGTAGAAAGCAGTTTTAAGCTCTTTTACAAATAAAACAGTTTATCATAATTAACTGCACGATAGGATAGAGCTCCCTAAAGATAACTCTAAATATTGCTTCCTTGCTACGGACAGGCTGGCAATGAGGATTTGCCACTAGGTGAAAGAAACACCCATTTTTTACCACCTCAAGTAGTGGTGTGGGCTAAGCAGCGCTGTAATTGCAATGATTATATTCTTTACCTATTGATTTGATTGTGTGGAGAAATATGCCGTGACATCACTCGAGGGCTCTCTCCACTAAGCAGGACCAGTGGTGATGCAGCAAGGACTGGAATGTTAATAACTTGCAGTAAAATCAGCCTATTTATGTCCTCATCAATCACTATCTCCACAGACAGCGGAAACGCACCAAAAGAATTTCCACTGAAAGACTAGCTTTAATTAACTCTCGCCCTCACTCAACGCAGGAAAAAACGTGCCTGATTCCAACTGCTCTAAATGTGCTTTCCTACGCTGGCAAAGCGGTTTGATTTAGCAGCGCGCATGTCCCAGGTGGCTCGTGCAGACCAGTGCTGCCCAGCTGGGAGAGCCACAAGGAGGAATCAGAAGAGTCAGGAAGCTTTGAAAATTTTACTGTAATCTAAATCAAAGGAAATCATGTTCATCCACTCCCTTTACATCTTCATACTTCAGGGTCAAGTATTTTCTGTAAACTTTTCCATACACGGAGAAAAAGATGCAGGGTTACCCTTGCCACAGAGCTCTCCCATGGCAAACGTACAGAGTGCAAGGAAAAATGCAAGGAGGGCAATGGGAAGACCGTGGGACCTGGGGAGCAGCGTAACGGCCATTTTCAGCGTGAACAATTCCAAACCAGATCTCTCTGGCTGCTGGCACCTTCATTTCCAGATGAAGCTCTGAAGCCTCATTCCTCCAGGATCCAGAGGCAAGGAGTTACCTCTGCAATGAGGGTCAGTGTGCTCAGACTTGGAGATAACGTCCCTAAATGGTCACTCTGAAATAACAGGAAATCTTGTGATGCAGAGTGATGAACTCAGCCCCAGAGAGTCAGGAAGACAGACTGACAGACAGCAGAAAAGGCAGTAGCCTAAGCCTGGGCACAAACTGCAGTGGTGTTTTACCTACAAGAAAGAAAGTACTAAAAAACAAATAAAATCTTAAGAATGAGAAAGCCATCGGCTCAAGATACATCACATCTTCACTGACTCAGATCCTTTTTATTTTCGTGCCACAACCCATAATCCCTGGTGTCAAGAAACTCATCTAATTCTTTCATCTACATCCTGATGCTTCTTGAATATATCCTCTCACCTTGTTACGCGGGGGCGCACGCATGCTCATTACTTGCTCCATGAGCCTGCTCTACACTTTGCATTTGACTCCTGATTTCATAAGCCTTCAGATTAAGTCCCCTTATTGTTAGGCTCTTTTGGATCAACTTTATCAAGATTTTTATTTCTTCCTTGAGTTATTACTTTATTAAATTTAAATCTTTAATAAAGTCTTTTTTCCCCCATGACAATAAACTTAACATGAATAAACTTTTCTCACAACTTTTGCAATTTTCTGAGCCTACTATTTTCTCATTCTAATCTGAAAGATTTCTACATAAAATGCATTATTTCTTTAGTGTACAAAAGAAATAAAAAAATATCTCACCAGTAGTATGAATTGTGGGTGAAATTCCTCTCTTCAGCATACAGTGTTCTAGGATTTACCCGTGATACTTGCCCTGTTACTGGAATGCTTGTACTAGATTAGAAGCAACTACATCTGTGACAATATGATTCCAGTTCTTATTGATTATATACACTTGTGTAAGCAGAAGCCAGCTCCTCAGGTTTTGCTTACGTGTGCTTACTGTAGAGTCCTTGCACAGGCTCTAGTGTTTGTGCTAATTGACAATGGCTTAATTTAGATTGTGACAGAACAGAACAAAATAGCATCCTGAGTTCTTCTTTATCTTCTCTTCTAAATACTGAACCAGGGCTTTGCTTTGGCTTATGCCTGTTCTTTCCTGGCTCCAGCTGCAGAGCTTGGAGGCTGAGTTGGGAGGGATGGCTCCCAATCAATTCGGGAGAGTAGGCAAAGGCATCCCTCTTTAAATGGCAGGATGTGCTTCTTTGGGAGCAGAAAATCCATGTAAGGTCACACAAGCAACACTTGCGGTGCTGGGAACTCCATTATTCTCTGACTAGTTTCCCATCAGAGTTGCAAGTTAACCTCTCAAGTATCAGCTAATTAGAAATCGCCCATGAAATGAGCCAGACTAGCACCTCACATCTCTGTATTCCTCCTTCAAGCACTCTTGAGAGTATATTGTCTAGACCTAGTGCTTTGTCAATTGGAACTCAAGACATCGTGTCTTTAATTAGGGATGTGCCAAAGTACCCGAGCGCAATGGAGACGCCTGGCAGCCAGCTCACCCGCTGCCCCGCTCCTGGTGTAGCTGTTTCCTTACAGACAGACGTCCGCAGCGATGGCCTGGACGCACCTTCAGAGCTGCTCATCTATGGAAGTGCTGCTGATTTTTATTTGTGTCCCTGTTGCACTGTGCCACGTTACAACACTTGAAAATCCCTATTTTGCTGGGCCAGAGAGCTGACGTGATATAATGTGGCATGAGGCACTGCATAAGCAAATTAATAGATTAATAACATGACACCTGGTGTCCGCAACTACAGTGGCCACTGTTCATAAGTTTGGCTCCTGGAAAAGGCAGGGATAATTAATTATTCATCAACTGCTCTGATCATCAGATAATTCAGCACTCATATCTCCTTTGCCTTCAATAAGCCTTTTCAATGTTATTTGTAATTATCCTTTTGCTTTGTAAAGATAAATGCTAAGCAATTGTTAAATATCTCTGCCATTTCCCGAGTAAACTGAAGATACTGAAAAATAATACTAATATATTTGCAATATATTATTTTTTCATATTTGAATTAAACTACAAGAAAAAAAAAAGGAGAGAATATCACTAAAGAAGAAACGAAGAGGCCCAGATCAGTGTAGAAGTAATGCTGTGACAAAGGAAAATACTGGTTTGTTAATGTCAATATTTGTTATAAGTTAGTAATGGAATTCTATTTCATTCTAAATATGAATTCAAAATGCAGTGGCTCTTAGTCACAAATGAGATGAAATTTTGATGCCATTTGCTCTGAACTTCTCTAACTGTTACTTGGTCATTTAAACTAATCCATCAGACTGAGATGGGATCAGTGACTGCTACATATACAGTCCCCACCAGCCAATTTCCAGGGTCAGTTTTGCTACACATATTAGACTGAAATATACTACTAAAAAAACTGAGAAAAGGAATACTGCATGGGGAGTCTCATAAAAGTTAGAGACAGTTGTATTTCAGTGCACTGGAGCTGTTCCTATGCTATTTGATGTTATTGTGCCTCTTACTGTACACTGTAAGCACATGTACATGGCAGTGGAGATCCTGAGTAACAATGGGGACTGAACCACTGTCTGCTGTCCTGAAAACACCTCTTTGCCTTTTGAAAATCATATTCCTTCCACCCTCGGTCTACAGAGAACACACCTAAGCCAGTTAAATGCATTAAAAAATGCACTTTTTGAGCTTTCTTCTGGCTTCTTTAAATTCCACATTTAAGCAGCTACTTAAGTTGTACTGTTTTCAAAGTCCCTGGCCATCTACAGCCTCCTCTGTCTTGCTGGGAATATTTCATTCTTTGATAGTGTGTTTGACTCAAGAGTCTAATTTTTAGCATCCAAGATTCTAAATATTTGTGCAATTCTACTGGTCATGACCTGTTCTGAGTCTAAGTAGTAATGTAAACCTTAATTCAAAGCCCGTGGAAGCATAAGATAATATTTTCATCAAATTCAGTATGCTTTGCATTAGGGTTATTGTGTAAAATAATTTAATAATTCATAAGTTTCACTTTGGTGAATTCAGGCCTGACTGTAAGAAGTTCCAAGCAATTCTTTCTTGCTTCTAAATCAACAGGTGGCACAGCAGCTCTCAATCGCTGTTAATTTGATCCACAAGTAAGAGCTTAGGAATTTGACCCCATAAGGTAAAACATTTTCTCCATAATCAATATGCAAGGCAACAGCCATATCGAGACAGCTCTGCTGCCCCAACCCCTGTTTAAGAACTGTATCACTGTCTGTGCTGTAGATAACCTCGGGCTCTGTGGAATTTCAGAAAAGCAGGCTGAATTATCAAGTATAGAGAAATGGTTTTCAGAAACAATAAAACAGTGCTTTTCATAAATAGGAACTTTCTGCAACAGTGAACTATAAATTACAGAATAATAATATCTTCCCAAAGACAATACCTCTAATTACTGTGTGGTTGTGGATTGTTTACTTTGGTACCAGAATCAATAATGTCCCATCCAGCCCAGGAGAAAAAAGAAGGGGATTTTCAGGACCCACAGCTGAACTTTTTCCAGGATAACAGCACCTACTCTCTGACACAACAAAGTAATGAGGTTCTCTACATTGATGCAAATGCATTCCTAAAGGTCACCTCAAGTTTAAAGAAAGCGTTGTGAGGAAAATCTGATTTCTCAGTGCTGATTCAATAGCACAATGTGTTAGCACTTTCACAATGTGCTAGCACTTTTCGGGAGACTTTGCCACTGGCACTTGCTATTTTTATCTACCCACCAGGCAGCTCAGCAAAACTCAAGAAACAATTTAACTTTGTTCATTCTTCCCCCTTGTGTATATAATAATATAGGAAGAAGAAATAAAGGAAAAACATAAAATGATCATTAAAAATAAATGAGAAGAGTGAGGATAGAAGAATTATGCGTAAATGGACTGTATCCTCATTGGCACATGACATTTTTTTGCTTTGCTGTAGGTTAAACAGAATATTAACTATTTGCACTGATTAAAGTGCCTTATGTTGTTGCACTGGACAAACACCAGAGGAATAAATTGTGAATAGGAGATCAATACTGTGGCTGCCGCTTCTCCCTTGCTCCCAGGGGAATTATCTATCTTTTGTTCTCAACCTGCTTCCATCCTGTGCTAACTCAGTTGTTACCTGGCAGATCAGTTGGAGCTGTGGTGCTCTACTGCTTGACTGCTCTTTACCCACTCATAGAAAAAGCACACGCAGGGGTACAGCAAAGTCTTTGCAATCTTCTTCCATGTATGCAAGGGTTTGGTAGTTCATTGACACGAACTTAAAGCCGGTACATGAAAAGATCACTGTGTTTTACCATTGACTTCTGCATTATGTGATGAAAGATTACTGTTCCCCCACTCTTAGCTCTGGAAGGGCTGGTCAGCAAAGGGCAGAGCTGCAGAGCGTGGAATTTCAGCTGCAGAACAGTTCTGCTGCCGTCTTTGGGAGTACCAGCGTCTTTGCAATGGTTTGTCACACTGCATGCTGAGGTTATAATGACTAGTTAAAAAAGGAACGTAGGTTTGGAGTAGCCATCCCACACCACACTGACCAACAGCCTAAAGGCTCTCGTCCTTGAAGAAGGAACAAGGACATCCACATCCATGTGTGCATCCTTAGCATGCAAGATTTTGCTCAAATTCACACCTGAGCTCATTTCACAACTGCTTTCTCACACAGATCAGCAGAATTCACAAAGGAATTTGGGCAATCCTCTGACAGAGTGAGGATATATATAAATAAACAGCCTTTACGTACCTTTGTGGTAAAAAGGAAATTAAGGCTGCCACTGAAAATTCAAGCAGCTACATGTACCTTAGCAGAGAAGACTCTTGGCAAAACATTAGAAAGACCAATTTGCACTCCAAGTACTCTGAAGCAGATGGTCACCAAATGGCAACTATTTTGCTTGCTTTATTTGTTGTTTGTTGTGGGACCCTTGACTGCAAGTACTACAGCTTTCCTAAACTCACATACAGCACAAACTGTAACCCAGGGAGCATTTCCAGTTCAAATTGTTCTACAACCTCACACTCACAGTTAACACCTCGCCAGCATTTACTTCTACAAAGTGACCTTGCCACAGGAGTTTCTGTGGTGTTCACACAACACTGAGATTACAAAGTAGAATTCACAGAATACACTGGTAGCTTTTGAAGGCATTCACGAGCGCAGTGAGACGGCGGAGCAGCACCACAGAAAACTAAAATCCCTTCTAAGGCTGTTGAACTGCGGAGCTTTAAAACTGCTTTAATTACAGAATGATACTGGAACAACAGATGGCCTGACAAACATTTTCCAGAAGCGTCGTTAGCTGACAAAGCACATTTCTTCCCCCTCCCCTGCCCACCATGACTTCCCTGTCTTCTGATGGACGTGGAACAGCAGCACTAATGGTAACCCTGCAGAAGGAGAGTCCCTGAGTTCCACACCGCCTGGCAATGCCTTTAGAAGATATGCTCACTGATAAGAAAGTTGCCCCAAACCCCCTCTTTGCACGTGAAGCAGGGTCGTGTACGTGCAGTGTTGGGTCACCTCAAAGCATCCTAAACTGACCATGGCCACCAGCGCACATAAACTACAAAATATTCTGTGTGGGAGAATTTATGCCCAGGCAGAGCCCTGAAGGAAAGCTCACGGGAAAGCAGCAGTCGGGTACAGACCCTTCCTGCTTTCGCTGGGAACCAGGAGGCAGCAATAAGGTGCCTCGGAAATAAGTGGCCAGGACCACTCAGTGCTAAACCTCTCTGCAGATTATTCTATCAAGAGGAGAGCACCCTACTCTTTACACATTTTTTATACTTATTTTTTTGCAGAATAGCAAGAAGGCACGTGGGAGGGAAGAGTACATTGTTGCTTAGCAATGAGATGCTCACAGCATGGTTGATTTTTAAAAGTTTTTGCTAAATATACACATATAAAACAAAGATAAAACCACCTCAAGTACAATGGAAAAGTAAAGCTGCATTCCTAAGAATGGAATTACTTGGTGAGGCCAAAATTCCATTTCTCTCTGTATCCAGTATCCAATAAAGTAAATATGCGAGAAAGGAGTATAAGAAATGGGACAAGTATGAGAAGTGGTCATTTCCATGGTATTCTCTCTTAATTGTGTCAGCAACTTCTGGACTTGCTGAGCCACAAAGTGCACCCATACAAGGAATTATCCTCCATTAATTCACAGTGCAGTTATGCAATGTGTTAAAAATCCTTCCTTTGTTTAGGTTAAAAGTGCATCCTTGTGATTTCATTGTCCCCTGGCCCTTTCAATGTTCCCCGTTCACCTTCTCCAAACAAGTACTTCAGGACTGTACCCCAACAAAATACCTCCTCTCAACCGCTTCGTGGCTCCTGGCGTGGGACTGCCCGTGCCACGGGGTGTGTGGGGAGGGAGGAGGGATGCAGGAGGAGCATCTCCAGCGCAGGTGCTTGGCTGGGACCTCCAGCTGCAAGACAGTGTGGCGGCACCAGCAAACGGGAATTCCAAAGCAATGATCTGCCCCCCAGACCTCCCAGCAAAGTAACATGTAAGGTTTTCCTCACCAGTTCTTCACTTGAAAGTATATATTCACGTATTTTGGAAATACATAGATTATACACCTATAATTTGCTAAAAGACCAAAAGATCCTACTAGAAGATCCTACCAGTTGTAAAGTAGATAGGAATATCAGGTTTGGCAAAGAGTAAAAGCAGCTGTATATAGAAAGGTACAGAAACACCTGCAAAATTTTCTCTTTTCTACAAAATTAAACAAAGTACATAATTTTTACTCAAATGTACAAAAAAAATCAATTTATACTGAAACACCAGTGAAGATTTGGTTTCAGTTTGTATTTCTTTTCCCCAAAAGTTTTTTTTTTTAAATTGTATAGTCAACAGAATTTACAAAAAATCTCAGTTCATGACTTGTAATATGTTCCACAAGATTCTTTTCCGCTATGATTCACTAATATTCATGCTGATGAAAGAAAATCTTATATACTTTTTCTGCCTAATTAAAATGTGAAGAATGCACCAAAAAATGAAGAAATAATCAAGCATATTTTTCTGGTTCTTTTTTTGCTGGAATAACATTTTGAGAAGAGGTTCTTCTTGTTTTTTATGCTATTAATAATCCTCCATTTGCAAAATCATCAATGTCTGCACAATTATAAGACTGTAATTTCAATTACTGGAGTATGAACAAGTGGGATGAAAGCATGAGTTATGAGAGAGAAACACTGCTTTTTCTTCAACATTTCACTATTAAATCAGGAAACTAACAATCTGTGAGTGGTAAATGGACTTATTTCTAAACAGAACATTGGGTAAAATTAGATTACACAGGCAAGTAATTTCTGAAGCTAAGCAGATTTGAAGTGCTATCAGCTGGGTGGACAAGTTGCACAGCTGGTGTTCTTGTGGGAGATTCTAAGCACTGGCAAAGAAGAGACACTCAAGTGAATATGCAGAACTTCAAGTATTTTGGCTACTGCTCTGCTTTGAGTTTCACCACATCTTCTGGCCTCTGTGATGGAAAGAGGGGAGGCGAACTTTCTTACACAGATTAGCAAAAGGCATTGTTAGGAGTTAAGTGTAATTGAAAATATCCTTCCTTCAGACACTCAAGCATCTTTTCTACAAACAGCAACAAATAGTTGCCACCATCTAAAGCACAACTGCACACCAGCCTCTCTAGCTGGCATGCCATGTGGGGTTTGGGGATTTTCCCAATGAACACAAGGGTCTGTGCACGGATTAATGATGACAAAAATTGTCTTTTGGGAGAAATAGGAGAAAAACCAAGGAAACAGCCAAAACAAAACAAAACACACCACCCATCTCTCTCTTGTTTTTCTTCAGAGTTACCTATGGCCAGGAAAGAACAGAACTATGAGAAACTGACTCTAAATAAGTCCTAAATAAGTGTTGAGGAAACAGGGTTTTCATCGCCTTTGGAAATTAGAAAGCATGGCCTCAGTGAGACTCCTGTTCCACCTCTCTCTCTCTGCAGAGAGAAAAGAGTTGTCCGTAATCTCCAGAACTGTAGGAGCCCAGGATAATAGAAGTAGTGAAAAAAATAATTCATTTTCTGTATGTAACCCAATTTCATTTCATAAAGATCTAAAGTATAGTCAAGCTACAGCAGCCAGTTTGCTAGTACTGCTTTACTTGCATTTGCTGCAGCAACTTCTGAAATAGAGAGGACAAATTGTATCTGGGAGTGCAGTGAGCTGTGCGCTCTCATAATCAAGCTCTCTTCAAGGCAAACATCTCCTGTGGGCAATTTAAGAACAGGTAATTTGAATAGCATTTACATCTCAGATTTATGATCTGTAACTATGACAGATTTTAACCAAAGAAAAACCTCAGAACCCAAAAAAGAAATGACAAAACCATTCATGGTTGTAAAAGGCTGCCATTAGCAGTTAGAAATATTTACTATAACACATTTGATTTAGAGTATCACATCCTAAGGACTGAGCTCTTCAGGAGTAGCTGGAGCATTCCAGGAACTGGAAAAGATTTGGCTGTTTCTGGAACTGCTACCTTCCACAACAGAGAAATATTAATTTCAGCAGAAAATTGTTATGAACATGATTTTCCAAAACATCCAAGTTACCTTTACATCCACAGTTCAGTCAAGCACAAAATGACAATACATAGCGCACAGGAACCCATTACACCAATTGTCTAACAACTTTTTTTACCGAAGCAAGAATGAAAAAAAAAAAAAAAATTCACCCATGAAGTACTCCTGCAAAGAAGTTTTACCAGGTAACTTCAAATATCCCCCAGACAAGTTTCACTGTGCAGCTTCTGGATTGATTATTGCATCAGTACAAATAATCCATTCAAAAGAGAGAATATCTCTCCTTAGAAATAGGGAATAAAGGGAAAAAAATGTGTTGTGGATACACTTTGCATACATATAAACAACAATTTTGCTGACCAGCAACTTCTAGGACCCTTTGCCTTGCAGATAATATTGTCGCCTTGCTTTCGTCTCCTTGCACTTCTTTCCACAAGACCATCCAACAGTCTACTTCCAGACAACAAAAACCATAATTATAGATCCTGCAGAAAAACTGGCTGTATGGGATATTTCACCATCAGAATGCAGGTTTGGGGTTACATTCCCCTCCAAGTGATATTTGCCATTACATCATTAAACTAGACTGGATGGGTATTCCTGGTTTTGAAGATATGTATTGTAATTTCCTCCTGGTATGGTTAAAAAAATCCAGTTCTAAATAGCCTGAGTGATTTTTGCACCAGCTTCCATTTCCAACATATCAAGAACCTGACAAGAAAAGTTATGAGTGGGAAGCTACAGTGAATTTGTTTTAAGAGGAAACATCACTAATTTTAATCCCTTGTCCTGACAACAAAACTTTGCATGTTTTAAAATGAAAACCGCAGCTTTGCAAAACTGAGTTTACAACTTCCAGCCTTCTAAATTCTGCTGCTTCTGTGTGCAGTGCTAATAACCATGTAGATGACAGATAATTAAACCATAGAAATCACTGCATTTCCACCTCCCATCCCTTCTTGGTTAAAAATGTAAGAAAAACATAGCAAATGAGATTTTGTCTCAAGTGTTTTTCCCCTGCTATTAAAGATGCTTCTCTGAAAGGAGCACTTGCTGTTTTTATGCTATTAATAATCCTCTATTTGTGACATCGGCCCATCCCCACAGCAACATACTGTGTTTCAGCTACTGGCTTAGATCCTCTGGCTGGTTTTAACAAGAAGATGGGACTAAAATCATGGAAAGCTGGATCCCTTTTATATGCGAGGTTGGGAATTTGGCTGGTCTGTGTTCTTCATCAGTTGGTTAACATTTCATTAATAAAAGGAGCGTTTGTCTATTTAATGAAGCAAATGTGCAAATGAGTTTACTATCTGGTGCCCATTTGCCCCCACATGTGTAGAGATGAGTTGGATCAGCCCTATCGTTTCCAGTTAATGCTATATTTATTCTGGTAGCAGCAATGGGGAGATGACTGATGCGCCTAAGTGGGAATTCGGACAGCTTGTCATGTGCAAACCTATTATGTTCTCTACAAACCCATCTCTCAGACCAAAAAGAAAGGAGGAACAGAAAAGAACAACCCCCCCATGTGATATTTAGACTATTTTAGTGCTGCCACTGTTTAAATCTCTGAAATACTGTGTTCAGGAGTTCTCATTAACACGGATTTTAATGGAAGATATTTGTCTGAGCAGCTAAGTCGTTTATGCTTACATAAGGCTGCCATTTACAACAAGAAGTATAATAGCATCTTTGAGCTTTTTAATTAAAAATTAATTAGGAGATTTAAGAACAAACTCATTGGGGGTTACTGTACAATAACATGTTTACAAAATTAGGTCTGGGCTTTTTGTTTTTGTTAAGTGTTTCAATCAATTCTGTGTCTATTAAATATAATTACGTATGATGCTTCCTCAAAATTATAATGTAGCATTTAAAGAGCAGCTGGGAAAAGTCTGTAATTTTAACTTCAGAACTAGGGTAACCATTAAAATGCAAATAGGTGGAAACAGCAGTTTGTTGATGAAGAGAACCCTCAGCATAAACATTTTATCCATTAATCTTGAGATTACAAAGATTCCTTCTGGTTTATTACTACTTGCTACTTTTGCCAGTCAGGTTTCCTAGAAGATGTCAGATCCCCTCAAGAATAAAAGCCTGTTATTGCTACATAGGATGACAGATATAAACATTCACTTCTGTACATACACATGTGCTAAGAATGTTATAGGGAAATGTCTACAGCAAATTAAAAAGGAAAATAAAAGTAAAAAAAAATTATTTTGTTCCTTTTTTATAATAGACTTCCCACTTGGAAAACACAGTGCAGTATTCCACTGCCACCCCAGCTTAAGCAAGTAGCTTAAAAGGATCAGACTTCAATCTTCGGCCCTGATTCAGGAAGGCATTCAACCATTTGCTTAATTTTATTTTAAACAAGGAAAAGAAAGAACGAGCTCAGGTTTCAGAGATTTATTTCTGGCCTGGGGATTTATTTATGCTAAATTTATTTATTCCAAAGCTTTAAATGGAGTTATTCCAATTTGCTACTGCTTCTGTGAGAAAAGAATTGGATCCCCGGCATCCTTCAATGGAACTGTATGGATGAGCAAGTAAGTAATGTCTATCTGTTTGAAATAAAAAATTTAAGTAAATTCAGTTTAGCATCAGTTTATCCAACAGAACTAAAATAAGATTACAATTATGGATGTCACACTATGCTGATATCTAAACCCAGAGATTTTCTAAAAGGTGAAGCATAAGGAGCGTGCACAGGTCACAAACAGCCCTGCCCGTGCTGGACGTGCGGGTGGAAAGCAACACCTAAACCAAACACCCCAGTTTTGGGAGTGGTACCAACACACATAAGGTATCTGTCACAGGACGCTCTTGTGGGCACGTGGAGCTTTTCCCCATTCTGGCTTTGAGCTTTCCCTCCAATGCAGGTCAGGAGAACATACTGTTCCATGGTTCTAGCAACCAGCTCCTGCTGTGGGGTCCCACCATCACCCAAGGAACAGCCAACCAGTGCCCCCGACACTGCAGCCCCTCGCCCGTCAGTCACGGAGGGTGACACACCTTGGGTCCAGATTGTCTCCACGGCCTTTTACCCTGTTAAGCCCATTTCTGGGTATCCTTCTGTTAAAACCATTGTTTTAATGCCCTCATTGTTACCAAAAAGAACACAAACCCCCTACTCTTACAGTTGATCAAAGAAGGGTCCTAAACATTCTGTTTAAAAAAGGATGATAACTTCGGATTGCTTAAGGCGGGCTGTGATGTATAACCACAGTGCCTTAAGCACTGGGAAAAATATTCCCTTCACCCACACATGCTCTGACCCAAACCTGTACTGGTCAACTGACTCAGCCTAATGGTATCCTTTCTGCTTCCCTTTTATGTAAGTGTTTTCTGTAATTATTTGTTTTGTTTTTATGTAAATTTTAGGCAGTTCAACAAACACTCCATCCCACCACCATATCATGCCAGCCTATTCATTCCTTGAGAGGTCACTTCCTTGAAGGCATCACTTGGACTTCTGACATGCAAAAAGCAAAGTGAGGGTTATTCAGTGACCAAAGACCTTAATTACTCAACCATCCCCAAAAGGATTAACATCTTTTCCGGTAAGTTTGTGACTCAGCCAAACAATTCATTAACAGACAGATGTTTATATTAGCGCTTTCTGTGGATGACGAATCATTATTACACTTATAATGACACTACTTGGTTTAAGGCAACCAGGCTTAAAATTTCATGAGTTCTAGATTCAGAAAAATGTCACTCAAAAGGAAAACAGATTTTGCTGATGGAAACCCAAATTTAGACTAACACTAAGACAGACAAACTTGGTCAGGGAGAGAATGGAACCATAAAGAAAAAAAAAAAAAAATCATTTCACTGAAGTCACTGGGAGCTTTTCCTGACTTGCCAGCATGAAACCAGAGGAGTAACATTCTGGGATTGATTTCTCCAACCCCCTTTACCCCCAGAGACATAAATTTTCTTGAAATTCAAAACATGATTTCAAAGTGAAGATCAAGAAGTAGCATTGTTACACTGAATGAAAAATGATCTATCAGGAGAAATTGTCTCCAACAGAAGTTGGCTACTGATTCCAAAGAGAAAACCCAGGGGCTGCAGAGATTGGGGGTGGGGGGCGGTTCTGGAGACTAGGAGAAAGCAAGAAGGACTAGGAGGAGGAGCTGAGGAGCTAGAGGTCAGTCAGCCTCACCTCCACAAGGACAAGAGCCCAAACTCAAACACAGGAAATTCCATTTAAACATAAGAAACAACTTTTGCAGAGAGAGGTTGTGGAGTCATGAGGTTTTTTCCTTTCTCTGCCCCCTCTTCTTCTCCTTCCCCCAGAAGGGCTCATTGTGTGAGTGGCCGTGTGTCCCAGCTGCCGGCAGGGATTACGCCACCACAGGAGATGACAGAAAAGTACACTGAAGTGGTACATTACTAAAAAATGGCTGTTCCCTTTTTTGGGAACTTGGGGGTGTGTTTGTGTGTTATTTTTCAAACACAGCCATTACCTCCTTAGTATTCAAAGAAAAGCAAAACTAATTAGAAAACCAAAGATAATTCTAGTTTTGATTATTTTTTCTTTCTTTCTTTAAAAGAAAATATTACTATGTTTTGCCATTTTTGGTCTCTTTACACAGAAAAGACTTGCCAAAATTTTCAGAAATTTGGCAAAGAAAACAAAGACAAAAATCCAGAGTTGTCCACATGTGAAAATGGATTTTTTGTTCTAACTTGTTTCCATAAAATAATGCTGATTCTCATCTGGCTGTCACCTTCTGAGTACTCTAACCTCTGAAATGAGGATTCATGGCTTTGCCCTTAAAATAGCTGTAGGAAGTCATGAGCGTGAAACGCTTAAGAAATCTTGCTCAAGAAGCAGCCCAAGGTAGGCGAGAAGAGGGAAGAGGAGGGAGAGGTTACGTGCAGGCCTTGCGCAGTGTGAAGCGAGTGGTTTTTAACCACAGTTTCACCAGAGGATGGAGTTTGTTGTTAAACATTCCCTTTTCAGTACAGTATCTTTAAACCACGGCTGCGCTTCTCAAGGGTACCAAGTGACTTTGCCATATAGTCAACTTAATTTGTCACACTTAAGTAGCTACCATAATTAATAGTTTAACTATAATTTGTAGAACCACAGAACAACAAGGAAAAAGCAAAGTTTAATAGTTTTGCTACCAAAAGGTAATGAGCGCCAGCAAGTATTTCGCTGATCCAACCTGTCATGGGAAAATAGTCTTCTAGAACAAATCACTGCATGCAGAAAATTCTATACTGCTCTTTGCTGCAATTCTGATAGTATGTGTGAGTAAGGGAAATAAATCACCAAGACACTGCTAATTAGGGTAAAGTCTGATCATGCAACATTTACTGAATTAAATCAGACTGCGGTGGTTACGTGGCAGACAGTCTGTGCTCCTAAATAATCACAAGTGCTATCACACCCTGGGCATGAAGCAAATGTGGCCTCCAGGTCTAATTAGACTTATCTTAGTCTGAAAGGAAAAATCCTATCAGATGATCAGAAAATACATACACCCACACAGATCTGGGAGATTCGGGAGCTGTAAAACACAAGTTGTACAATATATATATGAAATGTTAAAAGAAAAATGTTCCAGCTTTCACTCCCCCAAAGAAAATAATTTTAACATCTTATTTTCTTTCCCATGTAAGTTTCTGGGTCCCACCTTTTCTTTAGCACTATGGCAGCTCCACTAAACTGTTTAGAGTTAAGTTGTCAAAAAAGATCCTTTACGCCTCATCTCTAACTTGCATTTATATTTTGGGGCTAGAGAGAGAGAATGAATATTAGGCACCCCAGTTAGTGTTCTGGAGAAAGTGTTAGCCCCAGTGAAACTTAAGACCGTCACCTCATTTTCAGCAGAGTTTGTGCAAGGGAGAGCTGTGTTCTTATCTTTTACTTTTCAATAGTCTGCCATAATTTAAAAGAGTTATATCTCTTATTAGAAGCTCATTTTTCAGAAGTAGAACATGCAGCCACAGAAATGTTTGCAGCAGCCAGAATCTATTCATTTGCTGTTATTCTCATAAGTCAAAGGCATGCTTTTATTTAATATTGTGAAGATAGAGCTGGTCGAGAGAAAGGTGTTTTTCACCTTGAATAACTGAAACTTCTGTGAGAAAAAGAAAAGAAAAACCTACCCAGAAGTCTTTTATTATGTGTTGGAAAAAAAAAAAAACCTGAAAGTTTTGGCTCTACAACTGCTCCCACCACCTCCGGCAAATAATTTTGGTTAAAAATTTATGCTTTCTGAGGTCTGGAGACACTTTCAGCAAAACTCATCATTACTCCATATTCCAGATTTTCCTCCAGAACAGTTGAGCTGAGGAGCCTTCAGCAAGAGCCAGCTTTACGGGAAGCTGAGCACCTGCAGACTTTTGAAATTAATATAAATTGTCAACCCCCTTTGAATAGCAGACTTACAGAAACAGTCAGGTACCTGCTGAGATATCACTTCTTCATCCCTTTTACTTACATATTTGGTTCCCCAAACAGCACTTCTAGGTATGTCATCATTAACAATTTTAACAAGGCTACAGATGCAAAGTGGCGAAAGTACCAAAAATGCATTTTACTTGAACAATATTTGATACACATTTCACGTGATACAGTTTTGCTACAGACAAAAACTGTGAGGTTACAAAAAGACAAGACTAAAGATCACAGATTTATATGCACAATTCATATTTTTGGCAGTGCTTAGCAAATGGTAGTGCCACTGACCTCAACACAAGGTCAGCGCATTGGGGGCTCGTCTCACCGAACTGCAGAAATGCACCATCTACAGAAGGATTAGACTTCTAGCAAATTGTAATTCTTTGAGATTCAGATCTGAACTGTTCAGAATTTGTTACTGATTATATCCCTCTGCTAAATTCCCACAGGAAAAACTGTCCAACAAAGCTTTAAAACCTTAATAAGCAATAAGATCTCAACCCACATTCAAACTGTACCAGCAGCGCAGTCAGCGAGTCATTCCAGTTAGCACCTGTGCTGTTCAGTTCCTCCATCTACCCTCTGACAGCCCTTCCTACTCCTCCTGCCATTTCTGCATACAAGGACATTATATGAAAAATTTCCAGATGTGTGAATTTCTGCCTTCTGTACTCCAAAGTATCTGAATTAAAGGAAGCTGCTTCCCTCTAGATTCCAACACCCACACTGCTGACCTGCCAATACAGCCTTCTAACCATTACTGTAGGAAAAGTGACGCGGACCGGTGGTTTCGAGACGGACATACCTGGTACTGAATAGATCTGCATCACAGCAACATGCTGAAGGAAGAAGCTGGTCACCCAAAGCTCAAAGTAAGCATCCTGCTAGTCGAGCTAAAAGGACTTGCTGGGTACAGTTGTGAAGAATGATTTACACTTGATCTGGATTTAATTTCTCAACTCCTGCAAAGAAAAATAGTAAGGGTATAAATTAGTTATAAAACCGCAACTTATACAAACCCAGCTAATTATCTATTTTTGATCTACTGAGACCGTTAATGAGTAATTTCAAGGGAATGGCTTATCTTGTAACAAATGGTACTTCTTGGTATCACATTTGCCACAAAAGGGCTCTGACCGTGTCACGTATGGCAGCCCAGAAGATTATTCAGGCTCCCAGTAAGGAGTCAGGAGGAAGAGCCACACAAGGCAGGCATCTTTACTTGCCTTGTAGTCCTTTGTTTCTGCAAGATGATGTGACAAATTTTAATCAGTACTCTTAATATGTGCTCATACCCATTGTTAAAGGAACAATTTTAACAGAATTTGAGTTTTATCTCTTGAAGTCACAATAATATTCCACTTTCAGACCTGATACAGCCTAAGTGTCTGCAAGAATTAGTTTTTAGGAGCTGAAATATTGCCTATGTTGATTTTGGTTTTTTTTTGCTTCCCCTATAATAAAAAAAAAAGATTCAGACAGCATTGAAACGCACAATTTATGGGAGCACATAAAAAGAACATACTTTCCTAGCAAGTCACTGAAGTTTAATGTAGTGATGGAGAACTATATCAAGGAATATATTTTAAAGCCATTTTTCCCCTTTTCCTCAAGATTTACACATCCTTTTCTTTCTGGAAGCAACCACGGTCAGTGCAAAGCTGTGCTTTAGCATCCTATATAGAGCTGGAGAGAGTTCACACAACTGCTTATATTATAACTGGGATAACTTCTAATCACTGAACATTATGGAAACGCTGCATCATAATATAAGTTCTCTGCATAAAGTTACCTGGTAAGAATTCTTTTCAGCCAGATGTACTAGACTGATGGTATTATTCAACAGAATTTAAAGAAGACTTAAAGAGTCTGGCTGCACCTTCTTTATAACCTCCCATTGGCAGCTGTAGACAGCAATAAAATCTCAGTCTTCATATTTTACAATTTTTTTTAATTTTTTTTTTTCATTTACATCCACTCCAGATATATGTATATCTATCAAGATGAACACACATCATACGTAACAATTTATGAATCTCGTTAGGGCTTGGAATAAAGACCTAAAGAGAGCTGAAAGCTCAAGCTCAGGTTGAAATTCTGTAGAAAACAATTTTAAAATTAAAATCAATGAAGACCAAAATAGGAGCTTCACCGAAGAGCAGTGGCAGAGACAAAGCTTCCAATGGCTATTCAGAGGTTCATTCTACAACCAGAACACCACGTGAGCACACAGCATTTACCCTAGCAGCTGACAGTGAGAATACCACAAGATATCAGTATTCAGAAAAAGGTGATTATGTTTTGAAGATTTTGATGATTTGTTACCAAAAATATCATGTGAATACGGTAGTTTCCAAGTTCAACTGTTCTCTCTTCTAAAACTTTACTATTTGATACATAGCCTTTTCTTTGCCACTAAGTTAACAGAGAAATAATTATATTTTCAGCATGCCAGAAGTAACACGCTCTGCCATCTGCTTTAGCAAGGTCAGAGATTATATCAACAGAATCAAATTAAGATCTGGTTTTGGAGTGGCTTAGACAACTAGTCAAGTTTGCTTAGATGAGTCTTGGATTTCTGAATAAATCTATTAAAACAAGTTGAGGAATTAATGGAAGGAAATAATTCAGATTAAGTACACTTATCACACTAGTGAAATTTGTAAGGGTATTAAAATTCCTTTTGCCATTTGAGTCCTGCATATATATATTTTTATATATTATTCAGGCTGAAGAAAAGCATACTAAGACCTTGTGTAAACAGAAAGCTGGTGCCTTCAAAGAAGTCATCAAGAATTCCAGATCTGCAATAATATAGAAGTTTTGACAGGTTCTAATAATACTGTTTTTCTGAGCTGAGGGTAGCATTTTGAAGAAAACTGTAGTGAATTAAGTTGGCTCGAGTCATTTGCAAGAAATATGAAAATAGGAAACAGTTTCATGATTTCCTGGTGCTTGATAGCTTTATTAGTTTCACATAACTTTTCTGCCAACGTGTAGGCTGGTACCAATCCAAGCAGTCTCATCGCCGTGCTGAAACCTGTTCTGTTCCAGAGAGCCACTGAAGGTCCACAGGAGGAAGATGTTCCACCCAAATAGCTTTCAGCAGACTCTGCGCTCGGGCTGGTTGTGTGCAGAGAACCAAGGAAGATGCTCAGGTGGGCTGTGACACCAAATCCCAGGGGATTCAGGGAAATATATGCTGGTTTATATCTCTCACACTTATTATTGTTCAAGCATGATAAATGAAGAATGCAGGACTCTCTCTTTCCACCTTTTTTCCCCAAGCATGTTTCTGTTAACTGCCAGGACAGAGACTTCACTGAAGGCTCCAAATGGATATGTCACTGCATCAAAGGCCATCACGGCTCGGCCTGCTCTCATGTACCCTTGAAATTCCACTTCACAGACTCTTGGCACTATCTGTCCTGTGAGTTCAGTCCATGGCATAAATAAGCCATTAAACAGCTCAGCCCCAGGACACGCCACCAAACCTTCCAGGTAGCCATTAGGGTGGATTGTGTCAACCTGCCCCGTGGAGACATTTATCAAAGGCTCTTTTGCAGAGTACAAGGTAATGGCTCCTTCAGGGAGTGTAAAAATGAATAAGATTAGTCACAGTATGGAGCCTTAATAGTATGAAAAGGTGATATATATTAATACATTATGATGAATTACCACAGAGGAAAAGCAGAGAATATCTAAACGTGGTTTGGTTTATGTTACATTTGGTAAAATAATTCTACAAGCATTAATAAAATCACCTATTTACTTACAGTGGGCTAAATCCTGGGGTTTGGATTTTGTTCTGTCTTTGTTGTCTTTCTTCTTTTTGTTTTTAATTTTTAAAAGCTAAAATTTTGCCTTTTTAAAAATTTTTTTCTAACCCTGGATATGATCAGAGAATAACTAAGAAACCTGGGGTGGGGACAACACAGGGACGGGAAGGGAATTGTTATGTCAACCACTGTCAGACTGGTTTATTCAAAGCCACTGAGTCAGTAATTGCAATGAAAGTAAACAAAGAAAGTCATAATTTGTTTGCTAGAAAAGCTTCTGGCAGTGGTCTACTTGAGAATTAAGGGATTAACTGTGTGTAAAAAAGGAAAAAGCTGCAGTGTTAGCCTACTAATTTTGAATGAGGGTTTTTATATGCTATTTGCAGAGAAAAATGTTTACTTTAGCCTAAAACTCTCTATCACTGGGATGGAATTTTTTCCCAAGGAGATTTATGCATGAAGTTCAAATATGGTGAAAAATTTCCTCTTCCAGTTTATGTAAGCCATGTACAGAAACCTACATTTTCAGGTGCTAACTTATTCATAGCCATTTTAGCTTTTCATTGGATGTAGGGGGAAGTTCTCATAGCTACAAGCAAGGTTTGTTTAAAAATCCACCCAAGACGTATCACTATGTACTTTTCTGGGGTTGATGCAATAAGCAACGTGCCAATATCTTTGTGTGAAAGTATTTTAGCTTGAAATATTGCACAGAATTTCCAAAAGCCAGGAAGACTGCCCTTCTGTATAATATGTGACAAAGAATCTACCCTTGAAGATGCAATAGGGGGGCACAGGCAGGAAGGGCAACTTCTCATACAGTAGAGGAGATTAAACCACACTGCTAGATGCTACCTAAAAGTACTCCAGGCACAAGACAGATGGCAAAGGTGAGGCATCTTCCCTTTTCTCTGCAGAGCCACCCCGTAACATTAAAATTCACAATGCACATTTTCCTGAAACTGAGAGATCCTACACATACTGCTAAAATAAAAGTCTCTAAAAGAAGAAACAGAGAATCTCATCAGGCAGACCAGGCTCGCGTAGGTTTTCTTTTGGGGTATTCCTTACCCAAGCCCATATCTAGGAAGTACCTCTGTGCAGAATAGGTCTGAAACAAGAGATTTTTTAAGGCAGGAGACTGGCTTGACACTCAGGGAACTAGTTCCTCTGTACCTACTTTCCCCATCTATAACACTGAAGAAAAGTGACAAGAAAATAGGACTTGAAGTAACTGCAAACATTAACAGACTGTCCTTTCTTACAGAGAGGAAGTATGTACAGCATTTCCAAGAGACATTTGAACAGTATGTTTTTAAAAAGCGACAGAACTTGTAACCTCCCCACTGAGGCCATTGCTTATCTATTCTTACCATTTAAAAAAGTTTTTCCTAATGTCTGTTCCTTGCTACAGTTTAAGCCCATTATTTCTTGCTATTTCCACCATGCCTGTGGAAAAAGTTTAGTTCTCTCCTTTTTGCAGCATGTAAACAGTAAAAACTTCACTTTCTAGACTAAATAATCCCAAACCTTTCCATCTTTTCTGTACATTTTTGGTTATTCCTGTTCCTCTCTGGTCTACATAGATCTTGAAGTGATGTGACCAAGTTCCACATATTATCCCAGGTGAGGCTTTATTAAAGTACAGTCCTATCAAAGTTCTGTGCTCATCAATAGATTAAAAACAGTTGGGCTTTACCTCAAAACACATACAGGAGCACACACGCTTACTGTTCTGCTTTCTGAATAGAGGCTGAGAATGTGAAAGCTGCATTTCTCTGCAGTGAGAACACGAGGAGCACAAAGGCAGAGTGTGCCCCCACAGGAACCAGCACCTGCTGCTGATCCCAGTCTTCCTGCAGTTTGAGTGTGGTATTTCAGCCTTCCCACCCTTTGCCTTCCCAGGACACAACTGCTGTCCCAGCACGTCAGACCTGACCCCCTACTGCTCCTCAAGGCTGCTCAGCCCAAGCTCTCCCCGTCTCTGCCGTGAGGCTGTGCCAGCAGCAGGGGTCTCCAGCAGGGATGGAGGCTGCTCCTCTGCCGATGCAAAATCTCATCCGAGAGGCACTAGAGCAGTCTGAGCCTCTGTGTCCTCCTGGCCTTTCAGGAGAACATGTTTCATATTCCAGTTCTCCTTTCCTTGCCTTGCTTGAGCATGCACAAGATGATCAAGCTGTGGAAGGCGAGCTGCGCTGCTCTGGAATTGCCAGAGCACTTTCTGTCTCCGGTTTCCTTAAAGGAGCATCAAAAGGCAGCCTCCATGCACACGTACCTGTACTTGACTTAATGCTAATGGTTACTAGTGCCCGAGTTACATGCAGCCAGTTCGCAATTAGGAACAAGGACTACCGGCAACATGGCCTTTCCCTAGCTAAAAATTAATTCATACTAGAATGAAGCATTTATTTGGGACAATGTTATATCAACTTAGCAATCAGTTTAGCGACTGTGCCATACAGACACAAAAAAGCAAACAATGCCCCATAATCTTACTCTCAGTAATAAAACCAGTCAGATGGCCTTTACAGTTCCTACAGCTACAATTAAGATGATGGCAGTCAGGGTGAAAGATATCTATCCCTGTATTGCTTCAAATGAAACAAAAATCACTTACGGAAAATTGTGAACAGAGCCCTGGAGAGTCAAAGAGCAGCTTAGCACATCCCAGAAAGTAATTTTCCACAAGAATATTGCATGGGATAATAAAACTGCTGATAAAAACCCCATTTTAGTGCATATCTTTTGCCTCGGCTGTGTTGTTACTTCAAGATGTTGTTGGTGTTTTGAGAAGTCAGGAAACAAAAGAGAAACCCCAAAGAAGAGATGTGTCCTCATTACTCAGACAGCATGATGAGGGCTGACATAAAAACACCTCTACACAATGAATGAAGTACTTGGTGGAACCCTTCTGCCATATATTGTCAGGTTCAGTTACCTGGAGGCTCCAGCTGGAAAAATTAAACAACTCTGGTGCGAGCCCCCACCCAGAGACCCAAGAGAACTAAATTGCCTCCCCTAGGTGCCCTTGACAAGTCATATTTCTGAAAGCTCTGGCTTTACTGATTTAAAACCAAGCATGCTGTAGTGAGAACAAAAGAAATTCCAGATAAACTACAGATAAAAATTAGCAGTTTCCCCCAGGTTCCTCAGAGTATCCTCCAGGAGTGTTACACCCCCCCGCTGCTCACCCTCTGGAGCAGATAATGAAGCAATGCTTACGTGGTTGTTGCTCTCTTGTCACACCTTCTCCTTCCATTGCCTGGGCCAGGGACAGCGTGTCCCAGCTGGAAGTGACCTGCACCTATGACAGCCTCCATTGCTGAGCCCAACCAGGGGTCCAGGCCAGCTCAGCCACTCTGGCCCTAAACACAAGCAAGTCCCTGCTCACCACCAAAGCCCAGGCTGCCTCAGGAAAAGGAGGATGCTTTGATGGGTTTCTGCTCACAGCTGTAGAGTTTAGTTCTTGATTCCACTTATATGAAAGCTCACAGCAAAGCCTTCAATCGTTTCAGGTGTGTAGAATCAGACTCGTAATCTCTCCACTCACGAGGCACCAGCTCCCAGAATGAGGTACACACATAAGGACATTTAGAACAGGAGTGGGAGAAAAGGCATGATGTTTGTCTCAAAACCACAGTATAGGAAAAGATTATGAAAGAGGTGTTATTTTTGCTGTCTGTGCTCTACCACATACCAGAGTGGGTGATGCAGAACCCACAGGAGCCTTAGCTGTGCTGGAACACTCTTTGACTCTGCAGAGTCCTTCAATCTTTTTTTTCCATCTCAAGGAATCGAGGCAGTACTTTTGCAGAGCAGGACTGGCGGGAAAGGTCTTTGAACATGGAGAATGCTGACTGACTTGGGACAATATTATTTTGTTTTTCAAGAAGTACCCTTTTACTGTGCATTTCCACAGTGGCACTGGGAAAACCGGCAAATCCTTCTCACCTGAAAAGCCTCCAGGGTTAAATCTCACAAAAAGCACCAGCTTTCTTCCTGGTGATTTGAGTCTTGATTCAGCTGTTGTGGTTAGTGAACTGTTTAAACTTTAGTGAAACACATTTCCAGCTCTCCTTGTTGCTAAGAAAGGCTTAAAAAATAGATAATGAAAACAGAATAATCATAATAATCATAAAACAAATGAGTGGAATGCAGACAATAGAGGATATAGGTATTAATTTAAAGTATAGCTCAGGATTTAAGGGAAATTTGGCTGGGATTATTAGCTCGTTTCAGCCATGGTGTAACTGCATGGAGCAATACCTTCTTCTTTGCAGAGGAAACTACAAAATCTGTACATGGAGCAAAACTCCAATGTGGCAATAAATAATCTTGCTGGACTTGACAGACATGTATACTCTATAGCACAGAGGCCTGGAAACTGAGCAAATCTTCACTATCCCAGTAATAAACAAAATAAACAGTGAGCGAGGCTACTAGTTTCCTACTCTGAAACACCAGAACCAGAGACTTTACACAAATGACATAAAGCTCCTACATGGAGGGGCAGGAGAGTCACGCTGCGGCCAAATTCTGCACAATAACTGGGAGGTGAATAGGGGTAAGAAAACCTGGCCCTGAACAAAAACTCAGGATTTCATTTTAGGTGATGAAAATAATTCAAATTCAATGAGCAGTAAGGAAGGAAGTAATTCAATGAATAAAGGGTTACATTACAGATTGAATACTTTTCAGAAAAAGCCTAAAAATAATATCCCATACATTAATAGACATCTGCTTTAATTTTTGTTAAATGAAACACATGTCAGATTCAGCTGACTTGATCTCCTGTTTGCTTTGAGAGCTGCTTCACTGATAGGAAAAATAGTCACTTTTTGCATGTCGTCTGGCTTTTATCATCGGAGTAACTTCTTATGTCAGGTTACATTGTACCCCATCTATTGTGTGACTCTGTGCAACAGATTGTAGCCTAATAAGGTAAGTCAGGAAATTCAAGATACAGGTAAGGTCTTTTGTGTTTTGGCAACTTCTATCTGCCAAGTTACTGGATATCCAAGCTGAAATAGAAATGACAGGGAAGAGAAGAGTGTAGGACAAAGACAGGGTTTCCACAATGCTGATTTAGTAACTATCATGCTGCAGATTGCTCAGGCAAACTCATTACTGTCCCCAGGAGCTGTAGGTTCAATCTGCCAAAGCACAGAAGAAAACCCGTGTTGCTCCTGTAGCAACAGCCAGCATTGGGGACCACGTCTGGAACCGAGGCACAGAGATACTCCCAGCATGACCTCAGTGTCCCATTCCCTCACCCGGCACCCAGGGGTGCTCCTTGAAGAACAGGAGGATTAGGGATGGGATGCCCTTGGATGTCCACACAGCAAGTTCGTGCCTTTCTCTCTGCCAAGAGAAAGCAGAAACCTTCCCAGAACTGGTAATTTGTTCTGTGGCTGGGATGCAGCTTTTAGGGAAAGGAACCACGCATAGTCCTCTTACTGCCTGCAACACCCGCAAGCTGTCCTCACCCCCACACAGCCGGCAGGGCAGGCGGGGCATTCAGGCCATTTATTTTCATTTATAGCTCAGAAGCAGATCAGTAATAAACAATGTGCCAGCCTTAACAGAAAAAATGTCTGAACATTCACATTCTCTCCTTTCTCCTCTAGCTTCATTTCCCAGCTATGTCACCGCTGCCACGTGTCTGTGTGAGGGGCGCTGGAAAGGGTACGTGGGGCCTTCCTGCTGGATCAGCATCCTCTGCTGTATAGGGCTGGCTCCATTTTATCACCTGGCTCAGGGCAGAAGAGATGCGAGAAAGGAAGGTGGAGAATAAACTGGCAGACAGATCAGGGTAACTACAAAAAACCCCATGATATAAGCTGCTGAGAGGAAAAAATATGTCATAATATTTTTGTTAATCCAGAACTCCGCCATTATGTATTAGAGATTTGGCAATTAAGCCTATAGATTGTCACTGAATGAATGCAGGTTGTTGATTTATCAAATTATATGTAGTCAAAGCTGTGCTGTATTGATCTCACACCATTATTAAAGATAACAATTTCTCCATCTCTCACAGTTTAGAGACATTTTTCCTAACATGCACTAATTCTTTATTTTTATGTATTAAAAATGATATATGCCTTGTTTGACGTATCAGTATAAATAAATAAGTTCACTCTAGCACATATGCCAGTCTTAACCCCTTTGTTACGCATGAGAAAATACTTTCAGAATATGCTTTAATGATACCCTAAATAGCATTTTACTTTCAATCTGAGAAACACAGGTGTTCTTGGTATAAATTCAAATTAAGATTGGTGACCAGCATTGCCAATAAAATAAATGAATAGTTGTGGAATATTTAGATCTATTGGTGGAGTGCATGCTGTACTGAAACAGCAGTATGTCCTTGCAGGTATAGAATTTTAAATCAAAGTAACATTATTATCAGTGTCTGGCTTCATGCACTTTGCTTCACAGACTATTATGCATTGAGCAGCAATTAAGTGAGTCACCAGGGATACCTTCCTAGACTCTTCAGGTCAGAAAAGCTAATTAACCTTCTTCCTGTATTCTGAACAGACTAACAATAATCAGTGCCAAATCTTATCCTTCTTTTTTCTTTTTTAAAAAAAAACTGTTTTAAAATATTGGTGGCAAATTAGGAAAAAATATAAAGCAGCTTTCCTGATAAAAACAGAAAATCCACTAAAGAGGTCAAAGAGCTGAAACCGACCCAGGTTTGTTTGTTTATACCAGTGATTCTTCGTTCAATAGATTTTTATACAAAGCACTATGAAGGCAATTTAATTAACTGCCCGTTTACACTACAGGTAACAGCAGACTCGCTGTGGTGACTGACGTGTGAAAACAACTGTATTTGCATCGACACGGTGAGGAAACGCGGTGACATTTACCCCAGCTGCCCTTGGGAAGCAGCGGCATTAGCCATGGCTGGCCAGGCAAAGGGACACAGGCGGCACACCATGTCACTAGGCGTGATGTTACGGCGGGTCAGGTGGGATGACACCGCCGGAGAGGGTCTAACTCAGACCCCGCTGTCCTGTGCACCCCCAGTTTTGAGGGGACAGTACTACATTTGCAGAGATTTACCAACACTCCAACGGCAGCAGCCAGCGCTGCCAAAGAGGCGGCCAGAACGTCACCTGTAAACTGATGGGAAATACTGGTTATGTATATTGGCGTCAAGTGGAACAGACATAATTTTTGAGTAGTTTAATTCTCTGTTTAATACCTCGTGCAAGGAAATGCAGCACAAAAGCATATGACTGTGCAAAAGCAGCTACTGCAGAGAAGCAAACTGACAGCCTGAGCCTTCTGGCATGTAACACCTGTATGGTGATCTTTGTGGCCTCTTCCCTTACAGTTCCACTGAAAATGATGACACGTTGTTTTTTCTTGTACAGTTGCTGTTCGGGCCACCTTGCAGATCTTTCAGTTAACCTATGACCATAATATACAATGATCTTCCTGACGTGAGAAGGGGAAAACCTCCCAGTGTTTCAGGAGCAATGCTACGCTGCTGTAAAAGACAACTTGCATATGAATCTCATTCTGGCCATCATTTCAGCACCTTTTGGGCAAACTGTTCCTGTATTTTATTTATTTTCAAAAAGCAGAGAGACAAATCGCAGCAAATCTGGCCACACTTGTCATCTTGGCAAGTCAACTTCCTCACAGCTGGCGACCCAATCCGGCTGAATCCATGAGCACAGGAGAGGAGCTGCCCTTTCCCCCTTCCCTACAACGCCAAAGGACTGCAGGAAAGCATTACGTGGCAGGGCAATCACGTTACCCCGATCCCAGCCAGGCCAGAGCATGTTGTCAAGATTTTGACTAAAAGGGAAGGAAGAAGTAATATGTATGTGGGGAATAGGTTAGATGAGTTTTTCTGCAGCATTTGAATAGAGGAAAACATCTTCAGGTCACAGTGAAATGTGCCAGGTGAAGCTAAGTGAGAGAATCAATTTAATGTTTCCAGTGTTTTGCTATGCATTGAGTAGCGCAAGTCTCAGGACTTGAATTATATTAGAACAGTCTGGTGTATCTGTAAAACTAATGTTTCAAACTCCTGTGTGATAAATTAAATAATTCCACTCATCGTACTGCAAACAACTAGCTGTTCAGAAGCCTTTGAAAAAGGCTTAAAGATAAAATATGTGCTTGTTTTTTTCTGTGTCTTTTAAAAAAACCCGCTGTATCTTCTTCACAACTACAGTGGTAGAAAAACATTTCATGTAAAATGTGTTTTTCTCTGACATTTAGACGTCTTGCAAAGTGGTTTATTATAGATCTTGTGGACATTTGGGTATTTAATTAAATGTCAGAAACATATTCTCTGTCCTCATATGAATGAATATGAAGAGTTTATTTATTCATAGTCTATTTGTTATTCTTTTTCTGTTTCTCACACAAAATTATCAGTTGGAAAGTAAGTCATCAGAGACACTTAAAATTTTTAGGGGTCAGAAATCTAATTAACCTCAGCAACTCTGCTTAAAATGGTGAATAATATTAGACAAGTTCTTACAGGAATCTGTAGACCCATTCAGATTTACAGGTACATTTGCAGCTGGTTTTTCAGTTGACCTTTAATGTAATTTTCAAAACATCCCTGGAAGAAGGCATAATGTAAGAGCTGAGAATAAAGAAGCCAGGTTAGTGTTAATTTTAGTTCTTAGCAAACACATTTAGTACTTCTCTCCGCAGGCCTTAGTCTGAGCTGGGCTTATTTGCAGGAATAATTCTGTTCAAATTGTGGGCCAAAGCTGAAAGCCCTGCTAGAGCAGAGAGTGATACACCTGAGAGCTGTCAGTCAGCTGTAGTGACATGAGATATTTGATGGTTTTTGTATTTAATGCATAAATGAAGAGAGAAGAAGCAACAAACTGTAGAAGACTGGAAACTAATAATCTGGGGAGATTTACTTTTACTTAGGCTAGGTAGTATGAAGTAAGTTTTCTATTTTGTCTTTATGAAAATTTTGACCAATTTGGATAAATCCTAAATTCTCTAGCACTGCAGAATGTACGGCAGGAAAACATTCCCTTTATTTTCTGTTTTCATCATAATTGATTGATCTGTAATGATGGCATGGAAGAATATCTGTATTTTTTACTATTTGCATAAAAAGTGGCCTCTGGTTACTGCTGCCTGGTACCATCCTATAGGGAGGAACACATATCTCAGACCCAATAAACTGACAAATATTAAATATTGAACAAAGCAGACATACAGAGACCATGTGATTGTAAATTTCCCAGTAGACTAGTGAAAGAACATTTCTTATAATTTAAGGGGAAAATGTGCAGATGGAAAATTGAGCAAAGTAGATAAATGGTTTTAATTGAGGAGAAAGGGATAACACCATTGTAGAGTGCTTGGTTTCGTTTCTAAATATCAAACGTTAGAGCGAGATAACACACGTTCATGCATAGAAATTAATAACATTGTATGTGAACCGACTCCAGGCTCGGGCTCGGAAATGTGTTTAAACCTGAATGTACTCAAGCAAAATGCTGGAGTATTTGAGAACCATTCTGTGGCTCGTTAAGAACACCTGGTGGAAATGCAGCCCTGCAGTACCCCCAGGGCCAATCGGCCGTGATCCCAGCTTCCCACACCATCAGTTCTGGACACTTGGTGTACCGGACCTTTTCTGTTCTACAGATCTTCTGCCTCATCACATGGTGTGAAATAGGATTAACCCTAAGGAGAAGAAACAGATACATCTCCAGACTGAAAAGCTATTCTGATGCACTTGTCCATGAGTAAAGATTTACACAGTTTACATTGAGAAGGATACCCATCCCAGCTGGTATCGCTAGCGTTAAGAAACAGAAATGATCACTCTCTTCATTGATTGCTCTGGATCGAGAAGAAGGATGTTTGAAAAATATTTTAAATATTATACAAAAATTGTGTCAGAGGTCCTGAAGAGAAAGACCACAGTATTTCTAATAATGTCAAAAGCCAAGAGGTTCTTCAGATTATCTAGTTAATGTTGCACTGGGTTTTCTATATTTGTGAGAGAAACTTTCAGTGAAAATTATTTCCACATTCATCCTTCTTTTTACTGTCTGCAATGAAACAAAGTTCATTCTAATTTATGCAGCTACACCCAGAAAAAGCATTCAGAATCTGCTGGGAATAGTTGACGAGTTTTCGTATTATTTTTCCACAGCATATTTAGTAAAGTTTACAGCACAGCAGAAGGCTTAATTTTATTGAACATTAAAATCTTGTATATGTTACGCAGTAACCTGCATTGGGTTTTAAGAGGAGATAATCCTTCAATATTTGTTTATGTGTGGGTTTTTTGGTACTCTGTGGTATGGTAATTGTTCAAAACTGACAATTTTTAGTGCTTGCTATTTTTATTACAAAAGTACTGAACAAAACCCAACCAAGCTAGACGTTCAGTTAGGTATAATTTTATTAATTCTTTTTTCTGCAGCAGTAGATGAAATCATGAAAAGTAAAATTCTAACCAAGCATCTAATTGACTGCGCACTGGAGTGTGTGTGAAGAGATTCAGCCACGAGATAGGCATGTACCGCCTGAATTCTGTTCAGAGGGGAATTACCCGTCTGGGATGCTCTGAGCTTCCTTTATCTTTCCAGGGGTAGTTAAACCCTGGAAGTTTCAGGCGAGTAGGACCCATGATCTGAGTGTAGCTGAGGATCAAAGGCTGAATCAAAAAAGCTTTCTGCAAATTTTTCTTCAAGTCTGTCATCATCACAAGCTGTATCTGTTATGGTTTTGCACCTACTACCAGTGGGGACATCAGATTGGTACCAGTACATTGCCTCTCCCTGCATATTTCAAATAATAATGTTAATTATTAAACAATTAACAAAAGCTATAATAGTGGATGTTCCTTTTTAAGAAATTCTGTTCACTGTACCCTATTAATTTCAGATGTGAATTTTTTTCCCCATATTTTTATAAAATAAGGAAAATAGAAATTATAATGTTCATAAGAGTGTTTGAAAAAAAATCAGACCTAATGCACACATTTCTGTAGTTGTGTCTGTTCTGAAAGCAGAAGCTGATCTTTGCCACTGTACCAGAGCCAGCACAGGTTGCTCTGGCAACAGGATGCACAGGCAACAAGATTCCACTCAAGGCAAAAAGTTTAAAAGGGAAATTTTACCTCTGATATTTATAGCTGAAAATCTGAGCACACACTTAACATTAAGCATCTAAGTAGTTACCATTGATTTTATCTCTCCCTTCTCACCACACTGGTCATTTGCTGTAACTACACCAGAATAAAAACTACCCATAAGAAAAATTTATTGTACTGACTCCAGCAGAGTTACTCATCCACTCAGGCCAAATTCCCAGCTAGGGAAGAAGATCGCTGGTGGAAATTTTTTAATGGATTAGTGTCACGGCCCATTTTATTTAACTTTTAATTGCTAAGCTGACACAAAAGCTTGTGACAACGCTTGGGATATTTGGTGCTGACACATAGTTGGGAACCAACATCAATGGGAAGGAAGCATGGAATACCCGACAGGACAAATTGGATGGCATTTGGAACTCGAGTAATGGAAATAGAATGAAATGTAGTAGTACAAAATGCACAACCATTCACTTAGGGATGAAATACTGGTACAACTGGGAGCTCATTAGCTTGAAAATGCCAGAGGTGGAGAAAGACCTGGCTGTACTGCCCGATCACAGAGTGACTATGAACCATCAGTGTGACTGTGGCCATAAACCGGCAAATGTTATGTCAAGAGGTATGCAAGCGAGCAGCAGTTCAAATACTTGTGGAGTAAAAAAATATATACCCAGGGTGTTGTGTGCTGAAGCCCACATCACCATCATCAGTGGGGAAGGACAAACACAGACCTTTCTCATTTCCACAGTAAACATGCAGCAACCCCGTGCAAGGATGAACATCTGCCACTGGAGCTGAGGGGCTCTGACCCAGGCCAGAGATCAAAAGCCATTCTCACAGTAACTGGGGACTGAAGCATCCCATCCAGTAACTGTTGGTTCCACATCAAATAGAGTCATAAAAACCATGCAGAACACTGCTGAAATGGATGAGTAACAAAATTATTCATGTTACATGTTAAACAGGAATTCGCATTTGGAGGTCTCAGTAATGACTTTCTCTTTTATATCAATTTACTAAAAAGAGATTTTTTTCAATGATCAATCCACAGACTAAATTCTCCTGCCAGCACAGAAAGGAATCTAATGGCCAAGGAGCAGAAGTGTCAGCCCCCTGTGATGACACAGAGGCACGGGCAGAGCTCTGGCTGGGACTGAGGAGCAGGATCGGGAGGTACAACAGCAACTTGGGGTGTCCTCCCGAGGGGCCAGCTCCATCCCACCCGACAGCTCCCAAGAGAGCTTGGTTCTGCAACAGGCTGTGGGTTTTGATTTCATTTGTTCTTAAATCGGTAACACACCTGAGGTCCCAGAACTTGTAGCGTTGTGGTGTCATATGAACTGTATTTAAAAAAAAATAATTGTACTTCTTTTAGTCCAATTCTTGCATAAAAATCAAAGCAATTTTACATAGTTTTGTTCAGCCGTGGTTTTGTTCTTACAGCTTATGGTCAAGTAAAATATGTAACTACCTCCCTCTCAGTTAACCAATGACTAAAGGCACTAAAATGACTCGATTCCGCAACAACTAAATAAAACAACAGGTTTGACAGCAATCTAGTAATTTAATTACAGGACATCCACTGCATGCAATGCACATGCGTGGGGTATAAAGGGGAGAACAGAATCAGTAAATCATTGTACTCGATAAACAACACCAACAAAATCTTAATTGTTTGGTTAGTACTGATGGGACTTTAAAAAAAAGCTGCAAACAAAGTTTGATCCAGACAAAGTGATTTCAGTGCAATGTAATTTCTTTGAGAACTGTAAAAATGGTAGAGAAAATTGCTGAGATTTGTAATTTCCTGTATGATGTGTAAGAAAATGGTAGCTCGTCAGGATGCTGAAAGAAGTAACTGCAATTTCCCATCCAAAATTTTGAAAGAAGTAACTGCAATTTTTCATGTTTCTTTCAGTCTTAAATCAACCCTGATTGTACACATTGAGAAAAAGGACATATGATAAACCACAAATGAATGACTGCACACATAGGAGTAACGGGTGACAGACAGCTTTCTAGCACAATGTTCACTCAAAACTTTAAAATTATATACAAAGCTTTAAATATTTAAATTGGCATTAGTTTATTATAGTGACAACTACACACCATATTCCTCTCCCATGACCTTCCTGTGGAAGCCACTGCACAAACAGAACAGAACAGATACCCCAAGACCTGACTCCAGAACCTTATTCTTGATGTAGAATAGAAATAAGAAACAGAGACACAAAGAACGGTCTGGAAGAGTTCAAAGCAAACAGTACTTCACCCAGTATTTTTTTCCTTCTGGGGATTTTATTTTCTTTTGCTCTGTTTTGCAGAAATATTCAGAAGGGCGTGCACTTCAGCTGTTTTCTGTTTAGTTCTTAATACAACTTTCAAGATCATTTGTATTATACAGTATGTTGTTTCCTGGTCTTGAATTTGGACCTCCCTTTGCTGTGTAGTGGCAGACACTGCAAAACCAACTGTCTTTACCTCAAATGACGCCAGCATAAATTACCCTGCCATAAAAGACTTTTTCCTGTAATTTTATGAGATTCAGCATTGCATGCCCTCTGAAGAACCATCATCTCAGGGGGTCTAGAATGGGGAAATGACATCAATATATCAGTTAATGTTTTAGGAGAAAGTCTGCATAGAGAGACTATGCGAGGGTGAAGGATGTAAAAGAATGAGTGTGTGAGAGAGATATCTTTAAATTTTAGAGACAAGAACTGTTAGTCTTTGTACACAAATATTGCAATAAATGTGAGTGAACATGTTATGTACTCCATCCTAGTCATTTTAACTCAGAGAAATTGACTGGAAAATCAACTCGTGTAGTAAATTGGGTTAGCAGATAACAACAATGCAGATTCTAAATGTGTTTCATCATTCTGAACATGTCTAGATTATAGTAACTCTGTTTTCACTATAATTATAAATCTGCATTTTCCCATGTTGCATATTGTATTCCGGGTTCTGCAGTCAGAACTGAGTTGTCCTGAGAACTCTAAGGGAATTATGTGCAAATCTGTCCTTTCCTCTCCTCCTGCTTATCGCTGACAGTACTAATGTTGTGGGTTAAAGCTCTCCCTCCCACACACTCTATCAGGTAATGGTATAAATATTCAGATAGAATCTGACCTAGCAAGACAAAGCACCAACTATTCCCAAGAATTTGGACTATATATTCAAATCTTAGAACATAAACTTGGGCACCTATACCGGTATCCACTCAGCACGCACTGGGAGAACTCGGCACTTCTAAAATCCAAGACAAGCTCCCAAAATCGGGATTAAGCACCTAAATATGATTAACAAACTAGTCCCAGCCCATTAGAGATTGATGTCTATTAACAGATAGATGCTGAGAGTTAAATAAATATCCAGGGTTTTACCTCTCGTGTTGATACTAAGACTCTCTGGATCATACTCTTCCATTGGCATCAAAAGAAAATCGAGCAGTGACACGTGAGTGGAGTCAGACATTTCCAGAAATTCTCCTTATAACTGTTTTAGTGGGACCAATCAGTAACAAGTATATATATAAAAGTGTATAATAATTTTATTTTAAAAGCAAGGTATTAACAATGCTAAACAGCACTTCAATCCCTTAACATTACACTCAACTTTAATAAGTGGCTGTTATATTTTTTAGTTAAAACAAAATTTAGTCCCAGACACATACGTGTTACTGCCAAGCCACAGTTATGTCTGTTTTAATAGGCAAGTTTAAGCCACTGAAATCTAGGATTTATAACAGAAATGCAGACTAACTGCTATGAGTAGAGCCATATAATATAAAAGAACTATTACTGAAGGACACATTTTTTATGACTGGCTCCTTATTTCAGCAACTTTTTCTTTCAAGTATCTCTTCTATAGTGGAATAATTTTGTATTCAGCAGTAATCTTCATGAATTCACTTGGTATTCATGTAGATGTCACATGTATTTCCACTGATTTTCCACTGCTGTTTAGGATTAGTTAATGGGCACTTAAACTAGAGTGTTACCCCCGTGGGAGTAAAATAACTTCAATCTTGGTGCACATGTTTCCAAGTTGGAGTATAAATGATGACATTATATTGAGCACAGCTCAGTCAGTTGTTGGCTTTTTGAATAATATACCAACAGCCTCTTTAAAAATTAAGGGGAGGGCAAGTGGAAAGACAGCCTTTATCTCTGAGAAAAAAAACCTTATGGATAAAATCGCTGCTTAGTCTGTAGACTAAGCAGAAGGGGAGAGACGCTGCTGTAACTCGGTCTGGCTGCACTGAGGTCAATCAGGCCTCTTTAATTTTCCACTATTTGTGAGGCTATGTGTTGTTCAGTTATTCTCTGACTGTGATGGCTACTCTGCGAGCAATCTTCCACAGTCGGTTCACTCATTTTACTTGTTTTTCATCTTTCTTATTAGTTAGTATTGCAGTGGTGGAAAACATACTTTACAGCCAAGGAAAATACTCTCACTTGTGATTCATTGATTAGTTCTTATAATCTGAATTCAAGTATGATGAAAAGTCTTTTCAGGCAACTCGAAATAACTAAGGAACATAAGTTTATCTCCCAACACATTTTCTTAATAAATACTGTATATGACCAATAACTACTAGTTTGCCTCAAGGTTTTTGCTCTTCTATTGAATGGTACAGTAGAAAATTAATACAAGAAATGAAGCAATCCTAATATTCCTTTAGTAAAAGATTTTAAGGCTAGTTGCTTTAAGCACTACAGACCCAGTCTTTAAATAGGTCGTCATTAAAGATCAGAATATTCCAACAATTTTGTGAAGTGCCATCTGGGACTTCAATACGAATTTTGAAATAACCTTTTAGTTTACAGTTTAAGCTCCCTGATGAATACTCCAGTAGTCATAGTAGTCAGGCTTATAGAAGGGGAAATATGGTGCAACCCCAGAGATCCTAGGGACCATACCCCTACCGGATGGGGTTCCGTGTGTTCTTGCATGCTGTGGGCTCAGAAAAGGTGATGTCCCTCCAAGGTGCAGGAAGGTAGATCCCACACAGGGGTTTGGAAGGGACAAAGACTTGTTTTCAGGGGCTTTTCTGGGCAGGCCGGCACAGAGTTCTGATTTTGTTCTTCAACATACACTGCAAGCCAGCTCCTCCCTGTGCCCCCCCCATCCATGAGCAGAGGCACATCTGCTCCAGCTTGAGCTGCCTCAGCTCTGGGAGTGCATGGGGGCTACTGGAAACAATCTGGCCCATTAATGACTGGCACACTGTGGTGGTGGCTTTCCACCCTGCCCGTCTTTGCTCATGAGGACCTGCCTCTTAACTCCCCACCAGCCCCTTAGGATGCTACTGCAGCTCCAGCAAAAGGGGGTCACCTTCCACTCGATTGCTTCTCTGAGGACAGGGGAAGGAATGAGGCTGTTACTGTGGTACCCAAGATGCCCATGGCCTTATGAAGCACCTCCACATCTCTACTACACCCTGACTGCCTGCCCTTTGGCGAGATCCTGGGCTTAGTTTCCACATTAAGAGTCACTGCTCTGTGAATAAGAAGGACAGGGGGGAATATAAGCATTTATTAATGCTTTGTACTGAATTTCAAACAATTCCACAGAATCCGGATGCTAGATGCCCATTAAAATTAATAGGAATTGGCCCCCACCAAGTCTCTGTGGTTTTGATGTCTCAGCTCTAACATTCTGTTTGTTTGTTGGCTTGTTTGAAGTGTGCACACCCTGAGCCGCATATCACTGTGAAGATCTAACATTGTTTCCACTGAGACATGATAACTGTTCCTGTACTTGCAGTGATCTTTTCTTTTTCATCACCCTGCACACCTTGGGTCACTTCTGCCCCAAGACTTCATTTCAGACCACGAGCCTTTTAAGCTGACTCTATTTTTTCTGTTAATAGAGCAACCGGGGGGATGTCATTGTCCCAGTGTTTTGTTACCAGGACCCTGTCATCAGTTTACACATTTGATAGATGAAGCTATGGAGAATTGTAATATTATTCATGTTCACACCCCTGAGAGATACAAACTGCAAATTGAGACAGGAAACTTTGAAAGCTCTCCCAAGAGGCAAAATCACTTCTTTTTGCTGCTGATTATAAAGAAGATTGGCTGGCAGATGTTAATATTGGCAGTTACTCTCTGACAAATTTTCTCTAGGTACGGCTAATCAATTTTTGCTGCATGGAATGAGAAATGGAGCTTGAATATTCAGATGTCTAGACATGCAAATATGTTACCTTTATAAATAGATATAAATGATTAATATCTATGAAAAAAATAAACATGAAAAATGGATAAACTAGAAGTGTTGGGTGAAGATTCATGGATTATTTAGATGATGGATAGAAAATTTGTCTATGCATTAGGAGAATGAAATGACCTATGCAGTTATCACATACATACTTACAGACAACAGTGGTCTTTCTAAAAATACTCTCTTAACTTAAAAACTCTCTGTGCCTAAAGACAGTTGAAGGGCCATTATTTGAAACTGATCCGTTGTAGACAGAGATATCAACATAATAAAGATAATGCAACTCGAGCTATTAACACTGTAGAAATAGACACTTTGTCTGTGCAGGGTCCTACAAATACTTTAATGTAATAGGCCCAAATGGGATGCTCTGAAGGCTCAGGTTGTGGGGAGTAACAGAAGTGATCCCATAATTGCAACATGATTATTTCATTCATAACTGTTCATACTTCATGGCGATTGAGTACAATTCTCTGGAGGATGAAGATGACATTTCCTCCCTAGAGATGAGCTGTATCATCCAGGTGACCATTCCCCGATGTGTTATTAACTGCTCTGATCTGCCCATGGGAAAAGCTTTGAACACCATCACGCATCCCAACCCAGCTCCCCTGATAGTTTTCCACACCAAATCCCATCAGATCCCCATAAGTGACTCTGACAATCCCCGGAGGACTGCCACAGAGCAATTGCATTATCTCCAGGTAACACAGAAGGTACTACCCGCTTTACCAGTGTATCTGCTCACTTAGCTACGGTAATATGATTAACCTGATTACTTCCGAACCAGTCCACTGTGGCAAATGATGAGGCACCATATGGCCTTCTGAGAATGAAACCAACAGGTCTGTGTGGTGCAAGAAACTTTTCTGGATGGGTGGGTGAATTACGTATTATGATTCATAGTTAAATACCAACCTAAAAGAAAATTCTTTCTATGAAGACTATTTAGACTGTTTCTATATTTTATAAAAGGCAATGGATCAAAGAAGAAGTCTGAAGCAGCAATGCGTACTTAATGACCTGTTCCAAGGAGTAAATTATGGCTGGAATTGTCAGGGTATTAAACTTAGTAGAGCAGAGCTTAAGCAACAGGGATGGAAATTTTCAAAATATAGTTCATTCTTTTACAGTGACACAATAGTAAAATAAAGTAACTTCTGACAACATGATTTATTGAAGAAACTAAACAAAAGATGTTGGAGCTGCTGTGTACCAAAGTTATTTAGCTGTTCTATTACTTTTAATGAATAGCCAAGATCAGTGAATATATTCAGTGAGATAAGGCTCAGTGCATTTCTGATAAGGGGAGAAAGGTAAAAAAAGAAAACCTGCATCAATTTTTCATTCGGAGATTTATTTACTAGAGATTTATATATATAAAATCCCAAACAAGCAATAAAATGAAACATCCTATTTTCTCTCTGGTCCTTTTATCCATTTAGAACCAAGGTCTGACTGAAAAAATATATTTGTGTGATAATGTTTCAGGAAAAGGTCAGCAAAAACCAGATGACAGTTGCAGAAATTCACAGGTGTCTGTGATATGTTTCTCTGTTCTCGATGGGACAGGAGGCAAAGACAAACCATGGCCTTTACTTGCACCAAGCGGCTAAGAAAGGCATTTTACAGCAATTCTGCCTGAGCAATGACCTACAGGTTAATCAATAAAGGACTATCATTTTTATTAGGGCTAAGCCTTCACTGACTGAAGAAGCCTCAAATTGTGCTGTGTATAAAAACCATCAAGGCATTCATGATCTTGGCTTATTTTGCCCATTTAAACACTTGTAGCTTTCCCATTGTTAACACGGGTGAGGAGGTGACCTGCCACTTTCCCAAAGATGACAGGACTATACAACTTTTTTGTGTGGACCTACTTGAAAGTGGACCATTGTTTCCTTATACCATATTTTCTTCTTTCCCTGCATCCCAGGGAAACACTTGTTGCAGGTGCTAAGGAGAGTAACAGAAATGAACCATTTCCATGGCTCTTAGATGCACAGCTGCACGGGATGTTCCAGGAGCTGACTCCAAAATTAGTATCAATGAATTTTTTGGTGACAGCTGAAAAAATACATCTGTTAGAATTCATTTGAGGCTCCTAAAAATATATGTGTATATAAACATAGTATACTAATAACTGTTTTAAAACTGTTAAAAGATGATTAATTTAATAAAATATGACATACTATCAGTTTGATAACTAAAATCAGCACTGATCATAGTTTTAGTAATATATAATGGTCCTCTTTTCAGACTCAAACCACACAGTCCCTCAGGTACTGTACACTTCTGTAACGAAAAGATGGTCTTTGCACAAGGGAGAAGAGGGATGGTTTTAGTGAGAGTGACAAGAGTGACAGCGTTGCCATGCTCTTTACAGAGAGCCACAGTAGATGCAAGTTACCAGGAGGAGTTAAAGGAGGGCACTGCAGAACCTTCAGATGCTTTTACAGGGATCACATTCCAGGCATGCAAGGAAACAAGATGCTTGTGGGAAATTCTACTAAAAATCTCTTCAAGGTGGCATCGTTGGTGAAACAAGGGGAGAATACGATGACAGCATGTAAGATCTGAAGAGACTCTATTAATAATCCATTAAACAGCCTCATAAATAGATAAAGAGCTACGCAAGACCTAGATTAATATAGTCCTTCCTCCAAAGAGATCATTGAAGCACCTCAATTCTTCTCCCAACTGAAGTAAATGGCAAAGCTCTCATGACTTCGTGTCCAGTCAGAGACATAAAAGCCCAAACAAGATACAGTGTTTTAGAAAAAGAAAATCCTTTCTTAAAAAAAAAAAAAAGGCAAAAAAAGAACTTTTGGAAGACAGAACACTTCAAAAAATATCTGTAACAAGAAAAGAGAGCATGAGGTAGACTTTCTGAATCACAGGTCTGCATGAAGGACAGAACCGAAGGACAATCTGAAAGACACTTTAGAAAGTTACACAGTTTAGAAAATTCAAGCTCTGTGGTGCCTGTTCAAGGTTCAAATCTTGGCTAACATTTGCTCTGGAAGAGATTTTTTCCATCACTATGAGACCTGGGGTCAGATGTTGACGAGGCCGATACAGGATCTGACTATATTAATACTGTCTGCTTATAACAGTTCCCCTCCCTCAGCCCTCCAGCCCCCGGGAAGGAGAGACAGTGGTTATTGCAGCACATCTGAGACCCCTGGGGCTATATTTTACTATTGATCCAGGGCTCTCACTGACATTAACGGGAGCTTCAGTTCATCATGGATGGAGTATAGTATGTGTCTTTAGAGAATCTTGCTAACGGCTGTAAAATCTTTTAAAAACTATAGTAAAATAACAATAAATAACGTATTTAACAGAACTAACTCAGTGAACAAGAGAACATGCAGTTGCTTGTCTTCCTATCTTTCTTTTAAAAAAGGCTGACTTGATTCAAACAATCCTGTGGTTCTCTTGCTTCTTTAAAGAGCTATATATTTCAGACATTCTGCTATAGTTTTGTCATTGCTTATGGAAAGCAACACACAGAGAACACATCAGCTGGAGGTGTTCGCTATTGGGCCACTATTTGCTCACCAGCTCACGAGGTCTCCTGAGCATTGCCCAGGTGCCAAAGGGAATGGTGATGCAGCTGACGACCTCACACTGCACCCGTTTAATGGCAGGAACACGGGCCTCTTCCGTAATCAGAGTGGTAACAAGTGGTAGTATCGTTGGGAGGATTTGGGGTATGTTTGGGATTTACCCAAGTAGGTCCATTCCTCTGATGCTTTGATGTTTCAACTTTTGGAAGCTGCAATGTTCTTTTGGCTCATATGTCTTTGTACAATTGCCTGAACTGTTGCCACCAGTTAATGACAGCTAATAGGACCCTGACTACTGACAACACTGGAAGCCAGTAATTACAGCCTGATCACACTGCTCTGCCCTGTCGGAGCTGCGGAGCTGCTGCTGACTCTGCTGAGTAACGTTTTATGACTCCTTTTGGAGACTTGAGAAGGATGTGATTGAGTCTTTGAGAAAACATTGATCTAGTATTTATACAAAGGTATTTTGTAGGAGTGTGTAAAACATGTTTGGTGTCTATTTATACTCCTGCATAGTACGTGGGCTGAACCACAATTTACAGTTTTATTTTTAAGAAAGACTTTGGCATATCTAAACTATGCCTCTTCTTTTTTCTGAGGGCATAAAAAATAAGCCATGGTGTCAAATGCATCATCTCCCATCACTGAAGAAGCAGAGAAGGGGAAGCTCTAGTATTCATTTCTTCGCTGCTTTCAAGCCAGATCCTGAACCCTGTGGTACAGCTGCACTGCTCAGCAAAGCATTTTCTTCCTGCCCTGGATTTAGTTCTTGCATGATAGGATGATGTTTAAGGGAGCAGACTGCAGAGTTTTATAAGCCGACCTCCCCAAAATGGTAGCCATCTCAGATGGAGCAGTAAGCAGCACTAAAGATGTTACTGTCAGAGCTTATTTCTCCTGCTACAGCAAACTAGAGACTTCATGGAATCATGGGGTCACGTAATGGTTGAGGTTGGAAGGCACCTCTGGAAGCCACCTGGTCACCCACTGAAGCAGGACTGTGTGCAGAGAGCTTTTGAGCATCTTCAGGGATGCAGAATGAAACATCACAATTTTACTTGGTATCCTGGGTATCTAGAATATTGCTTATTATATAACACATAAGAAACAAATCTAATTTTTTTGTGTGATTTCTCTGTTGGTTTGAAGGTTGGGGAACTTAGCTATAAAGGAATTCACATACAAATTCTCACTTTGTTCTTGGTTTTACAAAACTTTCTGATTTGCCCAACACAATGATAGACTAAGTTTTCTCTTTAAACAAAGGTGAACCCGATAAAGAGAAGTCGGGATGTACTGACATTACCCCACTGCTGGTTTTCTCCCCTTTTTCCTGCCATTACTTATCCTCTCTTGGACGTCAGAGAAGCATTGTCCAGCTATAGCCTCTGAATATTACACACTGCTTTCATTCTCAGTTGCACCATGATTAAATGGATAGTTTTAAGAACGTTGCATGGATTATAAAATATTGCCTCTGTTTTTCTTTTCTCTGTAGATAAGAACTTTCTGGACATTAGGAAAATACTATCAAAATGCATTTATTTAATATAGGTGCATTCAGGCTAATGAAAGCAGTAGGTGTCCCATTTCCAATTACCCAAACATGTTCTGCCACAGAGGGCTTTCCTTCCCAAGAACACGCAGAGAGATTCAGATTTCTGAGGCTTTTGACAGCATTTCATTGCATGCTCTTTTCCCTCCATGTAATTACATGCTCCAGCAGCCACATTGCAGTGACTGCCAAGGGAAGCAGTTTCCTTCGGGCTTATATTATCCTGCCTCTGGGTTCTAATGAGAAGAGGCAAAAGAACAAAACAGCTTCTTTCTCATGATACATCTCTGGCCTCAACCTCCACACTGCTCTGGTGTCCAACACTACAACTGTTCGCAGAGAAAACAAATTATTTCTCACCTTATGCACAGGGAAATTTTTAAACCCTGGATACAACATCTTCAGGAGACTACAGGCACTAGTTAAAACTCAGAAAGTGCTCTGCAGAACAAGAAAGACCACAAAAGTCACTTTCAGTTAACCAGAAGAATTAGCAAGTGACTCAAAGATACTCACTATAAAACATCATCTACACTGAGGATACATTTCTTACTGCCTCAGTGCACATATTTAATCTTCATGATTCACAAATATAGAACTCTGGGTAATTCAAAGTACAGACTGGGCTACTTCTGATTTAAACAATTTTGGCAGATTTATGCTGACTTGTATAGATGTAAACTTTAGAAAGTGGTGCACAGGTGAAAAGGCATTTAGGAGGTCAGGATGTTCTTGGGGAGGTCTAGAGAAATAGATAAAAATTGGAAATAATTTTCCAGCAAGGCTGCATGGAAAGGTGCCTGAGGGTGAGCAGGCAGTGTAGACCCCTGCAGCAGCCTGTCAAGAGGGAGAAGCTTTCTTCCTTACATTACCCCGTCTTTAACAGAGAGACAACTCTATTAAGAAATCAATAACATGCTAATTACGACTTGGTCATCTCTGCTTTGCACTCATAGTAGTGATAATTAAAACTTCCTGTAGCCTGAGTTACACAAGCTCTTCAGAAGCAATTGTTCTGGCAGGAGTCATGTGTGTTCCTAGGGGATTGCTCTTGGGACTGGGACATGGAAGAAGCAGCTGCACGATCCCGTTTTACAAACATGGCAATCCTTTCACTCCAGAAACAGCCTTATACGGCTTGCTGAAAAAAGGGGTACATAATGCAACGATTCTAACTCCATCCAGGGGAGGGCAAACACACACACACAGTCCAGTCGCCTTGTTTCCTCTCTAATGATGCTGGTGCTCCTAAACACCGGCGGGGCCATGGGAGACTGGGAGAACCCACCTGGAGCCTCGCCCAGCATTTGGTGTCTCACAACAGCTCCCTCCAGCCAGGAAAGGATGATGTGCACGAGATACATCACACACCCGCTGTTGTACACTGTTCAAGTAGTCAATGTGTTACCTCCCTGGAAGTCTACTTCTGGAACAAGCAAGAAAAAAAACCCCACTCTCTGGATTTATTAACGTATTTCCATTTCTTTTAAAAGAAAAGAAAAAAGTGAGTAATGTATACCCCAAAATCCCCATCGATGCAGTATAATGAAGCATGAAATGGTGTTCAGAGATGAAATCCATCTCATGAAAAGCTTTTGATGGACATGAATTAACTGTTTAAGCTAAAAAGGATAAAAATTTCAGAAGAAGTTTGTACAATTAGATTGTTGAATAGGTTTGCCATTAAGTCTCTTCTTTCATTTTTTTTTAATTCCCTGAGGATCTGTGTCACCACAGAACAAGAACAGAATGCTTCATTACTAATGTCTTTATTTCAAAGAACAGAAAAAAGTCACCTAATAGTTTGTTTTATTTTCTAAAAGACTGGTAATAAATCAGAACCACATATTTCCAAATCACCAGAAGCTGAGCTTATCCTAGCAAATTCCTATTTTGCATTTGGAGGTTATTTCTACATAAGATTTACCAAAATAACTTGCTTTATCAACCTTTCTGTCCTCCCCTCCTTTGCATACCACTTCTGTCGCTGAATAGATGCAACAGAAATCATTAGCGCCTAAAGCGTGAGGATTTTTACCTCACATACCACATTTATCCCTATCCCTAGTTTTGCAAGATTCTGCACATAGTGCCTATTCTGGGAAAAAGGCTTTTTTCCTGCTACTATTAATAACCTTCCTATGCTATTTATTCTATAAATATCTGCGCTCTTACAAATACGATGCAAAAAATACTCTCTGAACATGTCAATTTACAACTTGTCTGTTTTAAACCGTTTCCCTCACTCTGAAGCCGTGGGTGAGTCTGGTTGATGTGGGGCAGCAGTGAGAGAGGGGATGCCATTGTAGGGAAAGGCTCTTCAGCTGCCGGAGCTACATTAACTTTTTGTGGGTCCGTGTATCATGACTGTGACATCTCAGTCCCTACAAATAGTTTACCTGTGGCTGCTGCTTAATACAGAACCCGAAGCACCTCCCTGTAGCCTTGTTGCTGACTGCACGGTTTGCTGTCCAGACTCCTGAACAGGCTGCAGTCGACCCATGCCCTGTGCCACCCTTGCGACAGTGATTTCTGCACCCAGGCACTGCTCGATAGCTGTTTGGTACTCACTGCAAGCAAATAACCATTTATGGCTCTAAACTGGCCAGAATAAATAAGCACTATCATCTATGGGGGTGTTGAAGTGTGGACAGAGCTGCAAATGGGGCTCAGCTGCTGCAGAAGGAAGACGGTGGGAAAGTCCTGCCTCCTTCCCCATGGCAAGGGAAAGGGACAGACAGGGAGTGTGGTTCATGGGGAGATTTATTTTCAGTGCCTCCACTGCCGAGAGCTGTCTACAGTTCTGTTCAGGTCAGCAACCGAAATCATCTTTCAACCTTGAACTTATTTCAGCCAAAAAAAATTAAATTTACAATGCATTTTCTTTAAGGACTCTTTGATTAATATTTTGCAACTAATTTCAAGCATGTAATAAAACCTGAAGGAGGGTTACTTTCACATCATTTAGCCCACTGAGAAGGTGCTACACAAACATTTTACACAGTTCCCCTCCCTGTCTTTACTGATAGAGTTTTATAAACGCAACATGTAGGATTTTTCAGACACAGGAGATAAATCACAAGTATTTTCCTGGGACATTAAAATGTGTGTATCTTTCTGAAACTCATTTAATAAATTATGTGAGAAACAACAGCTTGACTTGCTAAATGCAAATGAAAGTGGGTCTCAAGTTGTCTCTCATCTAACAGTCACTTACTTCAATGATGCACAAATGAGTAGCTCCCAGTCTACAAAATTATGGATTGACAGAAAAACTTAATAAAACAACCTACTCTATTAAGATGTCTGGGTGGTGTCATCTACGATAAAACTGTTGATTTGATCTCCCCTTTTTAGTAAAGATTTTATGATAATAAAATGGTAATGAAATTTGGGAGGTTTAGATCCCTACAATAAACGGATCCCACGCCACCTTGGTTGGAATCAAATTCATCCCCTCGGTGATCCCCATTGTAAAGCAGATGGAGAATCAATTCTATCAATATACTCCAAAATCCCACCCCTGCTGATTCCCACATATCAAAGCCCATGCCCTGCTTTGAGGGGGAGGCATTTTCAGAGAGAACAAATCTACTTTAATGGTTAAACAATGACTTAGTTTGGAGTACAGATTCTGAGCAGGACCCTAGCACAGTCTAGGGAAGGAAGTAGCTCAGGCCACGTCAATGTTTTGATCTCCTTGTTTTAGCAGCAAGTACCTTTCTGTTTTCTTACACTGTCTCCAAGTTGTCACTGAAGGTCATTATGTTCTGTAACGGGATCAATGCTCTACCCATTCATCCTTCATACAGACCAGGGGCTGGGGCCGGAAAAAGCCAAGCATGTGTATGACAGGAATACAATGTAGGCTACAAAGGGAAAGCCACAATGGGGATTGTTTTCAGGAAGAGATCAGGTAGGATTGAAGCACTCTCTTTTATTTTGCTTGAAAAATAAAACATTAGCACTTTCCAATAGCCAAGTCTTGTACTGCACATTTTTTATTTTAGTCCAGTAGGAACAGAAAATCCCTGATTTCAAGCACTGCATTATAATCTTGTCTACAACAAAAACTTCATTAGGGCAGTCTTGGTCCGTAACAGACACATAAACACACAGCTTCTCAGAGAGGATGTTTGCCACAGGATTAATGTTACACAGTGAAGGATGTTTGACAGAGGATCATCAAGAATCTTCTGCAATTTCTATGCAGCAATTTATCCACAGGGTTGATTGTGATATCTTACGTTGTTTTAGAAGGAAAACCCCTCTCTGAAATATTGCTTGCTGCTGGAGCGCATGTCATCTTGTCAATGCATTCATCACCATTATCATATTCTACTAAAAGATTGGCAAATTTGTTCAGCTGTGTAAGATAGATATTATGGCATTTGACAGGTGATTTCAGTACTGAAATGAATTTTTTGGATGTGCTGTATACTTGGGCACTCCATTATGCAGCACAAGAGTGATTTTTCTCATTGTTATCAGACAAACAAGCCTTGAAAACTGGGAGCCATCAGGGAAGAATTATTCCTAAAGCCTGAAAATGGATTTTCTGAACACTATGGTTTCAGTTCTAATTCTCTTATTATAATATGGCTTTGGTCACTGATTGCTCACATTCCTATTCCAATTGGCTGGAAACAGGTTTAAGATGATGTTGTCCCCTCTTCTTCAACTCTCTAGAGAAGATGTTTTTTGGGGAGGATGTCTCCTGGCTTATCAACTCATTTCCATAATGGGATTATGATGCCTAATGCAGCTAATGAGGAGCAAGGAGAAAAGCAAAACAGTAGAGAGAAAAGCATGTAAGAGATTACTGCTCACAAAGAAATACCTTTTCACTATTTCTCCTGTCTGAAACCTGTGAAAGACATCCAGCTTCCTACTAACTAAAATAGTTTTTATGACTGAAATCTCACATTGCACTTTTGCAGCCTTGTCACAGCCTCAGAATCTGCAGATTATGGTTGATCCAGTGGTTGGAGCAACAGCTTTCAGTCACCTGAATGCAATCTTTGTTTGTGCAGATTTCTTATACCTCAGCTACCTCCTCCGTGCTAGGTTTAACACTGCTTCCCTGCTTCCCTCGGATTTGTGATGGTAAATACACTAAGCACTACATGGTGCACAGGCACAGTGACGAAGTGCATGGACAAAAGATGGCATCAAGATTGAAAATCTTCACAGCAATGCTATGACGCAGCCAATCTGATGGGTACTGTAGATTTGATAATTGCCACTTGTGTGAAAACTAGAATATATGAGTCAGGAATGACCGTCAACTACAGGAACTTGAAATTTGGCATTCACGTACCCTTCATGGCATCACAATAACTGCTAGAGTGGAGACAGGCAGCTCCCCTCTCTATGTTTTGGCTTTTGTTGAGACAAATAAAGGTGCCAAGTAGTCTCATTTGTGATTGGAAGATGGAGGCTGGACTCAGTATCTGAAGTATGTGGAAGAAAGGTCCATTCCAGATATCTGATGCCTCTTTCTGAGCCACCTCATCACAGAACCCACATCTTTTGATAAAGTTGTGATTACAAATCATCATTAGTTTTTACTGAGAAGTAGCCTCTTTCAGAAGCAGGATGTGTTTGCAGGAAGGCAGCACCTCTAATATCTTCATTTTGGCATGTTTTGTTTTAGAAGAAGGAAGTAATATAGATAGCAGATGTTCAGCCTGCTTGTTAGTACCTTACACTTTCCAATGCAGGGTGCTCTAGTTTAAGTGATTCTTCAATTATTTTCAAGACGGAGTGCTTTGTTTTGTTTGGTGTTTTCAGTGTTCCAGTAATTAACGAATGTGGCAGAACATTTGTCTTAATTGCACAATGAAAGCCCCTCACAATAGTAATTGCTCTATAAAAGTCCCATAAAACAAATCTACTTGGCTTGTGAAAAAGCACCCTCTGATAAAAAATTGATGAAATTTTTTTTTAAAAAGCCTATGTTCTTATCAGAAAGCTTCTATATGTAAACAACTACCTTTTTCAAAGGAGACAATGAAAAACTATTATGAGAAAAAGTGGGTAGTAGGTTGGAATGTGAATCATAATTGGGATTTGTTTAAAAAAGCTTTAAGGGATGTCCCCAAATCACAGTTTTGTAGTCAGGAAATATACCTGTTTAAAAATATACCTTGTTCTAGAGTGGAAATAAAGCCAGCAATGAAAAAAAAAAAAAGGCCCTTCAATATGCAGATGTAGAAAATAAGAAAACCAATTAAAAAATATATTTCAAAATGCAACGTTATCTCAAACGTATCTGGAACTCAGAAATAGTCCCAGTGATTTCTAGCTGCTTTAAGGAATGATGCATATCACAGAATCACAGACAGACTCACAGGCTGCAGGGAATGGCTGGAGATCCTCTACTCCAGTCTCTGTCTGCAGTCAACGAAAGGTTAAATTGAACAAGGTACTCAGGACTGTATCCAGTTGGGTTTCAAACATATCCCAGTATGGAGACTCTACAACCTCTTCGGGAAGTCTGTTCCACTGTTTGACCACCATCCATTGAAAAAAAAATGTATTTTTTGTTACTGTTTGGATGGAATTTTACATATTTCAGGTTTTGTCCATTTTGTCTTGTCCTTTGTGCACCACTGAGAAGAGTCTGGCTCTTCCTCCTTTTCCACCCACCTCCTCACTTGGCCGGCCAGTCCTTCCTGAAGAGCCTGTGTACATCCACAGCATCACTCTAGTTAACGTCAGCTAGCCCACCCATAAAAAAATTTATCTCTGCTTTCCTGAGCTATTGTTGAAAATACAGCATCCTTTATTTTTCACTTTAAAATTACAACTTATATTTAAATCTCCTCCTGAGTTGGTTGCTTCTAGTCTTTCATGAAAGATCTATTGGCCTGGCTTCTTCTAACCTGTCCTTTCACTCAAAGACAGGAACATGAAGAGAGACAGGTGGAACTACAGATAAATCTTTTTGGTAAATTTCCATTAAGAAAGAAGAACTATACTTTGTGTGATTAAAAAAAAAAAATTAAGGGATGGAAAAAAAAAGTGATAATCTGTACTTAGAAATGACCTGCTTTTATCCTGTGATGCGAGGCTGCCAGCATTAATCAGCAGAACTGCTCTGCATTTGTGTGCAATACTCCTGAGCAAGACAGCCTTTTAGAGTCTTCAGAAAAAAAATGATTGCACATTTCCCGCCTTACAAATAATCACTACTACTTCCATCTGTAAACTAGGGGCTGAGAGCTGGTACCTCTAAAACATTTTTCATGGAAGGAAAGAGAACAGCATTGAAAAGGCAAGGAGATCCAGTTGTAATTCTTCATAGAAAGTCAAATTTAAGAAATTGCCTGGAGCAGGCACACTCTTCCTTACTATACGCTAGTTAAAAAAGCTGTCTTTGAATAATGGCTTGATAACCTGAGAAAGGATATTAAAATATATGTATACAGTTTCACACCCAACAAAAGATAAAAGTGTTAATCTTGTAACTTTTTTGTCCTGCCATTCCCACTTCTTTTCTCTATGTTCCTCTGGCACCCATCTTCTCAAACTGGGTAAAAGCATGCTCTTCTGTATTTAAAATGACTGCTAACATAGCCATTTTTTCCTTAAATTCAAGGTCCAAGTGACCTCTAATCTACAGTGAAAACCAATGATTTTTCAGTTACATTGCTCAAAAGATCAACTTTATATTTGTAGCCATTTCATTATAAATAGTAGATTTGGAAATAAAGTCGCAGGTGTAATGTCTGAACTGCTAGAATTGGGTGAGACAAGATTTCCAAAAGCTAGGCAGAGCAGGAAGTTTCAGAGTTGCAGAATTAAAGTGCTATGTTGTTCTATGGAATGGTACATGATTTTGTCAACACTCACATTTGAGAAGGAAAATCAATAGATGGAAGGATACCTGAAGGGCCCATGTAGAAGAGATGGTCATGGTTCTTTACAGAAATGTTATATTTGAATACACGCAGCAGGGCTTCTCTAGTGCTCATTCAAACCGATACAGACATCCTAGTGCTCAAAGGAAACATTATAGCAAACATTTCAAAGAACAAACAGTGACCAATCTCAGGGGAATATTTACTTACAAATAATAGATAAATGTGAACAAAATAGGTTTCCTTTCGATGCTATCCTGGATGCAGGAAAAAGAGGTTAAATTTATTTTCTAAATTATTTATTCAGAAATATTGACACATTAGAAATACAGGGATATTCGGATGGTAGGACCTTTAATTAATTTCTGCTGCCTTTGGCTGAGCTTATGTACTGCCATTTCTCAACACAGGTCCCAGCCCACCAGCCTCGTCCTACTGTGGAGCCTCTGTGCTTTCCTCATCTCTGTAGAAAAATGCTACAGCAGAAACATAACCGATAACGTAATCTCTCCTGTTTACAAATGAATTAATATTTTTTTTCATGGATAAGCTGCAAGTCCAGCAGGCCTGTGTGGCCTTCATGTTTTCAGGTGAAAGAATTTCTTTAGGTGCAGGAAAAATTCATTATCGATTCAGTAGCTGAAAGGACTGTAACCTGAACTGTTTGAAGTATTATCCTGGATGCTGTTTCCCATGATTAGATGTGATTTCAAAACAATTATTTAACATAATTTGTACATAGATCGATGATAAAATTGTACCTGATTATGATAATACCTAACTTTAGGTTATCAAGTGTCATGAAGCATGATTACGACATTTAACACACAAAATTGAAGACACGTAACAGACCTCATCTGGGGTACACCTGGTTATCAAGTCAATTTTCCATTTTTAAAAGGCACTATATATTATGTACTGAGATTGTATACAGAGGGTGGAGATGGAATGAACAAGCTGCATTTTGAGCGTGAATTAAATACGCGAGTAATTTATTCAGAGTCTTTCACTCCTATAATTTTAGCTGAAAGCCTCAGAAAGCTTCTGCCAAAGTTTTTTCTGTTGGCTTGAAGGAGTTACCTAAGAATATTCCCTGGGTGAGTGAGAGGTGTGTTTGCAGTGAGTTTGCACTCATGCATGCAGCTCTCAGCATCCTGGAAAAATGGAGCTCCAAATTGTTGATTACTGACCGTACAATACAAAGGTAAGACTCAATTGAGGCGCCATCAAAATTCATGGAACCACTCTATCAAATTCAGTGCACTCAAGATCAGACTTACGTTCTATTCAAAATCCAGCTGAAATACTTAGGGCAAGCAGCTACAATTTTGCATTTTTTAATACTTTTAAAAACTGAAAATGTTGACCTGCTTCCCTTGATTTTGTCTCAATGGCTGGTTATAGCAATATGCTAGAAATTACATTTTCTCTTTCTTGCAGATACTGAACTATTTCTATTAACTAGTCCAAATTGACAGATGATTCTCCATGCTCTGCCTTAACTAGCCAAGCTTCAGTTCCTTGGAATGTCATGAAAACAGCATAATTAACAAATCCAATATCCAAACTCTACAGAAAACTGTATTTAGCTTTTGTTTACGGTGTGCATATTCTTCCAGACACTAAGTCTGTGCTTACAAAATTCACAAAGCTCAATTCATATTCCTGGAGATGAACTGGCTAAAGAGGATGGCTGTAGTTATGGATAAAAGAAGTATTTTGCCTGGATCACACTGCTACTTGGTTTCTGTGAGCTTTCTAGCCCAGTGTCAGTGAGGACACAGAACACTAAGCACAAGTCGGCGAGCCTGAAGGACTAAGGTGGAAGCAAAGCATTTCAAGTGTTAGAGAAAAATATCCCCACAACATCTGTCTGTTGCAAATCAAAACACATTCTGTAAATGGATATTATGTGGTGGAAGTTTACACCTGCCCATGGTACATACCCAGACACTTGTTTGCTTTGTGACACACGCTGTCATCTATTCACCAACAGCAACTGTTGTTCTCCTGCTCCATGACTCTGCATGTCTGCTACCACAGACTTGATCTCTTCGCAAGAAAATGCTGCAAAATCCCTCTCATTGCTTCTATACTGCTATATTTACACTATGACTGCAAATACTACTCTCTGGTATAAGCCCAGAAGGATCAAAGTCTGCTGGTAACAATGCTAATCCCTGCATCAACTTCTGTGGGTCGGGCGCTCACAGAGGAAAACTCAAATATTCAGTGATACACTCAAATTCGAAGCCTGTATTCCTCTATAAACAGTGGAGAAACAGAGGCACGTGCAGAGCAGCGCCCAGATCTCCAACAAATTCACTTCTTCAGTGAAAATGAAGCACTGAATAACGATCTAGAATTATGTGAATCTTCCAACATGAAGTCAGAAATCAAATGAAGTCTGACTGATTTCTAAAGATTAAAATTGAAATAGGTTAGATTGATTTAAATATCTTGGCATGACGGCTCTTCTGAATCATCAAGTTCTTGAAAGTTGACAGAAGATAGGAATAAAACACAATTCTATAGCTATTTTAGCTGTTGTAAGCATGTCCTGAAGTATAGTTTTGTTAAAAAAAATCTGGTTTAATATTTATAGAGATGTGTATTCAGCACTATAATCCCTTCCTAGACCATCAGCAAATTATTCATACTTAAAAGCCTTGCAGCTTTTTCATGGCTTATTTTCATTTTTTTTTTTCTGTGACAGAAGGAATTAATCATAGCTCTAATGGTTCTTTGGCAAGTGCTACTTAAAAACAACAAATGCATTTGAAAAATCGTTAAATTTGCCTGCCCAGCTTAGAGTTAAAAAAAAAAAAGTAAAGCAGCTATTGTCTCCTTGGGAGCTGAAAAATATGAAAAATCAAAGAAAGGAAATAAATTGTCTCCTAAAAAAATGCCCAGTGACTTGCACAGTCTCTTTGGAAGGACCTTGTATCACCCCAGGGACAGCAGAGTCGACTCATAGGGACCAGGTGCCGAGACGTCAACGTGGAGTTCCAATTGTCCCTGGCTAAGTACAAGCAAATATCTCGCCTTTCCAGTGCTTCTGCTTCCTGATCTGTAAAATGGGACACCCCTGAGATTTTCTTATGAAAATCTCTGTGTAAGGGGCAAACATTAGAGAGTTTGCTTGTATTTTTTAATGTTTATTTGTTTGAATCGCACAAAAAATCAGTGTCCATGTTTATGTGCTCCAACTTGTTTTTCTTGCCAAATCACAGTAACTCCTTCAGTATTCACCAGCATTAACACTGGAAACACTCTTCAAATAATGATCCTTTTCTTAAAGTCTGTTTCTGATGCTTTTAGATAATTTGATTCAAATAAGTGGAGTGTGAGCTACCAGACTGCATTTGAGTAATAGGGTTACTGGAAGCCTTTACACTCACACACCACATGGGGGAAGTGTAGATACTCTAGACTTCTCCCTCTCAAAATAAGCACCCAGTTAGTTTTTTTGGTTTAGTGGGGTTTTTTTCTATCTAGTTAATGGATTATGAATGACATGTAATTATTTTCCCTCTGAAAATCATGTTAATTTTCAAGAGAAAAGGCACAGCAACAGAATTAGCTATAGAAATGTGATAATGTAACACTGTTTATTGGTACAACAACAAGATTTCCTAATCCTCTGTAAATCATTACCATCAATCCAATCATAGGTGACACTGCCATATTAACAAGAATATGCTCTGTCCTCCAGGCACAACGCACACAGAAGAGCATTTAGATTTTTGTGGTAGCAACTTGAATCTAAGCAGCTCACAAATGAATCAGGCTTTTGGGTGAGGCTTTTAACTTGCAGTGGATTTAGGAAGTATACTAGCCCTCTTCCAGTGCAGTTTGGCTTTATGTCTCCTACGGTCTGGACCTACTGCTGAATGACTGATGGATGTTCTATCAGACCCTCTGGCTAATGAGAAGGGTGAAGTGCAAATGATCAGAATCCTGACTCAATTGTGGAGAAGACGGTATTAATTCAGCCCACTGAAAATATACCTATAGCAAATTAAATCCTCTCTCTGAGTCTTCGTAGCCCAATTTTGAGTCTCTCTGGTACAGCAGAAGGGAGGTGGCTGTAATGTTAAATGTTCTAAAGATAGGTTTCTGCTGACATCTTTCTAAACATTGCAAAACCGACAGATAATTCCTTAGTGAGCTGTATATAGTCCTCAATAAACCAAATTGTCATGTGGTCAGTGGTGCCCATTTTTTAAAAGTCCACTGCTGCAAACTATCTTAACATGACAGTTTAAAAACAGTCCTGGTGTTTCTGTCATTTTCTTGTAATTATCTTCTAACATTAGTATATTTAGTTCTTAAATTTAAGATTGTAGACTAGAAACAAAATCAGACTTGATATCATGCTGCATTTTATTGACATGACAGATACCTCAGGATGTTCTACTGAAAAAGGTCAATTATTTCATAGGCAATTGTTACAGTAGAACAGGATAGGTTATCAATCAGGCAAAATAATAATGATCCAGTCTCTAGTTAAGTCCTGCTGCCAGCAATGACTAGGAATAAACTGATTACCATTGCATAATGCATGTTCAAGAAATTGCCTTTGAGATTTTTTCCTAATTATTATAGGCAATTTCTTCCTATATGAATTTTTAGTTTTTGTTTGTTTTTTTTTTGAAACACACCAATTGAAATTAGAAATAGATAGTTCCAAATGTGATCATCTACCTTTCAGAGGTAGGAAACATCTTAAAAATGTCATTGCTCTGTGTCAAACCTTAAAGCTCAACCTCCCCTTCCTTGTTAATGCAAGGGTGGGCAGGAAGAGCATCCCATTGTCCGTGGGATCCACATCGTCCTCCCCCGGGAGAGGGGCAGTCTGTGTCCCTGCCCAGCATCCTGGGCTCAGTGCCTGGGGCCACCTCAACAGCTCCTCTGTGCCCCCAGAGCTTCTTTGGCTCACCTGAGAATTTGGACGAACGTTTTTCTGGGTTTGGGAATATTTTTGCCTACTAGATTGTCTATGTCAGAAAGTACTTTCATTTTTCAAATTTACTTCTTTAGTGGGCATAATAAAATTCTTATTATTGTTCTGCATTTTAAAAGAACTTGCAGAAAACATTTTTGATGTATTGTTTTCTTCAAATGCCTCATTAGTTAAAGTATCAGCTGAAGATCAGAGTCGCAAAAATAAACTGTCTATCCTTTTAAATTACAGATTGTCCACAAATTTAGGAAACAATCATATAGATTCTTTCAGGTTGGACTGCTCAGTGAACAGACGCGTGCTAAATTATGGTGAACTTTGGACCCTGAAAAGGGAAATAGCAGTGTCCTGTGTAACACCTAACCTGGAGGTAGCAAGAGGACTGGACATACCAGTGTTAGCAGAACAGGGCACCGTCTTCTCAGCTGCTTACAGTTTTTATTAATTTTCCCTTTGACAACTTTTCCCTCATTTTATTTGTTAGGAGCAGATGCTTATAATCATGAACACATTAGTTAATTCTAGGAGGATTATTTAAAAGAAAATTGTTATTCAGTATACACAAAAGCATGCCCTAAGATTTTTAGGAACAAAGTAAGAACTTAAAAAATAAATAAATCTCATTACAGTTCCTCAGTAGATGTAGAAAATTCAGGCCATTATAAGGTAACCTTAATAAAGAGAAACAGCTAAATTTGCTGAATGTTATGGCCCATTTTGGCAAGGAAGAGTGGCAGTCTCAGCTTTTTATCAGAAATAACTGTGGACATCCTCAAGAAAATACTAAACCAAAATATTTTGGAGAAATATTACACTGAAGTTGGTGTTTACTTATTATTACCATACATACTAAACAAAATCAAACAGAAGTCTAACATTACAAAGCAAGTTAGAGAATATTGCTCATTCTCAGCCATTGAATTAAATATTAATTTACTGTTCTTATTTTTGACATTAGATTTCATTTTCCAATACATGTAGATCACAGGACGACTGTATTAATCCAGCTGCCTCTGAATGAAACCTTTACCATTTTAGTCACAGGGCACAATGGAGCCCTGTTTTTGAAAAATCATCTTATTTATTATTAGGACACTCACTGTAATATTTTATCAGAAGAACTTAAACTCTATGAGACACTCTATGGTACCAAAACTCTAAAGGAAGTTCATCTTTAACAACACATGTATGTGAAACATCATTTTCTGTTTTATTAAATAATATCTATTAACTTAGCTTTATTTTACTTTAGATGGTAAAGAATGTCTGACCTTTCAAAGCCTTTCATTTGCTGCAGTTTAAGAGACACATTATAAATGCCATAAGATACTGCAGAATGGGAAACACAAAGGATTCAAAGAAATTAAACTTTGATATGAATACAAAAGACAACTCGAGCTGGCATATGTACACATTCCCTGCTATTGTATTAGTTTTCTATCAAAAAGCTGACATTCAGAACATTAAAGAAATATGACTGCCCTTTCAGACTTCAAATTTGGATTTATTTCCTTCCCATGCGATGTTTATTTGACCTTGTATTAATGTCAGACAGAAAAATCATGTTGTGATGAAAATGAAATATGTTATTTGACTTTTTGATTCACATATACAGCACAAATGTCATTAGTAGAAGGAAATGAGATTCTAGATTTGTTGATATCCTATAGATATTCTAAATATGCTGATAGCCATTTGGAATTTAAAGTTTAATACCCATACCAGTTTGAAGTAGGTACTTGGGGCTGTAAATGTTAACAAACTGTAATCAAATAATAATATATTTATTTACTTCAAAGTTCTCCAAATGCTTTAGAAGGACGGAATGTGCTATTAAAACCATGCTATAAAGGACACTGGGAAAGATCACACAAGACATACAGAGGGGCAAAAGCCTGGCCCATTCTGTACTCTTTACTTGAAATTGCTAGACATTTTTGATCCATCTATTTTTAGAATTCAATGTTTTAAGTGCTCTGCTATTCTGCAGCACGACTTTTGACATTCTACTATCCAGGGACAAGAATTTCAGAGAAAATATATATTACAATCATCACCTTGACTCAGAAGACTTTCAGTTATTCATTCTGTTTTTCATTCATTATTGCTTAATAAAGTCATTCATGATGGCTGACACAACGTTCCATTGGCATTTTTCACTAAATTAATGTAGTCATCCCAAACATAGGTACTGAAGTTTCTGTTAAGACTACCACATCGTCACATAATCATTATTGACCAGCATGAAATTCTGATAGAATAAATAAAAATAAAATTTTCTCAATTGCCATAGAAAAAAAATAAATCCATAGACTATTTGAAGTATTGAGTTTGCCAGTTTCATCACTCAGGGAAATGAAAGGCTGTTCCAGTATTCCTGCTGGTATGGGAACTCTACATTTCAATGGCTGGTGCAAAATAATCAAACCTGTTTGGAATTTATAATTGCTCCATTAATACAAATATATTGGATTTTTTCTACATTTAGCCTGAGTTTTGTACAGTTTTAAATGCAGGATGTGCCACTTCAAAACAATTTCTTGCTGCTGCCTCAGTTGGCTTGTCAACTGTCTCGTCATCCCCATCCCTGTTTGCCTGGTATTGAAGCCGATCAAAGGACAAGAACCTCAACAGAAAGTGTTTGAGATGCATAGCCCAAAAGCCATTAATTAAAATTTCTTAATTTCATATTGTTTAAAGGATAATATTCAAATGAAAGCTGATGTGAATCACACATTTTGTACAGGAACTACACGTTTAAAAACTGCTATTTATTACAGTCTACAGTGCATGCTCTGCCCAGATGGTAGTCTGTGAGCCATCCCTCCCTTACCATAATTAACAATTCCAATAATTTATTAAATTATAATAAATTATAATTTTAAAACATAAAGAAAAAAGAACTTAGTATAAAAACAACCCTGTAATGTCACAGTTTGCATAAAAAAAAAATAAATTTCTTCTGTTGCTGGAAGAGCAATAGGACTTCTTTAGGCCCTTGATAACAGACATATCAGGGGTTTCACTGAAGAACTGCAGTACTTGACACTTTGTGTTCTGTTGATCAGTCACAATTTCTCCCAGCAAGCATATTAGTTATTTATAAGTGAGTATATGACATAGCAGTAAATTCCTGCATGACATCTGACAACAAAACTCAGCAGAAGAGATGCCTGTCAGGGAGCTCAGGCACAGAGTGTCCCTCTGAAAGAATCTGTGCAGCACAGCTTCGCAACATTTCTTCTCAATTCATTACTTATTCCTCCATGTTGTTAATTGACACTTAGCTTTAGAGATTCCAATTTTTGAAGGTAAAAAGACTTATTTTGGTCTTTACCTGTCTTTGCAACTGATCAAATATTGGTTTAGACTACCGTACACTGCACACAGATAATATTGTGCAAAAAAATAAGAGCCAGAAGAGCCACAGAACTGAGATCTGACGTTGCCTACGTGTCTGAGGAAACCACCAAATCCACTCTGCCCAGTTATTTTAGCTGCGTCCCACCTTCTCAACGCTCCTAAGAAAGGTTATAAAACTAAAAATTTCCCACCAAACTCAGGGCCAACACCTGCTTCAGGCATACTAATTTACAATCAATAATTCTTCAGTCATTAATCTTGAATGGAGAAGGTAAAGAAAAGGTAATTAAAAAAAATCTCTGTAGGGGAATAAAATTAAGAGACAGGGAGAGAGATGTCAAGAGTGGGAAGCAGAGATACTGAGATACTGCAAAATAATATATCCTGAGCAAGTGCCCAGTCTCCCTTCTTGGTCTACCAGAATGTACTTCAGCTTCCATGGAGCAAGTTAATTTCCCTTCTGCAATTATTGCTACAGTTTGTTTATAACAATTTCTCTAGCCAGACTTTTTTTTTTCTTTCCTTTTTAAAAGTAACTCCATCCTCACAGATCTTTCAGTCTCATGATCATAGTTAAAACACCACTGAAGGCTGCTCCAGTGGTACCACAAGGTAGGAGACCTTCCAAGCAGCTTCTGAATGTATCTAGGTATAGAGCAGACCCACATGGAAATTTGAGCTACGTATCTTTAGCATGGCTACCTAATATCACACTGACAAACTTTAGCTGAAGTGGACCCAAAACGACAAATTTTTCAGTCTTTGTCAAAAGGATGAATAGAACAGAAAGCACTTTAGAAAAAACAGACAAAGGAGCCCAAGATTGCAAATATATTTTTTTCTCATTGTTAACTGCCTTTTTCCCTGAAAGATAAGACAAGTTCAAAAAGAAATGTATATTAGAAGAGTAACAGATAAATTATTAAAATAAATATTTTTTGAAAGAAGGGAACTTTTAACCTTAAGAAATTCAGGATCAATTAGAATGGCTTCAGGACCTTAGAATAATGACATCAATTTAATTATAAACGTGAAAAGGAAGCGCTTTAATTACAGTTACTGACAAAGTTACTCTTTGAATAACTAAATGCACGGTAGTGCAATATTTATTTTGAGATAAGACAATGATCATGTAGTAAGAGAAGTAGAGAGATACACTAAGAGCTAACAGGATGCAATATCATAATCAAACACAGTGCTCTTGGTTGGTTCTTAAAAGAAATGAAATAATTCACTGGAGCAAAACGAGACACTGTCCCCAGTTCAGTAGGGTGTGCTGATGGAGGGAAACCAATGCCTGGGGCATCCTTGGCTTCAGAGTGTCTGAGAGAGCAGCCTTTAGGAAGAAAAGATACTGTATAGAGAGAAAGGAGAGAGAACGAATGGAAAAAAGCAGAGTGTGTGCATGACATTAAGGTTCTAGAGGGGGTAATTCTTGCATGAGAAAGCATAAATGAGTCCACCTATCCAGACTAATCTATACTTGGCACTTCTGCCCAGTTGGAACTGGCATATCACCTTGTGAGCAGGAACAGTGCCATGGAAACAGATGGGAACAGCACAGCCAGCCAAAAGCCTGTGTCTGAGCATCGACCATGTGTGTTGAAGACAAGATCCCCAGCCAGCAATGTCAGATACCGCAATCCAGCATCTCTCTGTGACGGAGCAATAACTGCCTCTAGCCACAAACCACTTCAGCTAAGCCTAACTCTGGTGAATCAGAGGAAGTCCTGCAGAGGCATTACTAACGAAGGGACTGCCTGCCTATGGTTTACACTAAAAATCTCCTATAGAACACTTTTCTTCATACGAGCGTAGAGCTGCGTTGCGTGGAGCAAAAAGAAAGAGGAATTTTCTTGTTCTTGGAAAAAGCTGTAAGAATTTCAGTGTGGCAGAAACCTTAAAAATCCCCAAACTATTCCTTCCTCTCTGCTCCCCCCAAGCAAATAATCAAAACAAGTAGAGAAAATTAGATGACTGGAAACAGAAATGGGACAAAGCTTTCTAGACCAATGGAAAAAGGAAACCAAGGGACACAAAATACCACAAATAAAAAAGCACTGAAAGGTTTTTGCTACAAGAGCTGTACAACGTTAGATCCAAACCAATCTCGTTAGTGGTAGAATATATTCACCAGGGACACACGTATTCTGGTGCAATTTAAATAAGAACGGTAAATGCATACTTTTACAGTGCAACACTGTTGCATTCCCTGTGACAGTAGCTATTAACATCACAGATGTTCTTGTACCATTTCCTGCTGAAAACCAATGCAAGACCAGTACTCACCGCAGATGGTGCTCTCTCTGGTTTTTTGTCAGTGGTGGTAAGAGCAGTTCCAAAGAGGAGGAAACTGAGGCACAGTGAGCTGAAGTCACTTACTCAGGTCAATCACCAAATACTTGGATGGTTTGGAAAAAAGCCTGTTCCTCTGAACTGCGGGTGAGCACACAGGTCACCAAACTGTGCTGTCTCCTGGTTTCTTTTATTGATAAGAATACGGCTCTTAGAATCACCAGGAATTAAGATGTACGGAGAAATTTTATGGGAGTGAATCTTACTACACCACCTTGCAGGAAAGCAGTGAGCAAACAGGGTTTATTTCCAGCGCAGCCCCACAGAAATTACTGTGGCTGGTTCTGGGTATAAACAGGAGACTGTGATACCTTCACACAACTGGGGCCTTGGTTTGCACATCTCATCTTCCAAAAAGCCAGTGGGAATTATGTTGTCCTTGACAGGGTGATGACTGAATAATTTCTACTCATTACTTAGGCAACGCATTTAAAAAGATAACCTTATTGAACAACCTGACAACGTCTTTATCATAAAATGCAAGCCCATGTTTAGATGAACATTTTTGATTCATTTTTTTACCATGACCTGCAGCAGCCTTTCAGCTTTCTATCAACAACCATTTTGACCAGAAGAACCTCCTCCTTCCCAAAAAAAAGCAGAATATGAAAATTTTTTGACTCCATATCTTTAAACGATAGTTTTAATCCACCGTTTGCAAAATAGGTTTCCTCATGACATGTCATTTGTATTTTAAATCAGTCATTAGAAAACTCATCTTTCATTTGATTTGAACTTTTTTTTATTATTTTCACATTGGCTTTAGAACAAAAAATTCAACTATTTTGCCCACTAACTTGAAACAGTCTTTCTACAAAAAGTATGAACAAATAATAATTTTACTAGAGAGAAAAGATAAAAAGAGAGTGAAAATAACTGCCCCCTTGCAAAGTAATCAAAAATTAAAACAGCTGCATGTTTTGCAAAGCTCAGAATTTGATGAAACACCTATGAAGGAATAACTAACAGAAAGAATTTAAAAAGCAGGAGCGTTTTGAATGATAACTTTAACATTAACCCTTGAATTACAAAGTTAACTATTCCTTGACCATCCGTTTTCTAGTCAAGCTTGATATCTTAGAGATAAAACGTAGATTCTTAAAAAACTGAACAAACAGGAAGAAAGCCACAAAACATATCTATAAAAAGACCCAGCTCTCACAAATAACTGTACTTGATACCACGGGCCATTAGACGACCCACATAAAAGTCCATATTCCTCATGTAAGCCCCCTCACTGTTGGATTTTAGATAAGATTTGCTTCTACATAAAAAAAGACTGAAACTGGACAAGGCTACTGGGTGGACAGAAGAAAGGACTTTGAAAAGTTTGCAATCACAATGAAGATTTTTAGGGTTGATGGAGCAATTTAATTCATAGCTAAAGAGCGTTCCTGGATTTCTCAACCATCCTAAGTTTTCATTCCTCATACCCATGCATAGTCAGTAACCGGCACAGTACTCGAAGAAAGGAACCAAAATTATATCCGATTTGAGCTGCTGAGAACTGTGCGTGTGCACACATCTTTGAAAAGCTGCACCACTAGAAAGTATATTTAATTTACCCTTTTCTGTGAGACCATCCTGAGAACAGTCTAAAGAAAGATAATGCATTCACAAGACAGAAGTTCTCACCATTGTTTGATAAGGAAACACCATCTTACTCTGTCTGGTATGAAATCTGTCAAGTGAGAGCAGTGCGGTACGAGTGGCAATGGAGCCATCTGTCCTTGAGAAACACAGCCCTCTCACGTTTACCCAGACCTGGAGGTAAAAGCAAATGCGGAATTTTCCCAACTCAAACATTCTGTTTCATTTGTTTTCATTCTATTTATGGAAATATAGCAAACCCAAATGGCTTCCAGCTATATACCTTCAGTTCATGTTTATCCCCATTTTCCTTGATTTCCTTGAAAAATTCAGCTCAGTACTGCTCCCCTTACTGGTTTGAAATTGGTGCAGCGAAGCAGTAAATCAGAGCCAAAAGTTTAATTTAAAATTCCGCGTTGATCCAGCTTTAAAAGTCCATATCTCATCAATCAGGGCATAGATTAGAAGAAGAAAGTCCATTCACCACTTCACCTTCCTGTCCCTTGAGTTATCTCCAGCAGCCTACGAATCAAAAGCATAACTGCACCTCGCATTGACGTCCCCTGGCATCCCCAGCCAGCTTTGCTATGCCCATGTGGGATGCAGTCACACATTTAGACAGCTAGTCTTTATGTCTAGGAAGGAAAGTGTTAAATCTGAAATTCTCTTGGCATAAAAGGGATATTGAGATGAAAGAATAATCAATCTTTCATAAATAATATACATGGGTGGATACATTATATATTCAAAGCTACAGTCAAATGGTTGGGGAGAATGATAATTTATTCTGTTGAATTTCTTCAGAATGAATCCTGGAACAGATCAAACAAAAAAGTTATAAAATAGGAATTACAGGTAATGAAGGGCTCCTTGTTGCACAGGAGATCTGCTAGCTCTTATACATAATTAAAATATATGAGGTCAGGGCTAAGCTTAAAGGTGATTATGTCAGGAATAATCTTGTTATTCTTTTATTAAACAATACTAGAACTATATTTATTTTACCAATACGTATATATACAATTTGAAATGACTGGGATTGAAATGTATATTTTAAATTAACACGTTTTGATTAAACACAGAAGCAGGAGAGTACTTTAATATTTGTACCTTGTATCTGTAGCAGGCTTGTTCTAGATATCTAAATTATCTGCCTTATTGCAATTTTATTCCAGGAAGCAGCATTTCCAATAGTAATCTTTTTGTGAATCTTGTGGCAGATACCACCAAGTTTTCTTTTTTTGCGAAGTTTTATATCCATTTTACCTTGGTCTGCTGAGAACGTGGTTACGCAATGGCTGCTTGGCTGAATAACACTCACTACACTTAAAACATCTACTTTGCATAACTTTTTCTGTGGATACTCTATTTGACTACTCATTTATAATACTTGATGGATGATAACTATGATGCGGTACATGTCTTTACCACAAAATCTACATAAACCAATATACATTTACACATATAATATACAGTCCTGAGTTACAGGCATGCTCACGGGCTGGCAAATACGTGCAAAACAAAAGCGTGTTTTTACAATACCTGCCCATCTCCTTTGGCTGTAACTAGCCTGTAACGGGGAAATGTGACAGGTAACTGGATAGTCACAATCACCACTAACAGTGTAAGCCAGAGTTCCTTGTGAAAGCAAAAGGAAAAGGCCAAAAAAATAGAGGTAACATCAGAAGAAAATTTTAAAATAATTTATATCTGAGGGAATCCCACTTTTGTTGTTATCAAAATGGTGAAAACAAGAGGTCTGAAAAAAGATAGAATCTACAAAAGACAGAAGTATGACAGAATGTAGGAAGGATGATAGGAGATGGACAAAAGAGAAACAGGGGAACTTGAGGTAATATCCTCCTGTGAACAGCAACTGTCAGGGAAAAGCAGCGATTACTGTGTGAAAGTTGTACAGACAGAGGCAGAAAGCCTGACAATCCTCATCTTGTGGCAGATGTTCCACTGCATTTGAGAGAACAGTTCTGTGATGATTTGGCCCATTCCATTTCTAAGACAAAGCAAAAAGAAGAAAAAAGTTTCCAATGTGCCTCCTCTTATCCTTTCAACCCAGATTATAGTCTCTTCAATGGCTAGTGCACACTCAGTTTTCCAAACAGTCTTAAAGAAATATATGAATATATATATATATATAAGTTAATTTTTAGGATTTTTATGCTTCTGTGTGACAGACTGTCAGAAAATTAAAGTAGCACATTCAAGAAGGGTTTTGTCTTTGTTTTCTGGTTCTTTTTTTCTTGGCATTCACGCAGAAAAGCATAAACAATTCTCTTTGTACTGGCCACATACAGGTTTTTTTCTGGGGGAGAAAAAAGCATATCCAGGAAGATAAGGAGCTCTTGGATCCCTCTCCAGCATACAAAAAAAAAAAAAAAGCTTATTTGAGAAAGGGCATCTGTGAGACAGTAACTACCTTCTCTAGGTTTACTTTTGCATTGAACTAAATTTCATATAAAAATATTTTATACTTAGATGCAAATGAGGGGAAGGACTTGTGCATTTCAGATCTGGGACATGCTCTTTTGAGAATCAACTGCTTCTGTGTGAATAAAGAGAAGGGAAAGGAGCCCAGGTGGCTGCACCTTTGGAGGCCTTTAAATTATTCCTGAAGGTTTTGGTGTTTCTTGGGTTCTGATGGGGAAGTATTGACTTCCAGCATCTGCTGACGGTCAGCATCAGCTCAGAGAAACAAAGCAGGAACAGAGTAATGGATGTGGGTAGTAATTAAGTGAGCAAAAGTATAAAGTAATGAAAATGTAAGGTGTGTCAATGAAAGAGATAAATGTTACTGTTATGGAGAATAGATTCTACAGGATTTGACAGACTTTTGTATTAAAAATTACAAGTAAATTATGAGGATTTGATGGTGTTTTCAAATATCAGAGGAATTTCTATTTTACTCTCTTTTTTCAAGCTAGACAAAAATTTATAGAGTATCTAATTAAAATCACTTGAATGGAGCCATAGGACAGGGGGTCATGATTTTAAACTGAAAGAGGGTTGATTTTGACTCGATACAAGGAAGAAATTTTTTACACTGAGAGTGATGAAGCCCTGGCCCAGGTTGCCCAGAGAGGAGGTGGGTGTCCCATCCCTGGAAAGCTTCAAAGTCAGGTTGGACAGGGCTCTGAGCTGCCAGCACGTAACACAGTAACAGGTAAAACGTCCCCGCACAGTCACGCCGCAGGCACAGCCCCTGTGCGATCAGAGACTGTCCCCAGGGCCTTGCCAAACACACAGCAGGCGGAACGCAACGGACAACAAAGTTATTTGTTTGAAGTTCTGCACATGCTTTTTCCTCATCTCTCTGCCTATTACATTTTATCAAGCCAGTGATTTTCCAAGCAGGGTGCATCTGCAAGGACATGAATGCTTTCCTTGTGAGCACTGGAAGTGAGGCACACAATTACAAAGGCAGCTCTTCTATCGCTTCCTACATAAAGCAAGAGTTCTGATCCCATTTCTTTCTCTCTCTCTCAACTAGAGATAAGTTTGTCCATCATTTACCATAAATCCATATAGGTTTGAAAAATCTGAGAAACTCCTTATGCTGCACTGATTTTTCTTGCACGATACTCCCTTTATTTTGACATGTGCTGTCTTTCAGACTAATGACTACTGGCATCAAACTCCTCTAATTTTCCAGGATTCATTTCAGAATGTACTACTACTCTTTTACATTTTATTTCTGACTTTTTCTCACTTTTATATTTCTTTTTGATTTTGATTAAATTTGAGCTTGCTAAAGATTTTTGTGAAAATTTTTCCATACCCTCTTTCAAAACAGTCTCCAGAGGTGGGAGAAGATATTCTACACCACTCTTGCTTCCCCATTAGGCTGGTTCAATTCTTGTGCCTTTCAGATTTTTATGAATTATTCTGATTTAGGGCCCCGTCTAGTTCTCAGTAACAAACGCATTTGACCCCTGGATTCTGAAACAACAAAATGTCAGTGTGGCCCAAGGATGCTGCGATTAGCTTATTGCATTTGTGGCTACCATGGTGTTACTCCCAATTTAATCCTAATTTACATCACAAGAAGAGAATGAGTTCCCATGAGCTTGAAACTGGATAAAGACGACATTAATTTATTTTTTCAATAAATAGCTAAAACCTGATTATCAGATCAGAGTAGAACCCTTACAAATTCCAGGGCATCCTTAGCTCTGCTGCTGCTTTCCCCCGTTGCCTTCTACCATGTCTCCACACATTTATCAAACTATTGTTTCCACTCACCAACTGTCAGGTAAAACTACGGCACTCAATAGGAAACATAACAATGAAAGTCTTCCTTCATGCATTATTTTTCCCCTAGGCTCACCTGCAAAGTCACTGAAATAGTCCCAGAATGCTACAAGATTTCAAACACCAAACTGCCAACAGTCACACTCCCAATGAATACTCACTGCAAACGTACCCAAGAGGAACTTTAAGATGAAATTGCATCACTGACAGCTATAATAACTATTTTAATTAAAGAAATACATCTTTGAAGAAAATCAATGACATTGGAGAGTAAATTAAATGCATGAACTCTTGCAAGCACAAAAGGGGACATTAAAAAGTAGGGATTAATGAGGGTATTTTTGAATTTTTAGAACATCTGTTCAATGCTAAATTTATGCATCTTTGGAAAAGCTTTTAAAAATTCTCAATTCCTCAGTGATGTCTTTACCAACTTTTAGTTCATATTGTCACTGGTCTTAGGAACACGGGAAATGTAGCAATCATCTGGTTTGATCAGAGCCCCTTCTCCACAGTTCTGGAAGTGCAGTAGGCTGTAAAATACTTCAAAATGGGAATCACACCCCATCAGATAAGCTCTTTTGATCAGTGTCTTTCACTTACTAAAATTTTCTGGGTTTTTTGTTTTGTTTTTTACATTATAATCATCTTTCCTTCTGAGGCTCCAGCCTAAAGGTTTTATTTTTTTTTTTTAACTCTTTAAACCCAGCAAAGTATTGAACAGAGTTTGAGAGTTCTAAGCTCCAATCCATGACTCTTTATTAACTCCCTGCTACCATTCACTTAGTTTTACATTTTATTAAGTTTTCCTCAATGTAAGATGTACACACATGTGTGTGCTTAGGCACATAAAGCAGTGTTTAAAAGTAGCATTTACAGAATTTTATGGTAATTCATAGCAGGCGAATGAATTCAGCCATCTCTGGGCAGGAAGCACTGCCACCCACAAACTTTTTGTGTGACTATCTTTGCTGCTACAAGACAACTAGAAGGCATTTTTTAGGTAAATGATTCTGTGGTTCTCTCATTGATGATGTATAACTCCATTTACAGTTGTAATCTGGGTAATAAAATGAATAATCCATCATTGTACTATGAATAGTAAATTAACCCAGATAAAAGTGTTGAACATCCAATCAGAATCATTAAGTAACCAAAAGACTGAGATTGGTGAGGACACATTGGAAGCAATTATAACTAATGAATACATTAACTTCAGGCATGAGAACAGTATGGCTGATATTCTAGTCCATCAAAATAAAATTAGATTGTTCCATATTGTGTCTGCTCACCCCCAATCTCAGAAAATAAACAATTATCCATGAATATAACCATTTTGAAGAGAAAGCTTCCTAGCAATGATATATATTACATCACAGAAGACCTGGTGGATTCACTGAAGGTGGTGCTGTGTAAATAACAGAATAAAGACAAGTGCTAAAGAATATGCTGCAACAAGCCAACACATCAGCACAGCAAGGGAGAAGGAAAGAGAAAATAAGTTACAAATACTTTTCCATAGAATCCTAAAATTGTTTATTAGTTGCTGCAAAGATTATGGACTATGCATTAGACTGATTACATTAATTAACGTGCGATGTAATGGTATAGTAGCATACTGATTGAAAAGGCTTAGCAGAGTCAAACTGGTTGCCAAACCTCAAAATATTTAAATGCTTTTTTCTGTAGACCTAATATATTGTGAAAGAGGATCACTCAGTTTATATTAAAATAAAGAAGTGCTTCTGGTTACACAAAAATGTACAGATTCACCTAGTCACTGACTACACTGTAACTACATTTTTTCCACGAGAAACAAGCAAATTCATCTTTGAGTTCGCATACGTAGCTATTCTACTTAATTCCAACAAGTTGTGAAATCTCCACATACCAGAGTGGGTAATGTTGTTTTGCATCCATGACACTGCAATATTCATTGACAACGTTAAGTAACTCCAAATCTGAATCAGCTGTTGTGCCACAATTCTCTGCCAGACCTCTCTTCTTCTGAGTGCGCTCTGCAGGCTGTGGGGGCTTGAAAGGGTTACCCAAGCCCTGCCTTAAACAATTCATCCCTCCATCCAATTAAATGTCTGGCCCTTCCACACAAGTGAAGGCAAGAGTTTGTTTATATAAAAATCACCAGATTAGGTTGTAAACTCATTTTATAATAATAATATTCAGTTTTCCAGCATTTAGGAAATGAGATATTGTTTACTCGTTTATTATTCCAGCCACTATAAAACAAATCTCAAAGACAGAATAAACTCAGGGCAAGAATTAAGCATAAGCTTCTAGTGCAAGAGGCACAGACTTTATCTTCACACTTTGAACAATTTACCTATGAATTAATTTAGTTCCATTTCAAAGAAGTTTACAGTGTGGTAGGTACTGAATCCTAGACAATGGGATGTGCATTAGGTATTCACAGACACTATTTTCATCACAAAAGCAGAGCCAGAGCAGTATGAAAGGTGAAAGTGGAATCAGTGATGGCTTCTGCAAATTTGGACTGACATCACTGATGTTGTATCACACATTGGTGGCAGCTTGTTTTCAGCCTCTAGTTCTTTCAGAACTAAAGAAACCCACCCCATAGTCAAACACCAGGTTTTTGAAAGATTTAGAATTTGACAGCCCTCAGTCATGAATCTACTCAAGCAGCCAGTTCTTCTGAAAATCCAGCTCACACAGAGCCTAAATAAAATGGGAAGATTTTCAGAAACATGTGTCATTAGACGCCTTATGTTTTATTATGAACGGCCACAAACAATTAACTATTCAGTTGCAAAACGCCGTACACTGCTGGAATTACCTTAATTAAGAATACCGGTGAAAGATTGATTTTATTTAGCTGAAATAACTTGATGATGTCTGCCTTGTAACTGGTTACCTGTCAGTTTTTAATGGGCTGGTAATTACTCATTTTATCTTAAGGCAAATAGTACTAATAAAGGTTTAAAAACATTGTTACTGCAGAGCTATTATTTTTGTTGTGGGCCTAATACACCAGTAATTAAGTCATAAAACTGGAAAAAACTCTCAACTTGATACATTAGCTTTTTCTGGTTTTGACAATATGATTAAAATTGCTTTGAATCTTTCTGCCCCAACAATTTACTCCAAAGTAAAAGTGCTGAGTTTTGCTATTTAGAATCTAAGGTGTCTGTGAACAAAAATGAACACTTTATAATATGCAAGGAGGTAAAAATGTCTAGAACAAGATGGTGAGAAAAGCATTACTGAATTGAAGATGATTACAATGGAGCTGGAGAATTTCAGGTCTCAAATATCCTGAAGAATCAGAGGTAAAAATCCTTAGGAGCCGGGTCTCCAAATAGCCTAACGCTTCGCTCTTCTGACTTTTTTTTTTTTTATTTAAGATTTTGTATATGATCTCCCAAAACAACAAAACAGAGCCTTAGCAAATTTTATCAGCCACAGATGTAAATAGAACTCGCTATATCGACTGGAGATTTGGTTAGTTTTTTGCTCCTGTGAGGAAATTAAAATGCATGTTGTGGTCCCTTCTACCTGGTTGTTAGACTTTATATTCTAACTGCCAGTTTTAACGATTGCAAAAACCTTTAGGTTTTGTACAAAGTTTGTACAACTGTCACAAAAATCTTGACTTGTAAATGCTATAGACATGATACAGGGGTCACTGAAGGGGAATGAATTCAAGACACTAAGCCGTCATTTTAATAGTTACTTCTCTGTTCATTATCGAGCTTTAAAATTGACAACTCATTTTTTCCTTTTTTTTTTTTATGCCTACCCCACACTCATTTCCATTGGTTTTGGATAATAATTAATGAGAGGAAGAACAGGTTTAATAACTTCAAATTCCCTAGTTTTAGGGGGCTACTTTTAGTAATGTCAGCTTTCCTAATGTATGATGAACTCAATGTGACAGATCTACTACTGAAGCCCAGCTACTTGGGCTCTTTCTTTTCAAATGTTTTTCCCATCCAAAGTGAGAAATATATTTTATAGTGGAAATCACATCAAATTAAGAAACCCACATTACCCCAGAAAAGGGTAAGAAAGGTCACCACCTAAGCCTGTGCTTCACTCATGAGCAACCCTTCCACGGCTTCTAAGCAACACAGTTTCTTCTGCCAGTCAGAATTATTTCTGATGCTGTGTAAGAAGGGAGCCTTATACCATAAAGCGAGCAGAATAGTGCAAATCTCCTAACATCTCCATTGTGCTGAGCCATCTTTCTTACACTAACATCTGATTTAACCCAGGCACTCTCCTTCCATTACCTGCCTTTACAGCAGCCAATATTCTAGCCTTTAAATACTATTATTTCAAGTATTCCACACATTCACTGCTCACCGCAGAAGAGTCATTCGGGTGAAGGTATCTGCACACCAAAGTGTGTTTACATTTTTAAAATAGTGATGAGTACAGCAGAAGATTTCTGTAGCGAGAGAAAATATATCCACTTCAGCTCAACACTCATATAAGCTTTACTGATGGCTAACAAACAAACTGTTCAAGGCTGAGTTTGACTGTTGAAGTGAAGGACATAACAGACTGGAGCTATTCAAAGAAACATTATTATGGCATCAAATTTGTGAAAAGAAACTCAAAAAGCTTTCTCTTGTAATGGGGGAATGAGTAGGAGCAAGGAATGAATTGCTGTCTTTAAAATATAGGTATCAGATACACTTATTTTCAGCAGTGGTTGAGCTGTAGAAACCAGACATATACAGGTAAAGTAAAAGCAATGAAGGAAAGGAACGCTCATCTAAATTCTCATTAAGCAGAAATTATTTTTCCTGTTAATGAACAATTTTTTATTTTTCCTCCTGAAAATAACAGAAATACTAAGATCCCATTTGCTTAGGGCTACTAACTGTTCATTTCCTTAGATATTTACTTATTTTGAAAACACAGATGAAACACCTATGTGGTTAAAATACAGCACCCAGCAGAACAGAGCCATATTAACGATTGGGTGAGTCAAGAGGATACCTCTTATTTACTGATGGAACTTCACTGGACTGCCACAACTTCTCAAATATGATGGACAGGGGCATAGCAACTTCATCTGTCTTTCCCTCAGGAACCACAGGCGTATCTCATCAGGTCCCATGGATTTGTGTACCTTCAGGTTCCTTAGATGGTCTTGAACATCATCTTCTTCTACAGTGGACAGTTCGTCAAAAGGATTTGGAATGCTTGAGATACTGGATTTTCTGCTTCACTACAAGACATCCATTCCAAATACTTTTGAAGTCAGTTACACCACCTTCATAGGTTTTAATAAAATCCAGTATATCTAGCCCTAAATACTAAGTCCACACTGCTTTGGACTGAACTGAATCAGGAACGCCTAGGTTGAAGCTGCACTGATGTCAATGACAATTCTTAATTTTTTCACAATTTAAATTGACCCATTTTCAATTGAGGGGGATTCACTTTGACAAATCATTGCATGAACTACATAGCACTATTCATGTATCATTTTGAAAGATTTCCTTGACCTACCACAATTAAAATGTTGCCACTTGCTGAACATCATGTAGATGTTCTACTTGGAAGGGTGATTTGAAGTACACTTGACTCTTTCTGTAGAAAATAAAGTGAAAATGTCTAAATAGAAATAGGTCTGTGTCTACATTTTATTGCAATCAGCCAGAAACAAAGAAGAGAAAAACACATTTGTCTTTTCTATACTCCTAATCATAAAAATAACCTTCATCTGAAGCCTTTACTTAACCTTTTTTTGTTTTACTGCAGTTTTCTGAAAATCAGAAACACTGAAACATGAAATTGAGCTTAAAAATGTTCTTGCTTATCTAAAAGGAAATGCATTGCGCAGCATCAGACATTTCATTATAGTAATATTTTTCTTCTCTCTTTTTCTCTTTGGATCTTTGCCCTTCTGTAATTATACAACATTAATTTCTCCTCAAACAAAAAGCCAGATGTTTGCAGGCTCTGATCTCAGACTGATTTTCCACTAAAAGCATCAAGTCCAGCATTAGCTACTAATGGGTGCCTTCCTTCCATTAACCCAGATACAGGTAGCGCTCCTAGGAGGAGCTGTCAGCAGCCAGGTTTGAATTATGTTCTCTGGGAAGACATGAACGATTAGACCATGGTCAGGGTCTAGACACATGCTCAAATAAATGCCAAATACACATTCAGACAAGATTTTTTAGTTACAAACCAAATCTGAAACAGTTAATCAGCTTCTTCTGTGAACTGGTTAGTTTAATTATCTTATTACTATGAAAGCTAATTTGTAAAAGTTGTTTTTTCATTTCTGCAGTGGTGTTGAACGTTCAGCCAGCAGCATTCAGATTTGGAATTCTTCTCTCCTGCAATGTTTTGCAGTCTACGCTTGTGTATGAGTCTCACCACTAGAATATAAAGTGCAGTTCTTTCAGTCTGTCCTGCTAAAGTTTTTCTGGCGGCACAACAAGCTGAGTATTTAGTCTAGGACAGAGAAAATTAGCAGATGCTTACATGAGATAAAGGTTCAAATTCCTCTCTGAACCTATGCCTTGAACCCAGATTTCTCGTATGCATTTCACAAAAGTTCTTTCTCCATATAGCCACAAAATTTTCAAAGACCATTTTTTTGCTCTAAAAATGGGAAAATTTCACACAATGAGGGAAAGGATGTTTTCTGCTGAAATATATCAATGCTCTTCACAGCACTTCTGCATCCTATAACAATGGTCCAAGTATTACTGTTTTTGCTGTCACCAACTCTGGCACGTTAAGGGTTTTTGTAAGAATAGACTCTCAAAATGTGACCATTCCTGACTGAATTGTTACCAAGACCTGAAAATCTGAAAACAGAAAGGTTATGTATACGCTGATTTAGGGGAAAACTTCAGCAATCTGCCTTCACTACATGAATCTGAAATTATTGTAAAAATTTGAATATAAAATATTGATCAAGACTTACTGCTTAAAATTATTGATCTTGTTCAGGCCAATCACAGGCTGATATAACAATGCTTATTATATGAATTAGGATTGCATTGTTAATTTAATAACTCCAAATGCATGATATCTGTAGTACACTATGAAGTGCTGCCTCAAAGACAGACTACACTTGTCTACACTGCCTGTGTGCAGGAGCATGGAGAGATGGTTCTGGGGCTTTGCTGTCGATATCCTGTAGAGGAAACCTGAGGTACATCTGACATTTGGTCCATTTTTTTTCAGACATGCATCTATTCTGTGGAGAGTGTGTGCTGCCAGCTACTCCATCTCTCCAGGAAGAGCCAATGGGAACAACGCTGCGGATGCCCCAGCATCTAATAAGTCTCAAGTAGAAGCTAGACTTTTCTACCAAACCTGAACAGAAAACCCCTTCATTTTCTTCTGTATTTTTTCCTTACCTATTAAAAAGTTCTACTATCCATTTTCTAGAGCTTTCTGATTTAGCTAGTCTTTCCAGGAATACAAAAAACCCAACTCTGAACCAAACCCCAAACACAATCTTATCTATTGATCTATTTCTGGAAGTTGTGATGTATGAAAGACCACATTAATAAGACAGGCTTTGTTAATGGTAGCTTTTTAATGATATTCCAAGAAACTGTTTCTGCTGTACTAGCATGTATAAACACAAAGGAATGCATCAGCAATAATACAAACATAAGAAAACACTTAAAATTAAATTGTGGGGGATCAAGAGTAGACTAGTGCTTCTATTCCCTTCGGATACATTTGTAACATTTAATCTAATCACCATTCAGCAGTAGATACAATTCCAGTCTACATCAAAGCAACTAAAACACCGCTTTGATGGTTTAATAGTAGCTGGCAGTGTAATGACAGGTGGCCACAACCACAACCTAATTTGAAACAAGCTGCAGTGTTGGTTGAAGGCACAGAACTCTCTAAATTCTGTGAAGCGTATTTCTTTGAATGAAGTGAGAAATTCAGTTGAGACCAGTCTACAGTACATTTTGAGTATGTGCTTGATATACCTTCCCATTGACACTGCCTTACCAGCTGCTCCAGTGAGTGCATTATTCAACAGCAGCAATAACATTGCTTGTTTAGCACTCATTTTGTGTCAATTCAAAAGGATGAATGAAAACCATAATTGTAAGACTTCTACAAGACATTACACAATTCCATCAGCAACTGAGCATGGGATCCTGAGAAACTGAATTAGGATAAAACACAATGCCATCAGCAGCAATAGTGTGGCTTTCATTGCCATGCCCTTCATCACCTGACACACTGGATTTTCCTTCTGCACAGGAAAAGTCACAAAGGCATCCACTTTAATGAGAAATAATGAAAATACAAGAAGTATTCTACTTTGGAAATCTGTTACCGTCAATGTAAGATTGCCAAAACAGGAGAAGATTAATTACATGAGCTAGACACTAAAATTACAAGGTGCAACAAAAATTGCTCATCTACTCCAAAGTTTCACAGTAGGTGAGGCTTTCAAAATATTATGGGTTTGTTATGTACGGAAATACCTGGATTTTTTGCATGCAGTCACACACTTTAGAAACAGTATATGCTGTTTCTAAGCTTAACCACAATGAGGAGAAAAGTAATCATTCCCTAGTAAAGGCATTACTTATGTATTCAGAGAGCCAGAACGTATCACTCTGCTGTGCCATAGAGGCTCTGCAGACATGAAGTCTCTCACATCTCTGCCCCGGCTGTGTGATACACAGCCCATCCTTCCCTGCCTCTCAGGTTCCACAACAGCAGCACCCACAGAAGCACCAGCACATTCAGGGGGTTAGAGGCAATGAAGGTCGGTGTAATTTTACAGGGCTGTTTAAGCCAACTGCCTTCAGTACGTAACCCAATACACTATGTAAAGTCTCTCGCTGGAATGGGGGTGGGTGAAGGCACCCCCATTCCTCTGCCATCCAACCCTGCTGACTTCACTCATATAAAATCAGAGTTTCACATAACTTTCTACAACCTGTCTGTAAAACCTTAGTGCAAGAATAAGAGCAGCATTTTTCTTAGGAAGAGATATCCCCTCCACCCCCCATCACTAATAGTAGCAAAATACATTTAACCCTTCAAAATATTATCTGTATGGCATTAAAACAGAACTGCTTTGAAATTCAGTAGGTTTCTTTAGGGAAATAGTGTAAAACGTAACAGATTAAAATGTTATGTAACAGAGAAAAAAAATTGCAGAGATTAATTGGTAGGGACAAAATTTGCTCTTAATAAAAATTCTGTAAACTGAAGTGAATCAATTTCCTACATATGTTTTACTCAAACAACAGAAGCATATTTGTAGAAATAAGCTATAAAGAATGTATTATCTTGCAGAGTTATGTTTCTTAGTACGACAAGTTTTATAGGTGTAATAATCAACTTTGAATGATATTTTTAAAGAACTATAACTGCCCAGCAACATGCTGACAATTACTACAGCAAACAATTTAGAAAGTTTTGACACTGCAATAAAGATTGAACTTCAGTTAAATCAGTTGTCTCTATAGTTGTTATAAAAATTAATGGGTGAATATTCTCTGCCCTTCTGAAGTTCTTGGCTTCCTACAATTTTGCGTAAATTGTGACAAAATGGACAACTTACGAGATCAAAGACCTTCAGATTTCTGCTGTATACCATACTTCAGAAAGCCCTCCTCCTAATCAGACATTTTTGCATGGTAATGGTTAAGAGTTTTGCCACAGAGGCCAAAAAAATGCACTACATATTTTTCCTTTAGTTTGATTTTTAAATTGTGTGGTTTGACATTTCCGATAAAAACATATGGACTGGTCAATATGATTACATACACTGGAAACAGTTCAATGCGCTTTACTGTAAAACATATTCTGTTTTGAAACCTATATTTTACTTTGCATTGCTGTGAAACACAGACCACCTTGTAAGTAACATATTTTAGAAGAGTTTATCGTGCTGTGCTATACAATACTAAAAAAGGGTAATAATTTTTAAAATCCCAATGTGCCAAAATGCAGACAACAGAGAAGGCATTATTATGCTATAAATTACATTGCTTTCAAGCTCTGGAGTTTGTGACTAATTAAGAAAGCTTAAAATGAAAAAAACCCAACTATTAGAATCTGGCTAGCGAGGTACCCCATTTCGGAAAATTTTTGAAATTGGTAAGAAGCTAGAGAGCCTTCAGGAAGATAATTTACCATAAATCCATACAATGTTTTCAAAGAAGTTTCAGAGTTTCTCCCTCAATAAACATCTACAATGTTTGTTCATCAACAGTGAAGTAGTTGCCAGAAGGATTTCTGGCAGCTGCTTTCTGCCAAATGACAGAAGCCCGTGTGTTGTGTCACTTTTAGTGGAGCTAAGCTGTGCCACCAGGGAATGGGTGTATGTGTGTGGAACGATGTTCTGCCATTTTTGTTATATTTTTTGTTTAAACCTAAAGCAGAAGAAAACAAAGGCTTTGATAATCACCTCTAACCTGGTCCCACTAATACACAAGTAGCACTGTGCCTGCATAGCTGGCAACATAATGGTCCTCCCAACATATAAACCGTTTCCATACAATTAAAATGAAAGCTCGGTGGGCAAACCAACAATTTTGCAATCCCAGCCATCAGAAGAAGTTCATCACATGCAACAGAGATCTTTACACATACTATAATCTTTCATTCTGTTTTATGTTGTTTTATGCTAAACTTAAAAGATTGTCATCACAGACATTTGGAAACCTCTAGTTTCTGTTAACCTCTGGAGTACAGGATGAACGTTCAAGTCACATTTTTGTACCATTTCAACTGCTTTACTGAAGAACATTCACAACTGAAAATGAACCACAGGGGTCCTAAAAAGAATTGGAAAAGTTTAATTGTTACTTAAAATGACCAATTAAAATAAAGCACATTCCTAAAGCCTTTTTTCTTCTACCATACGGACATAATTAACTGTAATACTGTCATGTGCCCTCATTTTCAACCTGGGAACCATAACCCAGATCCAAAATCATTATTTTCTTAGAGAGCTTGTTCTTAAGTGAAACTACATACTCATTTCTTTACATACCTCTCAGGAAATTATGATGTAAAGTTTACATCCTCATATTACTGGCAGGTACTTAATACAAATCTTACACTGCACAGGAAAACACCCCAAAACAAAACCCAAGAATACTGAACATTAGTTATATATTCTTCACTTAATTTTTATGAGCACTTTGCACCCTTTGTTTTGATTTCTTTCTTGAAGTCTAATTATTCCATATGTCCTTTCATATTTTGTCTGATTTGCAATTGTATTTCTCATTATCATTTTGTGAGGATATGCTGCTATTTCCTCTGGTTTCATTTTCTCTTTTATGTTTCGCTTGTACAAAATTAATTACATTGTACCTTCAAGCATAATTTTAACAGTGTCTCCATTGCACTGTGTCTGCCTTTAATTAATGCTCTTCTAATGTAGGTTTTAGAGCCAAATGGTGCAATATTCTGAGCATCAAAGAAACAAAAGATCTAACAAAGCAATGAAAGAACCAGACAAAGCAGCAGACTGTATTCTCATTTAAAAAAATGTCACTTCAATTTTATTTTAGATAGTGGAACCAAACAAGATTGCTTCTACTTTTTCCTCATTCATCACCAAACTTTGCAGTAAGGATTACTCCAATCTGGGAATAAATCTGCAATTTATGAAACTAGATTAATTTCTCAATTGCCTGCCCATCTATTGCAATGCCCTAATCCACATCTGTCTGGTAGTTTGGTTTTTTTAAAAGTCCTGGCAAGTCATGGAGCTCCACATCAAATGCAATATTCATGCAATCTCACACAAAGTAACACTGAGGTTCTCTCTTGGTTGTCTCTCGAAGAGGGCAATGAGAAAGGAATATTCCATGGATTGGCCCGTCTGCACTTTTTTTGAAATGCATATTGTTCTCTAACCATTGATCTAACATATATTCAGCCAGGAATTTAAGCCTACCACAGACACCAAGGTACGTAATTGTAGCTATATAGGACTGTGGATATTTTAGACTCATTCAGATCTTTGGGTTCCAGGGACTTCAAAGGGAAGCCTTGGGTGTTTCCTGTTTCTATTAGGCAGAAAACGATTTTTACTGAGGTCAGGAGTTTTCTTATCATATTAAGTTTCCAAAATTAATTTTCAATGTATAGCAAGCATGAGCAAAAGAAAGCTTTTACAACTTTCTGAGCAGTAAAAACTAATTTGTCAGCTGTATACAGTTAAGTGAGCTCAGGTAAGTACCAAGATCTAAACTACACTTTCACTTAGATACTCAGATAAAGGTGACGATGGGACTGGTTAAAAAACTAAGTATCTCTCACAGTTGCAGAATGTGCTGAAAAACAATGTTTGTTTATATCACACTGACTTTATTATGCACCAAGGTGCTGCGTGGTTTTCAGTAAGATCATCTTCTGAGCTATAATAAACAGAATATTTGTGAAGGAGATCATTATAGGTAATTAAAACATTAGGGAGTTAGTTTTGTTGGATGGAGGTGCTCAGTTTTAAACCAAAAGTACGTGCTTCAATTTTGGTATTTTTATTTATTTGCATTTGTGATTTAAAGGGGTCAAATTAAAATTATTTTCATTTAAAAAGGAGGAGGGTTGTCTGACAATTATGGTAAAGGAATGTATTTTTAATGGGGACAAAGCCTGTCCTGGGATTCACATTAATGGCTACCACTGACTTTGATCAGCAGTATATTCACACATCAAAAGACATCACTTGTTCTAAATCACTTTCGCTCATTGTTTGATAAGCACTAGCCAGTTGAGATGAAGTTTAGATACTGCAATCACCAGCCTATGTTGATTTGAATTATGCAAAAGTCACTTGAAATGCAAGTTTCTGGATTTTTATTTGTTTAATTTTATGAAGAAAAGCAAGCTTCGAAGCACTTTATGTAAAAAAGAATCGAATAAGCTTTGTGATAGAATAAGAGGTGAAGGAAACAAAACTAGGCGGGTCATATTTAGAGCCGAGCAAACTTGACAATGTCTCTTTAAGGTGAAGGAATAATACAGTTAGTCAAAGTTCTACCTTTCATGGTCTTATAATGTCAAGAGAACAGTATTTCAAAGCATGACATTACACAGGTTCAGTCTTTTCAAGAACACAAAAACTTTGATTTCAGAAACAAATTAAAGGAAAAATGTGACTCTGTGAAACAAAGCACTCCACACATGTATATTTTTAGTGCCATGCATTCAGACTAAAGGGCCATATGCCCTTACATTATTTAATGCAGGAAAAAAGGCATTTCCAAACCACCTTTGAAATTTTAGTTCCTAGACAGTAAATTTGAAACTGGCCAGTAGGCAAGGGCCAGAACCACATTTTGAAACATTAAATACCTTTAAAGACCTTTTGTATCTCAATTTTACTTTCATCTCTGAATCTTTTTCTTTGAAGATTTAACAATGGACCATCTTTTTTTTTCCTCCTGCAGCTTCCTTCTAAACCCTAAAGGGGAACTTTCCATACAGTCAAAAATATGGTAGGTACTTTTCATATGCCAAGAGATCAAAGTGTTCAGAGAAAATAAAGATTCAATTTAAATACTTCACATACATTGTAAATGTGGTTGAATTACACTCTTTTCCCTTTAACCTTTGCTAATATTTATTCTTCTAACAAAGGCAATAGTCATAATAGCATTATATCACTGTGAATCCAGAATATATTCCTTTTGCCTCAATATCATAGCAATGAGCACTTTCACACAAGCGTATTTTGTGCCTCAATAACTTTTATTGTTTATGGGCGAAACATGAATGAATGCAATGTGCCACAGAAAGACTAATGTTCTTTGGGTAGTATTAGACTCCAGCTTCAGAGCATTCACAGATCAAAATGAAGATGAGGCCAAAGCCTCACATGATACATCACCACTACTCTATAGACCACTACAGACCTCTTGACATGTAGAAGTGCAGTGTCATAAGCACTATAATGCTACAGAATAGATCAAAGATAGTAAAACATCTGGTTCCAGTGTCTTTTCAGTGATCTGAGATCATTGATTCATGTGTCATTATTGGAAGAAAAAGGTATCCTTTCAGAGGCATTCACATAGCAGAAAATCTTCACAAAGGAGAAACAGATAGGCAGGTATTTAAATACCTCTCAGCAAGATCGCATAGCTTTTAGAAAGAGTATTAAATGCATATCAATTTTTAGATTGGAAGGCAAAGGTGTAGAATTTCTATAACATGAAACTTGAATACAGAGCACAGAAGAGATTTTAAGCAACAAAGAAAACAAGTAGAGATTTTGTTTCTTATTTGGGAAAACAGTGTTAGCCAATTATACTATTTAGTTTCAATTTATTTTAATTTATAATAAAAAGCTTTTACCGACTGTAGCATTACTTCTGGCAAGTGCTCAGAACTAAGTGTACATGTCACATGCTTTGATAGGTGCAACTTCTGCATGGACAGTCCTTGACTACAAAGAAACACCCTGTATCTGACTGTTCAGTCATATATTCAAATTTAAATTTCGCAGCCATGTACCTAACTGGCAAGATTTGGGCCTTAATATTTAATGCATTTTATACAATCAAACATCCACCAAATTGGGGTTATTTGTCAGTTAAATATAATCTGAGGTAAATTTGCTCTAACTCAAACTACTAAATGATCTAGATTAACTGGCATCCTGCCTCTTTGAAGTTTTCATTAGAGGGAATCATCCTGCAGTTGACTGGGTACCTGCTTTTTCTGATTAGATCAAATAGATACAGCTTCCACTTCAAACAGTGTTTCGTCTTCTATAACAAAAGACATCCTACAGCTTTGTCATCTCCATGGTACCAACCTTTGCGACTCCTTAAGTAGCACCCATTTCCCTATGTCTAAAAGATTGGTTTGTTTGCTCTGTCAGGCTCATTGCACAAGCCAGCTTAACTTCGTAGGTCTTACATCACATCAAGTAGTGCAATACTATTAACTGCTTTTTCGAGATGAACTGTTTTTCAAGTACTGCTGGCATTTAATTTTCAACTATTTTTCAAGTATTGATGTTCAAGCTTCAAAGTTCTCTGTGTGCTACAAAACAAAATCCCAGCTCACAAACTTCGCTGTGCCCATAAGAGACCATTTGTTTCGAATTAAGCTTGATGGAACGTGTAGCCTATCGTTGGACTGTGTGTCCGATGCCTACCAGTACTTCTACCAGTACTTTCTTCTCAAGTGTATGAACACTAGATGTTGAAGACAAAACAGTGATCCCACAAGAGAAGAATCCCATGTTCTTGCTACAGATTTACAAATAGCTAGGAAACAAAAGTCAGACAATGAACACAACACAGCGTGTAACCAGGGAAAGGGTTTTTGAAGAGGTTATTGGCAAGTTAACCCAAATTAATACAGTTATCCAAAGAAACCAAAACTTCAAACGGAAATCTAAAATATCAGTATTTGATTCCCAGCCACCAAAATCTAGCGGATGATTGTCATTGACTTGAAGTCGAGATGAAGCTGTGCATGTAGTGATAAAAAAAAGAAGTTGGATTAGTAAGGAAATGGAGACAGATATTGCAACTTTCAAAAGAAAACTGTTCAGATTTGACTCTAACTGAATGGTGATCAGTTTACAAAGCAAAAAAGCAAAGTGGTTTTACCTGAACTCAACCATCTGGCCTCAGAAGCATGAGTATGAAACTGCTTCACACATATTCAGCTTTTACATTCTCCCACAGTGATAAAGTGCTCACATTTCTATTCCTACAGCCCTTGAGAATCCACACTAATATTAGGAACTTCCATCCCCCAACTAGAAAAACAGTTTTCCCAGGGACTGCTGTTCGCCAAGTACACTCACTTCCCTCTGCAGAAGTACATAAGGTCTTACACTCCTTTTAGCATTGGCTTTTCCTTCAGGCCCCCTCCTTTATGTCCCTGCCAGCTGAAGAAAGTATTATGCATTTTCACATCCTTGAATAAAGTACAAATTCAACTTCTTAACTACATGTGTCTCTCTATAGTAATGAAAGGTGGGTGCCTTCCTGAGCCCCAGAACATTACATGTCCTGACTGTAATGCACAACAATCTGTTGATGTAGATGAACAGCCCACACAAGCAACAAGTTTTCACTGCAAAATATTAACCCTTTGATAAATTAATCATACCACATAGCAAAGAAGTCTCACATTTTATCTAGAAAAGGGCTTTTTGCTTTTTTATTTGATTCCTAATTGGCCATTAAGAGATGCATTCTCCTTTATCAGTCTCAGATTTATATAACATGCACCCGTTTTAAACCTCTCTAAAGGTATCTTCACTCAAAGTCACAGTACATTTAACTAACAGTGTCATTTCAGCCTAAGATCTAAAGGAACTAACATATTTATTAAAGTATTTTGATCCTTCAGAGACAGATTAATAAGAAGCTTGTGACAGTTCAGCATGATAAAATGAGTCAATAAATAAAAATGTGCGCTGACGTTAGATATACTGATCCACAAATAATACAATACATATTTGGTTTGTCACAAAGAAAAATCACTTGAAAAAGCCATCGCCATGATTAAATACTTTCTGCTATCTCACAATTTCTATATTCTATAGAAGTTTTCCTTCAAAATTCCCTTGACAAATAAACCCAGCAAGCCTTTTTTATACATAAGGAAATCACAGCTTTGTACATCAATATGGAATAATGAGTCATCAAAATGCAGCATGAAAAGGGTTTAAATATTGTATGGATTTTTTGGGTAAAAATAGAGCACTAGATGCCAGAAGTGTTCAGTGTTCATTCACTATAAAACAGATGTTCAGGCTGCCTGACTAGCTGTCATTTACCTATGAATTAGTAGTTGTATTATAGATTTGTTTTACAGTAACACCTCAAAAATTCAAATTATTTAATGTGGTTGTCAGTAACAATAGGGGCTCTAGATTTAGACATGGCATATTCCTTCCCGTCCAACAACTTTCTCTACTAGAATTAGAATCTAAAAATGTAAATATAATTGTACCTCTCTAATAAACCACAAGTTGTCATACTGTGTTGAGCAGGTAACATGACCCAGCAGCCAGAAGTGACCTTGTAACACAGTTCGCTATTTTCTTTATCGATAGAGACAATACCTGAGCTATCTGTACACTTAACAGACAAACCCAAAATCTGTGCACATCTAGGTAATTAGTATCGTTATGTCTAATTTTATTACACATAGGACAAATGCAAGAACTAGAAAGAACAAGAAGACTGAAGGGTCAGACAGTGGTGAATGCTGTCCTCTTCTTGTGATGAAAATCACTCTCCTCTGTCCCTGCTCTTCTCTATTCATTGCTTCATATCATGTGAAGGTGAAGCTTGGGAAATACATATACACATACATGTCCCACACACATTTCTGGTACTAAACCTTGAATAATGGTGTAAATGGTTTTCTCATTTTCACTGTTTTTACATCAGTGCTGCCAAATGACTTCCCTGATGCCTATTATGATTTATGATGTGAGAGAATACTAGAACTAATTTATACTAATAAATGTGAATGGCTCCATTAACATCGATACATATTTGAGTTTACACTACCAAAGAATCCATTCTGGTATACTTAGAGCAATTTCAGAGTATTGCCTAATGAAGATAAAAGGTCATTGCAAAAACTAGCAGTGATGGAAACTTTACAGTACTCATACCAAGGTTCCAAGCTGTTCATAAAACTTAATGTAGTGTACTGCATTATACACTAATGCTTAAAATAATGGCTCCTGGGATTCTGGTCATAGTGATCTTGATCTAAATATGAAAATAACTTAATACACTTTTTCCCTCCAGTCATCCCTTCCTAACATTATCTCTCTTCATCCAACCCATCAGACTGATGGGAATTTATACATAGGAGGAACTGGAACGCACCCCACAAGTTGCTTATCACTTCACACAATGGGAGTCAGACTTGGTTTCTCTAGCATGAGCGTAACAGTGCCAGCTAATCACACTACATTGAAATAATTACCATGTAACAAAGCAATACACAGTAAACAGCAAGACAACAGCAAATTAAGTAGTAAGAGAATAAATACTCAAAATAATTAAAACCCCATAAAATAATTTCATTTTTGTCCATTAAACAATGTTTTTGAACTCAGCCTGAAACAAATGCCAGATTCATAGACTAGAACTTTACCTTACTGTTTTATTTTCATCAAAGCATTCAGGAGACAATCACCTAGAAGGTGCTGACCTGATGTTGACCTTCTTAAGTGACTACAGGTGTGTCACTAGGGCCAATCTTTGGCCCAAACCAGAGCCAGTTTATTTAGGAGGCTTACAAAGCATGCTTGCTCCTTGCACATGTGTAACCAATCATTACAAGCACCTTTGCAACATAAGTTTCAGCTCCATATTCTGTCTAATCAAATGTGCAGCTTGAAGAAAAGAAATAAATTTCCCATACTTTCAACAGAAATGTTGCAGCATCAAAATAATTTTTTTCTTCATGTACAATATGAGAACAGTAGTTTATATAGTTCAAATTTAAGATTGTTTTTCATCCAATCACTTCATCCCAGGAACCAGAGCTATTACATGCAGGTAGCAGTATCAAAAATTTGTCAATAACAATTAAATGAACTTTACCTTTCAGAAGGTGGTAAGAATTTAATTTCTGGAATTTCTTGAAACCTTCATCACCCTTCATGTACCCTGGGAATGGGTACAATTTGCTGTATTTGCTCTTGCAGTAGTCATGAAATGAGTCTCTTCATATATAGATGTCCTAAGTTTGGAAAGAAAAGGCTGTAAACCATGGAAACTCTAAAGCAACTTTTTGCATAGCAAAAACAAGATCCTGTCCTAGACAGCAGGAAGATACATTCTAGAATTATTTTCCCTTTTTTTAAATTATTTTTTTTCTTCTGAAGTTCTTAAGCTCTCTTCAAGTCCTTCACTCCAATGACTGGAAACATTTCACTATGTTTTATTGTCTTTTAATAATGGCGTAGAAAGTTAGAAATTTTAAAACTAAGAGATGGTTTCTCATACTTTAGCAACAACTTTAGAAAGCTGCAAAGTTGTTACCTTCACAAACTGAATTAAGAAAACAGGACAGTAGAATTAATATTATGCTAATTTATTATAATAAACATATTTCTCTGCTTATACAATTCTCTTCCCTATAATATCTCAGCAGTGCACAACACTAATTAATACACACTTCCAATATCCCAATTAAGTAGAGAGTCTGGTTCTCCATACATATACATTCAGGAAACAGACAGATAAAAGCATCTGATCCAAAGCCAACTTCAGCTAATGCAAAAATTCCTGCTAGTCCTGTTTGCAATTTTTCAACTGCACTGTACCCATAATTAAAAGTAGACAGGTGCTGAAAAGCTAGCCCTGGTAACTAACACATAACCCAGGGTCACATAACGAGTCTGGCTCAGATCTGAGAATAGAACTCAAATCTACTGAACTTTCTACCCAGGGATTTAATCACAAAACTACTACTCTTAATTTAAAATCAAGAGGTTTTGAAAGAAATATTAGTAAGGTGCTAATTTTTTACTTTAGGGGAAAATATAATTACTCAGCTAACCAGCTTTTTTTATTTCAGACCAAATAAGAAACCAAAGTTCTTCACTATTGTGTTAATTAAGGATTTTTATTCATACCTCTAAGCAATATACTAACCTCTAAATGATATTCCAACTGTAGCCTGAACAGGAATAAAAGCAAAGTACAATTACGGTTTGCAGATCTGCCTATATTGTAGTTTTCTGACTGTAACCTTTCCACTTTGTACTGTAATTAGTGAACCAGCTCGTAAGTTCTCCAGACACAGGCATTTGTGTAGAGCTTAAAGCTTCTCTGCAAACTCTGGAACAACCCCAAGAAAGAAGTAAAGCAATTCTGAACCAGAGGAACAGTGGTGCTACACACAGCACCCCTCTACCTCTCTCCTGTTTGGGGCAATTGAGATCCGGCCCCGCCCTTGCTTATCAGGCCACAGCTTTTAAGTGGATAAAACACAGGCCTTTTTACCTCACAAATTTCTCACACAGCCCAATTCCTAAAATAAACTCATAAATTTATTTTTATTTCACGCTCCACACTCAGCAAAATAAACCAGATATGCATCCCTTTGCTGGATGCTACAGCTACAGACAGGAAGGCTCCTTTGGCAGACGAACTGAAACAAGCAGCCAGGCCTTCTGCAAGGAGGATGTGAGAGTCAGACTCACCTGAGAGCATCACAAGCCACACGCAGGACTGGACATGCAACCACCATCTATGTTATTTCTCTGGTAGTCTCTGAAATCAGGGCTTTTAGGTCAAAATCCAAACTCCTTTGTTTCTCCAGACTCTGGAGCCTATAGCCAGGCGTTCACGAACCAACCCATAGGGGATCACCATAAGCCAGACAAATAGCCTGAATAGCTGATATAACATTTGAGGGCTCTGGCTGCCTCCCTCTCCCCTGCAACAGTGTGCGCCCTCAGCCACACTGAAGCCACGTGCCAGTGAGGAACTGAGCACTTGGAGCCTGCTGGGCCCAAGGACAGAGTCACTCAGGCATGGCTGAACTACTAAGCCCTAGAAGACCATGGCTCAGCGAGGCCTGGCCTAGTTGAAGTAGCCTAGAATTAGAAGAAACTCCTGCTAGTCCCTAGGAACACCTCCAGAAACTGTTTTAGTTTTGTTACTTTCCCGCAGGCAAACAATAACAACTGCTCTGAAAAAAAACCAAACCCTGACCCTTAAATTAGAGCCAGCTGGTGCTGAGCTAGAGCTGCACCTGAGGAGCCCAGACCCTCCCTCACAGGCCCAGCCACCTCCCCTGCCTACCCAGCAGGTAAAGGGGCACAGGTAGCTCCTACACTATCCCAAAAGTTTTTGGGGTTTGACTTCCTGCTCTTTTATGTCCTGTTTCCCTTGTCTCTGCACTATAAATCCTGGAGGGAGAGACAAAGCTAATTCCTGCCTAGAGAGCAAGAGCAGCTGGCTGAGGTGAGTCTGAGAGGGTTTCCCCTCAAGAAAGGAGGAGGAGAGGGGGGGTAGAGTCTCCTGGCCAACTGTAATTCTAGTCAATATTGTGCTTAGACTGTATTGATTAAGTGAAAATTGAGTTGCTATTTTAGATATTATTGTAAAAAATTGCACATAGGAATATTGTTCAGTAGGGCTGTGCTGTAAAAGTAGTATTATTGAGTAGGTTTCCAACAGCTGGGACAGAGCAGGTATTGCTATGGCAGTTATTTTCCTGTGATGGGAATGTGTGAGAGAGCTCTGTCTGGAATGTTCTTTTTTTGTGGGGTATTTGCTGGCCTCCTGAGGGACAGGGGCATGTTAAATTACCCTAGGAACAAAATGAAGAATTTGGTGGGGGGCACTAAATGTGAATAGCATTGCTAGGTTGCAAAATTTGTGTGCACGACTGGGCTATGTCCCTGGAGCAAAACCTCACCAGTTTATTGCTGGTTATGCATTGCTGTTATGAGCAAGTGACACAGCTGAGATGATTGTACTGGCCATTTCATACTATTCCTCTACTTTTCCTGCTAGTGCTCCTCAGAAATGCTTGGCCTGTGATGCACCACACCATGCTGTGACATTTGTGTAAAGTTTATGTTTACGATCAGAACGCAGTCCTTGGACATAATTGCTTCACAAAATCTAGCACTTAAAAAAAAATCTCTAAGAAGCAATTCTGAGAACACATTAAGGATGTATTCTCTAGTTTTTGTGTTGTTCAGAGTAAACCTTTTCTTTGCCTTTCACCTAGAGCTTTTAGAGTACACTTGAGTCATACTTTCATACTGTTCTCCAGAACCTGAGAGCTAGCAATATAAGGATTTTTAAATTGAAGTTGGGATTCTCAAATAATCTGAAGAGCCTGAGAACTGGGACTGTAGGAGAAATAAACATCACCAATCTAAATATCATGAGTGTGATAACAGTGAACAGGGATAGACTAGAAATTTATAGGGGAATGTGATAAAAGAAGAAAGCATGAAAATAAAAATGCAACATTCTAGTCTATTTAATCTTTCTTTTAATTCATTGATTAACTGAAAAGTTGAAGTGGAATGCTACTAATGAGCATGTAAAGGGAGAACTGAGACAGGCACTTTGGGGAGGTTTATGCTTATGTTCTGAAAGTGAAACAGCTTATTATCAGAGTGGGTGAGAAGTGGGTCATTCTTATCACATATAGCTGGATGTGCCAGACTATTTGGCTGCATACTTTCTACTGCAGTTTGACCACTTACACTATTTTTGTCACCATGTTGGATATCTGTTTGTATCTCTGAGAAAACAAGTTCCTTAAATAGCCCTTTCTTTACTGTCTGTAATTGCAAACAAAGTACAATAGAAATCAGATCAAAGCATATCATGTTGATGTACCTGCAATGTTAACAAAGGAATAAAAATCATACCCATATCTAGAAGGTGTTAAAAACACATATGCTGTTATATTTTTTGTTTTATTTTATTTTGTTGTTGTTTTTGTAAACAAAGACATATTTACTGAAGAAGTGGCTTTATGCAAGCTGTTCTTTCAAACCTGTCAATGTGCCATTTGGATTTATGGTAACAACTGGAGAAGCAGGAGTACTCATTCCCCATGTACAGGCAAAGCAGATCTCTAACAGGCTCCTATATTCTGTGTGGCATCTACAACCAAGATTTTATCATCAATCAGAGCTAGTGAAATAAGTCTGGATAAATGAGAAAACTTTTAAAATATTAATACAGCTATCATTGCATGAGGCTTTGATTTTATGAAACTTGCTCTTGATAATACTTCTGAGGAAACCACTGCATATCCAGGGCAGTTACTTTGCCAAACATGATTGTTTTTATATGACTGAAAGTACTTTTCAAACAGCACTTAGGCAAAACAATTGTATTGATCTTCAAATAGAAATTATCTGCTTTTGTCCACACATGAATTAATGGCAATGGTGCAAAATATAAGGGGTATTCCAAATAATGAAGGTTCTATAGTCTTATAATGGATTTTTTAAGACCATCAAAACCCAGATGTTTCATTCAGTGCACTTTTAGATAGGCTATTGGAAAATAACTTCAGTCTTGATAGGGTGTCCTGAGGCACAGTGGAGGGCAGGAGATGAGAAGTGGCTCAGCAGCCCGGACACAGGACTCCCAAAACACCTTTTGCAGCTTTTTGATTGGTTTGCCCTAATTGCCTGGAGAAATGATCTCATTCTCATTTCAGCTGACTAAAATTAGAATAGTCAGGGTTTTCAGAGATTGTTTGTGTGAATTTGAATTATTTAATGCTTTTAAAGTACTCTGAGAGTCTTTGGTATTTTCATTGCAGTATTTCAAAAGCATAATTATTTTATTTGTACTAGTTAAATAACTGTTTATAGAAGTGATGTGTTGTCTGTGGCAAACACTGAGGCATAATATGATTTAACTTTTACTTTATTCAGTAGATCTCTTTATTTGTACTTGGTGCTTTTCTATTTGATAATTTTCTGTGCTTGAACAATGTGATGCACTATTGCTAGGTCCTGTGTTGGTTTCTCACAACTATATGTCAAAATAAGACTAAATTTTTTTCATAGGGGAATAAAAAGGACATGATACTTCAGGCAGTAGCCCTGGTATTATGCTAATTACGCTGGTTTATTTTATACTATTTCACTGTTATAGTAGTTTGAAGAAGTGATCTTTTGTCCAGACAACTTCATTTTCCATTGTTTTTACACATTTTTAGAGTGATTTCTAAGAAAAGAGTACAGCAGCCAGGATGCTTCACATGTAGGAATCAGCATACATGTTGATCATACTATGGTTGGCCTGTGTAAACTTGCATCTGATAAATATGAAGAACCTCCTTTTAAAAACTAACATGAACCAAAAGTCAACTTAGTGATCTGATGAGGTACTGACAAATTCACATCCTAACCTAAATGACATTTGTCACACTGAAGTAGAAACAATTATTAATAATTTTCATTTCATTAGGAGCACTACAATGAAATGTCAACAACTTTAAAAGTGTAGCAGAAGTGTACAAATTAATTTTGATTTTCTGAAGTGTAATTATTTTTGTAAGTACCACACTGTGTAATCACTTTTGGCGCTATTACTTGTGCAATCAATAATACTTAAATGTACTTAGCTGTTTTCAAACATAGTTTTGTAAGGTCACCCTTTGCTGGTGAGGATAGTGTTGGTGGAAGAATGTAAGGAATCGTTTTCCAACTGGTCAAAGATCTAGGGAAATTTAAAAAGTCCATTTACGTCTATTTCTATTGATTGCCATAAAGGGGTGTTCGATATGCACACCCCTTTGACAAAGGACTGTCCTGCGAGTCCACTTCTGTCCGCCGGGTGGCAGCATTAGCTCTCTCTCACACGCGGCACCTCCTGGGGCTCATCCTACTTTGCGGCTGCAACCTGGCTGCAGGGCTAATGCTAGTCCCTTGGGCCGGGCAGTCGGGCCAGATTGGGGCTCACATTAGCCAGAGGAATGGTTGGTAATCAGCAAGAGAGGTACATCGTGCCCACAAGCCCAGCCAGTCCTCAAGTGCCAGCGTTTGTTATAATTCACAAGCTTGTAATACTTGAATACAGAAAGATCACAAGGTGACGTATCTTGATGGAAAGTTACTTTTCTACCTTGTATCTTAAGACTATTGGGTTTGTGTGGCAAGGTTTTAGTAGTGGGGGGGCAAGTGATAGAGCAGCTTTGGTGGTCAGCCAGAGTCAATCAACCACAGACCTAGGCAATTTAGCTAATGTTCTGATAGTTACACATCCATGTTTACTGCATTAACAGCATTTTGCTCAGATATTTCTTTATTATTTTGTCAGTTTTCTGGAGATCTCCAAGATCAATTGCTCTGGGAATCTCTGACAACACTTTTGCAGCAGGGTAGGAGAGACATGGTTCAGCCCATTAGTAGCAGCTTCCCATACAGACAATATTTAAGTTGGTTTCTGGAATCAACAGCAGGCTCTTTACAGATCCAGTTTAATGTAACTTGAATGGGTCCTGGAGTCTCTTGCTGTAACCCAGCCTTCAAACCTAGTTTACCTTCACCTGGAAAATCATATCAGTGACTCACCTGTATTGGAAGATATCACTTAGTGATATCTTAGAAGTCATTTTGGCTGACTTCATGTACCATATATATCCCTTAGTTCCTCATCAGTCTGATTGGAGCCTCTTTGGTGTACATAGCAGTGTTCTCCAAGCCTGTTCTTCTGGTTTCCTGGGAAGAAAATCAGGATCAGCGGTTCTCAAATACACACAGCTGTGAAGTCTTTGGTTACTTTTCCAGTATGAGGTAAACACAGAATTTGCTTTAGACAATTTTTATTAAATAAAACCAAAATCAAACACCAAAACTAAACATCTTGCTGGTTTGAATTTCTGGGTAATTATTGTGGGCATCTTTAGTTGAGTTATTGTAAATACGTTCAAAATACTGTAGCAAATAACAATCTTGTGTTATTTCCATTTTACTAGAAATACTGTCCTAATGAATCACAGCTTAATTTTCATAGCTCATGAGGCCAGGTTAGATACTATGAATATACAGGATCATGGATCATTATCTTGGCTTAGCTAGGTGGCATTTGGAAGTTACACTATAATTTAGATTGGATTTTTAGTTTTATTTGAATTTTGGTTTTTGTTACACGCGCTGAAGCATTCAAGTTTAAAGAAAAAGCATACGGTAGACAACATGCTCATTCTAGGAAACAGCAAAGATAACTCTGCTCTTATATGGATTGTGTCTGTATCTTCACTTCACATGACACCAGGTGACTCTGGTATCAGGATAATAGTGCTTAGTAGTAAGTAAAATCCAGGCCCAGGTTGTCTGGGGAGGTGGTCAATGCCCCATCCCTGGTAACATTCAAGGTCAGGTTGGACAGGGCTCTGAGGAACCTGATCTAGTTGAAGATGTCCCTGCTTATGGCAGGGGGTTGGACTAGATAGCCTTTAAAAGTCACTTCCAACCCAAACTATTCTACGATTCTAAAATCAGGAACAGTTAACACTGTTTTCTCTGCAGTCTGCTAGATCACTCTGGAAAAGATGCCTGAACCTATTCAGTAGATGAAACAGAAACTTTGTTTATGTGACCTGCCGGGATACATCCTAAATTCTACAAAATAATGATGGGATATTTTTTTTTTTGCCACAGACTGTTGAATTTAAAAGGCAGGATCAGTAAGTCAAAATTGGAAAAGAAGAAAAAAACCAAAGCAGGCCTTGTCAGCTGCAATTACATCTTCTAGTCACTGAAATATAATATAATTCAATGTCTGTGTTAGCATTCAGCATTGTTAATTCATGGGTGAGTAATTTAGTTGAATTCTCAATGAGAAATTGAATTTGAGGTGACTCAGCAGGAAAATCAGTATGTTCTATAATTGAATGGAAAACAGTTGAGTTATTGCTGGCAGTGAGCTTGATGTAACAAGCCTTTGTATTACATGTGCCATGAAGAGACTTAACGGTCTGACAAGTATTACATTTATTTCAGATAATGAAGCACAATAAAATGTGGAGTAATTAAGTGCTAAAGAAAACTTCATGACCCAAATCCAGTATGGAAGGTCCCAGTTTAGGCAGAAGCTGGGAAGTATTGATATGAACAATGTTTCAGGTATGGAGTTTCAGTTTAGATGTAGTTGATTCTGCCTTGGGGTATGAGATGGTTAGATGATGTTTCTAGGTCCTTATCAATTTCTTTTTTACACTTCTGTGGTTGTTAGGTTACAGCATTCACATCAACATCCAGCACGAATTTGAGTGGAAGAAGCAGAGTGAGAAATGTCCTCTGAAAGATGGACATTTTATCAGGACTTGCCTGATGAAATGGCTGGTGAATGTCTGCTCTCCTTTAGGAGCTGCATCCCAGCCCCTTGTCTTGCTCTGGCTTCGCACGCGGTTTGACTGCTAACAGCAGAACATTGCCTTCTGCATGACATGACTGCAGCACTTTACAACAGGTGGTTCATTTCTGCCTCAAGCATTCTGCTGAGGAGAAGGTGAGGTTCAAATTTGTCTCAACCAAGTACAAGACAAGGGAACTACCCTTCCACAGGAACAGGCTTTTGGGGCACTTAGTGACTACAGAACCTTATTTATTCACTCTCAAAGATGAAATATGAAGACTTCTGAAAAGGATTTCATTCTAGACCAGATTTTTTTTGTTCAGGCCAAAGGTAACTCCCCTAAAATAAATAGTATGAGGGGATACTTAAATTCTTTGATATAACTTTAGCTAGGATCCTTTCTCCAAAATGGCTTCCTGCTGAGTGCAGCCTGGCTGAGAAGATGAGGCTTGCTGGCCTTCACAGAAGCACTAAGTTCTAAGGCTGGAACAGCCATTGGTTTCGATTACAGTGATCAGACGCGTGAAACTTGAACAAACTTAGGGAGAGGATGGCTAAGAGAAATCAACAGGATGGTTTGCATGAGTTGGAAGTCTGGATGTATGTGTGATTTTAAGCTAAAAGTTTTTTGAACCTTTGAACGCTATAGGATAGTGGACATAAGTATTTTTAGGAAGGTCTTGACTGTTCATTTAAGTACACTTGTCCATGTAAGTAGATTTGCCTTGTCAAGGTTGTTTTCTTTTTTTTTTTACTCCAAAGGCAACTTTCATAGGCTGGCTGGGTGATTCTCTAAACATAATGGTTAAGCATGGAGTATGTTTCCATAGATTTAGCTTTTCCCTAATATCTAAGTTTTTAGCCTAATATCGAACATTTGTGTTAGTGCTTGGAATGCCAGTCTCTCCCCTGTGAAATGTGTGATTGTAAACCTTAGTGGAAAATATACTTAACTCTAAGATAAATATCATAGCAAACAGGTAATGTGTGACAACTCATCGCAGCTTTCACAAAGGTGTGCTAAGTAGCAGATGACTTATCAATAGCATTACAGGAATTCTTTTGAATGTACAGGTATCTGCATTTTCAATTTGTCAAATGTTTTAAAAAGGATGCTAAAACCTGATTTAAACATAAAAGCAGATGCATTCTTTTGAACAGGGATTAGAAAACAAATAATTAATCATACATACCTGAGGATTTATGTAAGAAGCTACTTAAATAAGAATAATAAACCTACAAATGCAGTCTCTCCACCTATTTTGCATTCTTTTGAATTAAAAAAAGTGGGGATTTGTTTGGTATATAGCACTTGACATAAAAATATGCTAAAATATTCTCCTGGTATTTTATAGAAATAAAAATATTCTTAACAAACATACTATACTGTTTTTAACTGGGTGGCAAGTGCTTTACAAATGCTGGAGCTTGTAGTGCTGATTAGGTAAATTAGACTTCGAGTAACTGGAGGCTGTGCAGGCCACCTACATCAGGGAGGTTTGCTTTCCACTCAGTAACAAATTGGAAATTTGCATGAAGGTCACGAAGAAAAGATTGCCTGGCCCGAACAGGCTTCTGAGTGTTAGGGGAAGGCTATAAAACTGACTGGTTTTGACTTTAAGCCAGGTGAAACCAAGTTGATTTCACAGTTATGTTTTTGAATCCGCACATCAAACCAAAATCAAAAGGTCTGGATCTGAGGGAAGTGAAAGAGAAAAACAATTTTTTGCTTGAACAACTACAGGATGAGATCACCAACAGTCACTTATCTTTAGTGTTTAGTGCCAGTCTCTAGCATGTACTGTATGAAAGGTCTGTACTCTTTGTTCAGCTGAGTGAGTTTCTAGAAGTTCAGGACTTGAAGTGAATTTCATGGAATAAGAGCTTTTATGAATAAGGATATGCAATTCCGGCAAGACTTCTGGGATTTTAGGGACCAATGCTTTACATACCAGTTTATTGAATTCAGACTGAGGTCCCAGAGCTGTAATAATAAGTTTAAGCTTACGGCAATAAAGCTACCTGCAGTAATATATTTAAGCACAAGGGCCCAAACTCCTGCAAAGAAAAACTGACTCACTTTTGTTCAAAGTTTAGTTCATTGCATTTAACATGTCCCAGTTACTTCTCCTGTCATACACATGCTTCATAAAGCTTTTGCTTTCTTTGCACTTCTCTGCCATTTAAAAGCTCAAGATGTAGAGTTGAACTTTGATGTTAAGATGGAGGAATAGTCAGAAACAGGAGAAGATGGGATGCCTTGGCAGCTACTCTGAGGGTTCCTCCACGCACATGTTCTCTTGTGCTCTCACTCTATTCTGTCAGGAAATAAAAAATTCTTGTTTTCCTCTCCTGAGCAATATTTTAATCTTGTTGCTACGTTGTCAGTGTGTTCATGTATGGCAGCCTTGGTTTTATTGTGCTGGGCTTATTTTTATGGGTGCCTTTTTGAACATCTCTACTGATGAAATTGAACACCTGGGGTTTTAATCCAACAGCTAGAAGAGGAGAGAGGGTGTCTCTGATTCTGGCCTCCATGGAATTCCCACAGTGCCCCCTACATCGAAAGGCTTTAAACGTGTCTCTCCTTTGAACATCTCCTGCTGCTGACAGCAATGCTTTTGTAGTGCCTACAGCTAGCTTTATCCTAGACAATGTCCCTAGAATTCTTTAAAAGGAGAACTTCTTGGATTAATTCTTCCACTAGTTTTTTTTTTTTTTCCCCAAACTGTATCTTATGAATATTTTCTTTGAATAGCTTTGCAACAAATGCTATCTTATCAAGGTACAGGGCTAAAAGTTTATAAAATAACCTTTCAATTACACAGGATTGTCTGTAAAGGGTACACACTGTGCACTAATTAAAGATTAAAATGATGATAGAGTATGACAGGTCTGGTTTTTAAGGTATTTCTATGACTCTCTGCTTACAAAATCAATGGGATTAAAGTACCACAGGATCCATGTCCTGTACATCCACAGATGTGGATAGGTGACTTACAATCTTCTGTTTCTCTTCCAAAGTTGTGAATTTTCATGTCTTCTCATCAGATGCTAAGCAAGTCAAGGCTTCATCCTACCATCAGAGATGAAAGATTCAGTGGAACAAGATTTGCATTGAAACCTTTCTAGTGCTTGCTTGTGATTCACTGCAGTCTATTGAGCCACTTATTAAACTTCACAGTTGTAAAACCGTTTTTAAGCTTGTCATGTGGAAACAACTCTACATGAGAAGGCAAAAGAAGCATTTTCCACAGCAGTCAGGTGTATAACAGCTATTGAGAGGAGCAGAATGCTACAACTTGTGTGAAAGTCTTGGGTAAGTTGCTGTTTTCTAGCAATCATTGTCTTGCATCTCAAGTGTTGCCATATGAAGTGGTAACTACCACTACTGCTCTGAACTTCAGTGATGAACAGCAGTTTGCTTTGTAGCCATTTAATCCTTTACACACAAGGGTACATGTGTCCAAGCTACCCTGTTCTAAATTCCTTTCTTTACCTTGGAAACACATTTGGAATTGTAGTGCTTCCATGCCAGCCATGTGAAGAGCAAATAAATGGGGCATGTGTTGACTTTCTCGGTACTGGAGGGTATTCATAAACCAACTGCACATGGAAAGAATGAAACCAAATATATAAGGATTGAATACTTAGCTGAAACAGAAATCATGGCATCATTTTTATAGGAGCAAACAGGTGGTGCTTTTGATCCAACTAAATTAACCTGTGTTGAAAAATTTATGTACACAAATTGAGTCTAACAAATGCTGTTTAATTATGCATTCTTGGAAGGACGCTTTACATTGGGTCTCAAATTGGAATTTGGTTCCAACTATAGTTATCTTCGCATAGCAGTTTTAGTGTCTAATGAAGTAAGGAGTTCAGAATATAAAGAATATTCAAAGTAACTTTGCTCTGAATCCAGCTGTAGTTGTCTACATAGGGTAATTGTCACACTTTTTCAATAGTGGAAATTAAAAAGACTATCTTTTAAAAAATGCTATTCATGTCAAAGAACACTCTCACAAAAAGGAAATAAAAATAGAGCGGTTCATTAGATCTGTAGCTTGTCTCAGGAAAACATGAATACAGGAGTCAGTCTGTGTTTGAAGTAGAAAAAAGGAGGACAAATACACAGGTTGTTGGTAATCTTTCATGCCTTTCCACCGTCTGTCTCTGATGTAAAAACAACAGAAACTGTTGAAAGATAGGTTTACCCACTTCGTGCTAAAGGGCTCTCTTTCCCTTCACTGATTAATACTTAGAATAGTTTTTCATTATTGATGTTACACGCTTTTGTGTGCATATCTTGCTATTCTGTTCTGAAGAAAAAGCGCTCCTGCAAGATGATCAAATGTAACTTTGTGCAATTTGGAGAAAACTTAGGGAACTGTTTTTCTTCTGCACTTAAAGTTTTGTCCTAAAGAACTATTTTTGTATTTCACAATTGGAAACATGCAGGATAATGTATTTTTCATATAACAAGAAATGGAATAATATTGCAGGACTGAATTAGCATTAGTTCTATTCTTGCTTGAAAAAAATTAATCATGCTTTTAGCTTTTTGCATGTGAGGCATCAGTGAGATTGTTCACACGATTAAAGCCAGGCTTTTAATTTTTACAAGACAGAGCAGTAGCACACAGTGAGGGCCCCAGTCCCTCAACAGATCTATTTAGGCGGTTCTGTGTAAGAAAACAATATAGTTAATACAGAACTTTATAAAAATTGGATTCTTGGTGATTTCAGTGGGGCCATGTCCTTCAGAAAGTCTCAAATTTTTCTGCAGTAGTAATAAAAAGCATTTACATTTTTTAACCATCATATTTCATTCTAGTGGCAATCAGTCTGGATAAGGTAGTAGTGCTTGTGTAATTGCTATGTTCAATTGATCAATTTCTACAGAAAACTGAAGTTTTCTCTTTAAATAAGCCTGTCTCTTAATCTTCTAGAGTTGAGGGGAAAAAAGGCAGTGGAGGAAGAACTAAAGCCTTTGCTGTAAATACTCTGCTCAGTCAGGAGTGGCCAGCTTGAATGCTGGTTTTAGGCAGTTTGGGTACCACTCCTGTAGAAGTTGTACCTCATGGGTAACAGTGGGTTTGCTGGTGAAAGTAGGAATTTCAGCTTGAGGAGCAAGGGAAGTTCCTCCTGAGGCTGGCTTTAGGGAGGTAACTCAACTGAGTCTTCCCTGGAACCACCTGCATTTTCATCCCACCCCCACAACAGTGCTGGGACTTAGGGAAGGGCATTGCTTTCTCTTGAACAGCAATTATCGTCTCCTGAAATATGTAGCTTGAAGCTCTTGAGTATATAGAATTTTGGGGGTTCAGTTCTTAAAATTGGGAAGGCTGCCTGCTATTTAAAACAGATTGTCTGGCAGATCTTGCTTTATAAGAAAGATCTTGAGTGGTGCAGAAAACTGAAGGACATTTGGGAAATTGATGAAAAGACTGAACTGAAACCTAAAAGTTACAACATCCTCCTGATCCTCAACATATTTAAAAAAATTATTCTAGTTCAAATATTGAAACATGGTGAAACATTACTGTTTTAAAGAAGCACTAACTGAAGACCTTTCATGAAAGGTCATGAGTTGTTAGCATGAAGAACAGCATCTAACCAGAAGCCTGGATTTGCTTATCATATCATGTTACATTTTTCTTAGGATGTTTCTATATGGAAAGGTAGGCAAGGCTACCATCTGTCAAGGTGTGTTGGTAGGCAGTGAAAAAATGATATTCTGGGTGACACCTAGAGAATGTGGTAGGTAGGGAGCTAAGGCTGTTGTGGAAAAGTGGGGAACACAGGCCACAAATCTGTAGGAACACATGCTTCCCTGTATTCACAGCTTTTGGACACCTGCTGAGCTTGTATATGCTTATTTACATATATAAAATAATGACATGTGAAGAATATACATATGAAGATAACTTAAATTACTAACTAGTTTACTGCCACAGGAAAGCTTAGGTAGAGGAGAGTACAGAGAGGTACTGCTACGTCATTCTGCAACAGGAACAGGACCTAACTACTACTTTTTATTTTAGCAAATAATTAACTAGAATTCTGGGTCCCTGTTTGGCTTAAGTATTTGAAATAATGTTACAGTAAACAACTGTAATTATTTTTATAATAATAAATAAAATTGGGAGTTGTACTGAACCTTCAAAGACTGATACTTCACTACTGGTTGTCTTTTACTACGCAGTCTTGTAGTAACTGGGTAAAAAGGAGCACTTGGGGAAAACAAACTTTCTGGGAAATGAGGCTGACTACAACTTTCTCCCGTTGTTCCTGTGAACAGCTAATAGTAAATACTACCCAAACCATCTTGTCTCTGTAGTATACTATAGTTTACGGTGCAGAAGTTTGATTTTTAGGACTTATAAATTGTTCAGTATATGCTGTTAATTATCAGCCGGTATGAATCACTGAAGTCCTAAACTGACTCCTAAATGAGTTTCCCATAAATCTGCTCTATTCATTGGAGGTCAAATTGATAACTGCTAAGAAGGAATATCAATTCTATGTATCATTCTATAAGGATATAATTAAACTAAAAAAACCTCCAGCCCTCCTCTCTCCTTCTGCTCTAGATATTTTAAGTGTGAAATTCAAAAGTCTCAAGCAACTGCTATTTCTTAACAAGATGTCATGAGAGCAGGAAAACAAATGAGAGAACTTGTAAAATAATTATGGGCAAAAGGATGTTTCTTGTTATCTTGTGCATCTGTCAAGTAGAGATCTAATGGTCTAAGCATTTGTTTTGAAAAGCTTAAAGATTTGACCAAATGTTTTCCTACCATGTATGTTATCCAGGATACGAGACAGCGTTATGGACAAACTTCATCCTTGGAAGGGAATAGGAATCAATATCAATATTCAGATAACCTGTGAATATTGATTATTGTATTTTCATAATTACAGAAAACCAACTTTTCTTCTAATTTCTAATGGTTGAAAGATTAAAAAAAAAAGCAGCTATTCCCATGTGCCTTTGGCTGGTGGGTAGCTGGCAAAATGACACATTCTTTGAGACTAATAGTCTAGAAAAAGATTATACTGAAATAGTCTCGCTTTTTTTGTTACAGATAACAGACACAATCATACGTCTGTTAAGTTAAGGAGTTAAGGAATGCTTATATCCAATATGGTCATGAGTGTAAATTTGAAACTTATTTAAAGCATATTAAATTAGAACATTTCTTCTGTGTACGCTGTAAGGCCACATAAAAAAAAAAAGGAAAGATTCTGGAAAAATCAAATTATGAGCTAGAAATGTAATATAAACATACTCTAAATCATATACCTCATAAAACTTTCCAAAAACATAGTATATATTTATGATCTTTCAATAAGAAATAGAGTGGAACATTTAGGAACAATTTTAATTTATTATCACTTGCAATGTGTATTTAACATAAACATGCAAGTTGTCTTTGGAAAAGCATTGATTGAGACAGATTTAATTTTTTTCTTCTCAGTCTTTCTTGCAGGTTTGTTCCGTTTAATATCTGTATATAGTTATGGCTTCTCAGATACAATATTCACATTGGATCTGTTTCTCAAGCTCTGAAATAACATGGTCCCTAGAAAGAGAATGGAGGTATATCATGTCACAGCACACACAGAAAAATACATGCAGAAATTGTACTTCTGTCATTTAGACCCCACTCAACAGTCTCCTTGAGGTCAGAGCTTTAAAGAAATTATCTTAATGGTAGGAGCATCAAAAATAACATGCAAATAATCAAAACTGACTTTTTTGATAAAAGGCATGTTGTTCAGGTACCTAATTCTCATGTGATATAACATCCAATACTTCTGCTGAAGTCCCGATAAAAATTTTGTCAGAAGAAATTTTCCCTTTTGATGGACCTCAGTGCTTTAATTCCCAATTGACTTGCATATATGGACAACTTTTTTACCAAAGGGAGTGTTTCAAAACATTCGCAGACACCTGCTGATGGGATTCTATATACCTGAGCAGCATTACATGATGGTTTTGCTGCTCCTGTGAAATGAAAGCCAAAATATAAATACATAGACATTTCATAACATTTGAAAGTTAAAGACGTTGCTCTTACATAGCAGGATAACTAGAAAGGAAGAGAGGTACAATATCAAAACTAAGTTTTCACTGTCATAATTCACTGCTCTTTACTAATGTTAAACTTTCATGCATCTTGAGTCCCTATAGCTTGGTTAATTATTTTTTTTAAGAGTTGTAATTTGATCTGAGACTTTCTCAGTCTCCTTAAGATCTCTTTCACTTTAAAATGCTTACATGTTACTTGGGAATTCAGAACTGTAAGCTTTCTACTTTAAAAATTAAGAGAAAATACTGGCCTGGAGAAAAGTTGTACTAATTTTAGCTAACTGTAGATAAGATGTACTTTCTTTTGATGTTTTTACTCTTAATTTAATGTGTGAACAGGCGTAACAGTTAAAATCATGAGAACTGTGTTTATGTGTAGCTGCCGATAGCATCTTCTTATCATTCAGGTGCTTCTGGAGATTTTGGAGTTTTTACAAAAGGAAAAGATATGTATGGTAAAAGTGTTTCTTTAGCATCCATGGTTCTCTTGATGGTTTTTTTTGATAGCATGGTGTTTTCATTCAAGTCTTAAAAACCCTAGGATAAATTTCATGTAAGATTTCATAAGAAAACTCGAGATCAAGCATATTCAAGTTCTGATGAAAGTAACAAAAACAGTTGAAAGGCAAGAGGAAAGATTTTTCTATAGTGATTTTACTGATTGTAGAAGATGACTAAGTTAAGGTAGACAATTATGGTTGTCAGTCACAGTGATCGCATATGATTACATTAAATGTCAAGACTAAGAATGCTGGTATATTATCAAGATTGAACTAGGATGTTCAGAGTGAGTAATGAAAGAAACATGCAATTTTAGTTGAGCAAACTGGAGTCCTTCTTAGCTCAGCTATCTTCATATGCTTCTGGTAAAGGGATCCCTAGATCATCTTGTTTTCACTTTGCTGGAGAAGCGATGCATATGGGATGGAACTTTGAAAGAGGTATTGACAGAGGAGTTTTTTTGACTAGGATTGCAGGATAGGGGTGAGGCAATGGAACAAACCCAAGGAACTTTGAGATGGAGAAAGATCTGATAACTGAAGTCATCAAATTATTAACAAGTTTATAGTTGGTTTAATGGACCCAATTAAATNTTACAGATAACAGACACAATCATACGTCTGTTAAGTTAAGGAGTTAAGGAATGCTTATATCCAATATGGTCATGAGTGTAAATTTGAAACTTATTTAAAGCATATTAAATTAGAACATTTCTTCTGTGTACGCTGTAAGGCCACATAAAAAAAAAAAGGAAAGATTCTGGAAAAATCAAATTATGAGCTAGAAATGTAATATAAACATACTCTAAATCATATACCTCATAAAACTTTCCAAAAACATAGTATATATTTATGATCTTTCAATAAGAAATAGAGTGGAACATTTAGGAACAATTTTAATTTATTATCACTTGCAATGTGTATTTAACATAAACATGCAAGTTGTCTTTGGAAAAGCATTGATTGAGACAGATTTAAATTTTTTCTTCTCAGTCTTTCTTGCAGGTTTGTTCCGTTTAATATCTGTATATAGTTATGGCTTCTCAGATACAATATTCACATTGGATCCGTTTCTCAAGCTCTGAAATAACATGGTCCCTAGAAAGAGAATGGAGGTATATCATGTCACAGCACACACAGAAAAATACATGCAGAAATTGTACTTCTGTCATTTAGACCCCACTCAACAGTCTCCTTGAGGTCAGAGCTTTAAAGAAATTATCTTAATGGTAGCAGCATCAAAAATAACATGCAAATAATCAAAACTGACTTTTTTGATAAAAGGCATGTTGTTCAGGTACCTAATTCTCATGTGATATAACATCCAATACTTCTGCTGAAGTCCCGATAAAAATTTTGTCAGAAGAAATTTTCCCTTTTGATGGACCTCAGTGCTTTAATTCCCAATTGACTTGCATATATGGACAACTTTTTTACCAAAGGGAGTGTTTCAAAACATTCGCAGACACCTGCTGATGGGATTCTATATACCTGAGCAGCATTACATGATGGTTTTGCTGCTCCTGTGAAATGAAAGCCAAAATATAAATACATAGACATTTCATAACATTTGAAAGTTAAAGACGTTGCTCTTACATAGCAGGATAACTAGAAAGGGAGAGAGGTACAATATCAAAACTAAGTTTTCACTGTCATAATTCACTGCTCTTTACTAATGTTAAACTTTCATGCATCTTGAGTTCCTATAGCTTGGTTAATTATTTTTTTTAAGAGTTGTAATTTGATCTGAGACTTTCTCAGTCTCCTTAAGATCTCTTTCACTTTAAAATGCTTACATGTTACTTGGGAATTCAGAACTGTAAGCTTTCTACTTTAAAAATTAAGAGAAAATACTGGCCTGGAGAAAAGTTGTACTAATTTTAGCTAACTGTAGATAAGATGTACTTTCTTTTGATGTTTTTACTCTTAATTTAATGTGTGAACAGGCGTAACAGTTAAAATCATGAGAACTGTGTTTATGTATAGCTGCCGATAGCATCTTCTTATCATTCAGGTGCTTCTGGAGATTTTGGAGTTTTTACAAAAGGAAAAGATATGTATGGTAAAAGTGTTTCTTTAGCATCCATGGTTCTCTTGATGGTTTTTTTTGATAGCATGGTGTTTTCATTCAAGTCTTAAAAACCCTAGGATAAATTTCATGTAAGATTTCATAAGAAAACTCGAGATCAAGCATATTCAAGTTCTGATGAAAGTAACAAAAACAGTTGAAAGGCAAGAGGAAAGATTTTTCTATAGTGATTTTACTGATTGTAGAAGATGACTAAGTTAAGGTAGACAATTATGGTTGTCAGTCACAGTGATCGCATATGATTACATTAAATGTCAAGACTAAGAATGCTGGTATATTATCAAGATTGAAGTAGGATGTTCAGAGTGAGTAATGAAAGAAACATGCAATTTTAGTTGAGCAAACTGGAGTCCTTCTTAGCTCAGCTATCTTCATATGCTTCTGGTAAAGGGATCCCTAGATCATCTTGTTTTCACTTTGCTGGAGAAGCGATGCATATGGGATGGAACTTTGAAAGAGGTATTGACAGAGGAGTTTTTTTGACTAGGATTGCAGGATAGGGGTGAGGCAATGGAACAAACCCAAGGAACTTTGAGATGGAGAAAGATCTGATAACTGAAGTCATCAAATTATTAACAAGTTTATAGTTGGTTTAATGGACCCAATTAAATATTATTGACCTGATTTTATCAGCAAAATATGCTCTGTTCAATTAGCATAAAAATCAGGATAGTACCTACATCAGATTCTTAATATTAACACTTTTCTAATATATAGCATTTGTAAGATGCTACAGCATTTTTCCTTTGTACAAGATTGTCTATACTTAGATTATTTTAAGATTTATTCCTCTAAGAGGGCTGATTTGATTTGAGCCACATGAATGTATTGTTAGTCTCATTTTACTGACAGGTGTGACAGCAACTGTATACAATGTTTATTGTATCATATGTACATGTGTCCTACTCCAAAATTTGTCAAATTAACTGGAAAGTCATCAGTTGACTTCAAACAGGCTTTTAAATAATGCCTGAGGTTAAATGTGTGCACTTTGTATCCAAGGTCTTCTATGATTTGAATTTTAATCTTTTAGCACTGTCACAGGCTGAATGTGCAGTTTTGAGATTTCAGAGCTTCTTGAAGATTTTATACAAGTTTAATTCTCCAACACCTAAGGAATCAGAATCTTTCTTCAAATTTCAACTATGTTGTCTGGGAGAAGAGGAATAACTCTTCATTTTTGGTCCTTGAATACAGTGGGAGAAGTTTTTAGATTCTGCCTCTTTCTCATTTTGAAGAAAAAAGAAAAGGAGGTTGTGAGAGGAGTATAAAACTTGATTGTTAGCCTTAATGAGGTAACTGAGTACTGTCAAGGAGAAAACCAAATTACACATTTTCTCAACTAGAGTACAATCCATTTTTATTTAAGGATAACTGCTGTTCATTAATCCCTGACTTGTATTATTTCTCAGTTTTATTTACCAGTTCTTACTCTTGCTGTTGTCTTTAGTAATTTTTATAGAAAGTTATGTCGAGTTTAACAAAACATAATTCAAGGAAATTTATTTACATGACCAGATCTTGCTCACCAGAAGTTCATCGTCCTTTGTGCTTAATTTGACTAAGGTATGCATTTAACCTATCTCCTGCCTTCAGAATGTTAAAGTGCATCTTTGATAACTTCATATACTTCTATTTAGAAATCCAACTTCCTTGAAAAAAAAATTTCGGTAATGGTCACAGAATCACAGAATGATATAGGGTTGGAAGGGACCTCTGGAGATCATCTAGTCCAATCCCCCTGCTAAAGGATGTCTGCTGTCCCATGGCTACAGTGCTGCTGATCATCTAAACTTTATTTGTTAAGAATAAGCTGAAGAAATCCCGAGAGCTTTTTCAGAAGTTTGGTTAGCGGCTCTGGTTCTGAACTGCTGCAATGGATTTGTCCAAATGGAGAGTCCTGCAAACAAATGGAGTGCTCAGCTCAATCAACAAACTTCTGTAGCCAGTTATGGCTGCCTCTAACAGACACATTTTCCAGAATCAAAAATTGTCTCTGTGAAACTGGGATATTGTGATATTGAAGTCTTATAGAAATATATGATTTCTTCAATTTGTGTTTAAATATTTTCTTGCTTTGAAGGGGCTGCAGGAAAAGGAATCAGTCAGTAAAAGGGATGATGATAGACCTCCTGTTCATTTCCTTTCTTCCAAGTTTTCAAACAGAAAATGCAAACTTAAGCAACACTCCAACAAACACAAGACTACAAGTATCTGTATGCTTTGTATTATATCTGTTCTAACACTGGTGAGATTTGCCTGTATCGGAAATATTTTCTCCCTAAGTTGATTATATGACAACATTTTACTCTTCTACCACAATTCTCTTCAAATATATCCTGAGTTTCTGTTGAAGATTATAAAGGTCCAGCTCCAATCTCAGAAAATCCTTTTCAGCTGAATTCTTACACCCTGAGGAAAATATCTCTCTATTTTGCTTTAGGCTTTTTTAGCCATCATTTGTAGGTCTTTAACAAAAGATGCTCCAAGGCCATCTTTAACCTCTTTCTTCTTTCACTCTCCAGTTGCTGCACAGCAGGTGAAGGATTTTTAAATACATGCTAGTATCTGCAGAAAAGTAAGTCCTGACAAGTAACTGTCTTTATGCATTCCATTTCTGTTCACAAAAATGGCTTGCAGTATTTTTTCCATACACTTCGGGATCAAGAGTTACTGGTTTATAATGCATTTTTCAAGATAAACTGGGAATATTTGACTAGATTGATCATGTTGTATTTTTATCCTGATTAGAAATAGGATAACAATGTGAAATTTTCACAGAAAAGCATCTCTGTATTTACACTTTCTAATTGAACATTTTTTAATGCATCCAAAAATATTCCCCCCCATATCTGTTCACTAGAGTTTTTCTAAAAAAATGAATATTGGAGTCAGGAACAGAAATAAAGCAAATCTTTAAAATGTAACAAGTATTTTACGTTATCTGTTCTAATCTACCTGTGTAGCACGAAGCTCCTGTACCACAAAGCAAACAGCATTTCTTAAACAGAGAGAAAGAAAACTAAGGAATTTGGTGTAAGAGATCTGTTATGAGCAAGGAAGTGTAGAAATACATGTTTACTAATACAGGGTCCTAGGTCTTGTCTTGCAGTAATTGGTGATACCTTCAGGAGTCATTAAATGACCGAGTCATAACTTACTTTCCAGATAAATATCTGGCTGTCATGGCTGCAGAGAAAACACGAAGCTTGAACCCAAGAGTACCCTGAAGTTAAAAAAACCCCAAACAACCCCTTAAAAACAGGTGAAGAAGAAAGATAAAAGAACAAAAAAATATTGAATTTCCACAGTTTTAATGCATATTATTGTTTTTTAGGTTCTACTTGTTTTCAGAACATGTGGTTTATTAAGTAACTTGCAGTTTTTAACTCTTTGAAAACAAGTCATCTGACTTCCTCCGGGAACCAGTTGCTAGGATCCCACTACTAATGCGGGATATTGTACTGGGGGTTTTATAGATTGGGCATTGAAAAGGATTAAAGGGCTTGGAACTATTAAGTGAGGTGCTTACACAATCTAAACTTGACTAAATACAGTTGCTCTGCATCTATTGCACATCTTCCTTTCCTAAAATTAACTTCAGAACATGTATTTCTTTCAGCAGTATCTCTTGCTGTCCTTCAGAAGCATTATTCTGTCGTCAGAGTCTTGTTCCTTATTTACTTGAAAAATATCTTTAAATCGCAATCCTTTTAATTCTGTATATCTGCCTTATTATGTTTAAAATTCCTGTGACCCTCAGCCTGTGACTTACCTGTTCTTCAAGGACTGTTATTTTCATACCTTCAAGTCTTCCTGGTTTTTCCTTCACCTTTTCAACATCACTTCCCTAAATTGCTTGCTGTGGGCAAGTGTAAAGTCTGCTAACACACAGAATCCTTGAGGGTGTTGTATAGAGATACTTTCCTGGGACTAACGCAATGCAAAATAGCATGATAAACACTGAAAGAGTGCTGTTTTCACATAACTCTTAAAAAGGTTAAAGTGAAGACTAAAATTAACAGTCCCCACTTTTCACCTAACTAGAGAGACTGGAGATTGAGTGCTGGTGTACTGGGATGGGCTGAATCATTCCGGTGGTATTTTGCTTTAGATGTTATGGTCTAAAGGTCATTGACAGGACAAGATGAAATATCTTCTATTGGAACATACGATATAGTAAAAAAAATCTGATGTACTTTTGGGAGCAGAGACCCTTGTTCAGGCCATCTTAAGGACTTTTATATTTATAAAGGCCTCCTTTGTCTGCTTTGTAAATACTCAGTGTCTAATTTGGGGATCCAGGAAGGACATGGAGAATTGTACTCCTCTTTGAATAATTTTCTTCAGTATCATGATCACAAACTGCTACTGTTTTCTTTGATTGTCTGCTCCTTGAGATTTTCAAAACTGTACTATATAATTGTATCTAGGCTGTAAATTTGACTAGCATTTTGCTCCCAGGCCCTAGACAACTGCTATTGTATTTCTAGACTTCCCAATCAACTAATTCACTCTTAATGGAACGTAGGCAGGGCACAGTCAGTAAGAACCCTTGCAAACTGGTAACATGCAAGATTTCTTAATTGAAACTCCCATAAAAACATTGTGTCTCAGGGTCCCAGGAGCAGCATCTGGGACTGCAAGAGAACCTGGCCAAATCCTCTGTGATGTGGATATGGCCAGGCTGTCCAGAATGTGCCAGCTCTGGGGAGCGTGGACATCAGCCAGGTCATAGACGCGGATTCAAGGGTTGGGTTGTCTCCCTAGAGAAAACAAAGGACTGAAGTTATTGCTGAGAATATAAAGCATACTGGTTAGCTGCAGTCTAATTAAAAAACCATCAGGGCACGAGGAATTCTCAGAAGTGCCATGTGCTGAAAAACTACAGTATATATTTTATTATGTGTTTAAATTGAAAGATTAATTTAGATTTACATTAAGTTGTGTTATCTTACTGGGAATCTAAAAAAGTATTTATTGCTGGTTTACATGCAGCTTATCTGATAGTATTTTCTATGCACTTTGACATAGTAGACTTCATTCTTCCTATATGAGCATTCGGGCATAAATACAAATGTTACTTGTAATCCTCAGGTTAGCCAGACTTCTAGCAGTATGTTCAGGCTCTGAGTCATCTGGCAGGTAGGTGTGGGAAGAGATGGTTTACATGACGAACATTAGAAGTGTCTGAAGAGCAGCTCTCAAGCTGATGAGATTGTAGCTAGCACAGCGGTATTCATACGACGAAGACTCTTTAAAAACAACTCAATAAAATAGCTCCTTCCTTTAGCTTATAAAAGAAAATAAAAAGTTGAGTGTGATTCTGTGATGCTGGTTTAACGAATGTCACCTTCTACTGTTACCTGCATTTTGGTAGGTCTGAAGAAGTGGTCAGAATTAACAGAAAAATAGTTTTTAACCTAAGATCTACACGCATAATTTCCAATTTGTATAATAGTTTGAATACTGAGGTTTGAAATACTTCAGCTTAGAAATATTATTATACTACATCATGGGGTTTTAAAACTATGGCAAAACCCCCACTGTGACAGGGCAGTAAAGCTGGTAAAACCATGAAAAACCCCACCCCTCTTCAGTGTTTCTTCTGTCAGACTTTGTACAAAGACTTTGGACAGCTGAAAGCTTGTCTCAAACATTTATAAAGGATTGGTAAGGCCAGAGAATGGGAATATGCAAATCTGCAAATTATGCCAAGGAGCATACTTTGCAATGGAGTATAACAGAATTCTGTCCAATTAAGGACTCTATATTTCTATGTCATTTATTTTCTGTTCATCAGGTTTGCTCTATCTAGAAATATAGTGAAATGGCTATTTCTACTGTGGTTCTAGAACACTGCTTGGGAAATTATTAGTTCAGTCAATTTTAACTTAGAAACAGTCTATTGCTTTTCATAAAACAGAAGGAGTATGTCATTAAGCATTGTTATATCAAAATGCACCAAATTCTCAATTTACAGAAGTGAGTGTTGCTTCTCAGATTTTACAGCAATTAAAGTGAATTCCAAATTCCATGTGAAGTTCTTACTTATTCAGTGCTTTCTCTTGATTATTGAATATTATACTTTTGCTTATTCAGCAAATTTTGCTCCTAAGCTATTCTGTTGTGCGTAACATCTGAAGTGTTCCAGTATAGCACATGAAGGATTTCAGAATAGTGGTATCCTAAAACTTCTTGTGCTACTGTGCATCATGCTGAGTGCTCTTTTCAGAAGAAGGTTAGAGACCTAACACTTTTATGCACAGCTATTCAGCAGAAACTTTGCAGACATAAAAAAGTTTTTGCTAACTTGTTTTCTTTACTCCTGTGGAGGTGCAGAGCACTGAGACACCCTTGAAAGACAGAATTTACTGTTCCCTGTTTTGAATGGTAGCTCTGTTTACAAATTGGAACACCTTGAACTGGTTTTAGTTTGTTGAAATAGACGTATTGTTACTCTAAAGTCCCAATTGTAAAAAAAGATGTGTGATTCAATTAGTTGACTTGACAGAAAATTTGCTTTTCTCTTGATGGTTAGAGTCCTTGGTAGTTTTGTCTGGAAAACAGTACATGCCAAACTGGTCACAAAGTTATGAAAACTTGGGGCTCAACGTAAGTATTCTGTAAATACTTTGAAAAATGGTTGCTGTTAAAATGCAGTTTTCCGAAAGGCACAATTCCAAAGTTTAAGACCGAAATCCGTAAGGGTTTATTAGTGTTACCCAGCCTGACATCTTCCATGACAGGTCAAAGGAGAAAATCTTCACTGGACAGCTGCGTTATGGTTGGTAATGCAATCTTTATTTAAACACTGTTTAGTAAAATACTGAAACTAGTGGACTGAGGACCAGCAGATACTAGAGTTCAGTCAAATGTCTTCTTTGCCTGTTTTAAAGTCTGGTTATTAAGTTCATTTCAATTGCTGAATATATGGAGATTCTACAGAGTTAAGCATGTGTTTTATCTGTATCGTGTGCCACAGTGAGTTGGGTGGTTCTACCTGTGTTAGAAAACAAAGGGAGTGAAGATGATGGGTGTAAATTTTATTTCCAATGACTCCTTGTAAAGACTTCCATCTGTCTGTTAAAGCTGTCAACTTGTTTTTCTGACAGTTGATTACATGGGTTTCCTTTGTTTCCGGCAGATTCAGAATCCCTTCCCAGCTCACAATGTACCAAAAAACTGTAAAAATAGCTAGATTTTTATGGTTCTGTTGTGTGAGACTGTTGTCCAGAGCTGAACAGCGATGGCTTGTCTTGCAGGAGAAGTGATAGTCTGCTTATATCAGGAATGAACAAGCAGTGTTGCAGACTGTTCTGCAGGTGAGCATATCATATCAAAAGAGGAAAATAATCTTAAAATTAAAGACTTCCTTTTTATATTCTTCTATATTCCAAGGTGGGATTGTACTTTGGAAACAGAATAGATCTCTGGCTCCTGACTACTGGTTGAAGTCAGACAGCTACATATCAGTAGCTGGGCACATGCAAGTAGCTGGTTGCTGAACCTGATAGTCTGAGATAGGAACTGTGCTAAAATGAATTCCATAGCTTCTGCGTCAGAGCTTCAGGCATGTACAGAGGTGGGTACTCTGCAGAATACAACTTGAAGAAGTATCCTAAAAGGTATCTTACAAATCTGGGGAAAAAAATAGAAGAAACATGAAGTGGTGTGAGTTGTGCCCCTGTATGTGATGGTTGTGTATGAAAGTGCAAGGTTCAGTAGCAAAGTACTGACCTCTATCTGCATTCATTTTCTGGACTCAGTAAATCATTGCATTTGCATGGGTTTGCCTTTTTGTACCGATTAACAAACATTTACTTAACCAACGTGTATCTATAGGAGTTATATCTATATTGGGGTACCAGAGAGTAAAGACCTTGTAACTTCCATCACATGGGAGAGATGTAGTTTTGTATTACCTTGAGCAGATAGAGTGAACATTTGCTTTCATATTGAAAGATGGAATTTCTTGGTTTATTTTCAAAATAGTATAGCTGCAAAAAATTAATAGCTGCAAGGATCCAATTAGCTCAATGAAACATCAATTTACATGTCATGAAGTAGTCACAGAGAGGAAGGTAAAGGTATGTTTAGAAAGGCTGACTTGGTGAAGTCTTGCTGAGTCACAGCTTGAGAGCTATCTGAATGATGTAGATCTCATTAAACATCATCAGCTTAAAACCATTCATGATGATGAATAAAACTGATATGAACTTCACACCCTCAGCAGATCCAAGCCTTTTTTCTAAATGGAGCGAAGGGAGGTTTGTTATACTATACAAGGTGGATTTCCTATGTGTTGAGCACTGCTGTAAACATGTATTATATAGCAGGAACTTCTATCCAACACTTGTGAAGGTTTCCCTGATGGGATGGCTGATAAAGTGAAAGTCACTGCCTTTGCTCACTCTTTCCAGCGTGCTGAGAGTCTTAACTGCACATTTGCATTGATTTTTTTTTTTTTTTAAAGGAAAGAGAGAGCTAAATCAATAATTGTCAGCTGCTGAAAACTGCAGATATTTGTCGAAGAACTGGGTAGTCATGTTTGTGTTGCTGTATTGCTCAGACCTCAAAATGACCTGGCTAAATAACACCTAGTATAGTAGTTATTGATAGCTGACAAGTCAGTGTGAAATGTTGTTTCCTATGATTAATCTAAACAAGAGTAAACCATAATGACTTGTGCTTTTGTCACACAATTAAATGACAAATTATTTTCACTTATAGTTTGAGGAGTATTTCCATATCCCTGTTGAGCTCTACAGACTTCTTCGGCATAAGAATGTTTTGCAGTGCTCCCCTATCCTCCCATTCTCCAAGCCCAAGCATCGTCTATCGTATATTATCAATATTGCTTAGAAAATACAGCAATTATCTCAGCTGTGCTCTACATACTTCTGAAAAAAAAAAAAAGCAAATAATATAGTGTAGGAAAATACTAGAACCTGCTTGCTCTAACAGAATATCTGAAATACCAAAGGGCATGATTTTAAAACAATAAGTCATGATGATATAGGCAAAATGGTACAGAGTGAAAAGAGCTGTAAACTGATGGTTGAGCCACAAGGGTTTCCACTTGTGTTTTGGATGGATTGAAGGAATCTTTAAAATTAAAAACTACGCAAGGAAAACGAAAATCATAACTCAGCAGCTATTGCAACTTGAGAAACTGTCTCTTCCCCTGCCATACAGTGGCAGCTGCATTCAGGAGGGGGCCTCAAAACACCCAGTTTTGTAGAACTTTACGAGGAAGATTTGTGTAGCATTTTCCGTATTAACGGCTGCTTGCAACATTCTTCATGGCCTGAACATCCACTGATTCTTATAAGCTGAAAGATACCTTGTGAGTGATCATTTTGGAGAGAGGAATTTTTTGGTTTTTTATTCCTGTGTCATAGTGTTGACATTGTGCAGTATTGTAAGCCTCATGTTCAGAAGTAAAACACTGGATTTTCAAAATTTAATCTTTTTAAAAAATGTCTCAATTTTCCAACTGGTTTCTGAAACTGTATGTATATAAATTAATACTTCCAATATTTTTGTAACAACTAGGAGTTCATCAGTTACAGATAAAGAAACTCCAAACAACACAACCCAAGATATTTTTACATAGTAGTCTAATTCCTTTATTTGTTACTTTAGGAATGGTAATGAATACTTGATTTGTGGGAGGGGAAAAAAGGCAAATTAAAAATGCTGGTTGCAGTAGGTGGGCAGGATTGCAAACTTCTTGGTGTATTTTTTTGCATATTTCACACTTCACAGCTTGTCAATACCAGTAAAACTTGCAGTATGTGCTGTAGAAGACAAAAAATATTATGCCAGTAATACATTTAAGACACTGAATTTAGTTACCCGATGTGTGTGCATGGCATAATGTTAACTGCGCAAACAACACAGAGCAAGCAGCTACCTGAAAATTTTGTATCTGTCTTATAATTTGGAAAGTGTTTGGACATAGGATTTCAAAAATATTGGTCTGTAAAAGTATTGTACGTGTCCTATTTTGAATATTGTTATATTAAGAATGACTAAGGAAAATTATACATTTCAGAGAATTCATATTATCCTTGGATTTCAAATAATTAACTAGATATTCTGGAGGAAAAAATCCTTTTTTTTCCTTTGCTACAGTTCATTGGAATAAAAAAAAACCCTATTAATTATACCACCTCATATTCTGTTGTGTGGTTTTAAAAAAAAAAAGGCTAGTTCATATGATATCTCTATGCGTTATGCTGTAGACAAAATAGAACATGTATGATTTGAAATAACAAGATTTGCCTTCCACCGCTATAGTGCGAGGCACGATCTTGAAGAACCTCTAGGGACAGTGATTGCAGATTCTTTACAATTTTTAAATATTTAAGTGTATCCATGCAGTTTATTAATTTCAAAACCATTGCAGTGCAATTTATAAGGATTTTAATCACAGAAAGCTACTGTTTTGGCAACTTATGCTTGGGAATTGTCACATTATTTGCTGTTTCTGATATCATTGATAAAGGATAGGTATCAATAATTTAGACTCCGCCTTTGCTTCAGATAAGTCTGCTTTCACCTGTCTTTTGGGTTGCTAAAAACACCAGATGGTCACAGTGGATCACAGTGAAGCTTCACTGTCCTCAGATATGAAGAAACAGAAAAATACAAAAATTTAAGAAAAAAAAAAAAAGGCAGAAACAAATAAGAGCAGAATTCATACTGCTGTGTAATTTTTTAATAAGGGTAATATGACTTACCTTAAGATGCCAGTATAGAATTAAGTGGTAAAACATCTTAATTTGCTGTTGGCCAGGCTGTTTCACAAACCTTTTTGAATAGAGCTCCCTGGTGAGATCAGTGAAGTGTTCAACCCAGACTGGGAAGGCACAGTCTGATCCATAGCAACACTTTTGATCATTACAAGGCAGTTACATCATTGTGAAAAGTTTTTTGGTTTTTTTTTTTTATCTTTCTGGTCCTCAGCTGTTGCTGAGTTGCCCAGGTTCCCTAAGCTGCCACATCATTAAAAACAGTAAACCAAGCTGTTCTGGTTTATACTGTTTAAGACTCCACCCAAAATTACTACCATGTTTCGAAAGCTTGAGATATTAAACTCTGAGATTTTTTGACCCATAATATTGCAGGTTAGAAGTATTTCTCTAAGGACAGTTAAATATAGTATATTGTTGGAAAGTTATTTCATACTCCTTGTTGTGAAGCATCTGCCACTGGTCCGCGGAAACAGCATATAGGAGTGAATGTGTCTCTTTGTTCTAACAACAGTATTTCTCAGTTTTGTATTTTCTAGTGGAGTCCTCTCATTTCCTCCATCCTCTCACTTTGAGTCTTTGACCTACCACCAGAGCTCCTCTCAGTTATGATGGCAGTGAGGTTGTTCTGTCTTCCTGCACAAAATGAACCTTAAAAATTCTCATCCATTTTTTAAAAAAGGTCAGCTTTTATTTATAAATATACAGAGTTCTAAAAGTCTAAACTGAAACACTGAAGGTGCAATCACTCTAAGAGTAATTTTCCTTGCCTTGCCTTTCATATTTCTTTCATGTAAGTCCATCAGGTGTTTCTCTGAGTATGAGTTGTGAATTCAGCAGCAAATGAAAGAAAAAACCCAAAATACTAAGAAATAGGGTGCAAGTCACTGGACTCAAAATGAGGATTTCACTTGGACATTTGCAGGAAAACAACAGAAACAAATTTCAAACAGATAACACCTGCTGTTTCAATAAATCCTTGAACTGCAGCTCAAAGGTAATAGTTGATAACAGTTAAGACCAAAGTTGCTGTTTATTAGAATTGAACAGTATTCCATAGTGCCTCATGATCACCCACAGGTGGGTGAAATGAGCTGCTTGTAAAATTTGGTTATCTGGGGCTTTTTAGTCAGGTATCTGTTAGGGCCTGTGGTGTTTTGCTGTTTAAAATTGCTGGTATTTGTCTTCTCCAGCTCGGTCTGTGTTGCAGGGGAATGGGCTAATGTTTATATCAGATCAGAGCTGTGGTGAGGGCTTTTAATAACTGGAAAATAAATAACAACTTTCAGCCAAAAGTAAACCTATCCCCTGGGTGCTAGAAGGGAGCCATTGGGTGGTCTGTTAAACTCTCCTGTCCCCAGTTGGATAGGAACAGACTTGCCGTCTTTGTGAAGGTGCTCTCTCAGGCAACCACTCTCTACTGGCCCTTTTACATTTGTTCTAATAAGCAGCAGCTGAAAAGCTACATATATCATTGGTGTCTCAAGCCATCCAATTCTCACCCCAACTCTGCACATGTTAACATGTTGATAATGACATTTTCTCTGGGTTCAAGTCTTTCATTATCAAGACTAACCTTAATTTTATTCCTCATTCTAGTATTATATCTTCAATATTAAGTCTTCTTCAGGGATCTGTTATAATTTCCTTAACCCTCAATTTAGTAAATGCTGCTTATTCATGCCCTCTTATTCTATTCATTTCTTTTAAGGATATCCGTTCTTACCTAGAATTGTCAAGGAAACCACCACCTTTGGCTTAAACAACATCCCCAGAGCTTGAAAGAGCAGTGTTATTAGATGGAAGAGTGAAATTTATATTTTAATTCTCTTCCTCAATTACATTAAATTATGTATGATCTCTCTTTTGCTTAGTGCATCCTTTAAATTAGAAGGTTTAAATAGAAAAGAACTCTGTTCATGACTAATTTCCTGATAATTAAGCATACACTGACTTCTTTTCAAAAACCATTAAAGGTTTGAAGTAGAAACCCTGGATCCCCAGATCTTGTTACAAAACTCAAGAATACATCCCATCCTCTATCAATTATTATTTTATCATAAAATGCCCGTTTAGCACTGCTTCTCTTCTCACTTTGCAGGCAGGACAATGATAGCACTTGACAAGAGAATAATAAGTAATTGCCTGGGAGTTCCTTCTCCCTTTGCTCTATAAAGGAACATTTCCCCTTCCTGACCCCCAGCTGGAAAAAGCTATTTATCCTTTGGAAAAAAAAAAAAGTCAAGGGAGAATCATCAGTTAATGCTATTTCAAACCAGAGACTAGATCAAATATACTAAATATGATGTATCTAATTTAAAACTGTAGGTAAGTAGAAGTAGAATGTATAAACTGTTATAATGTTATCAAGTTTTTTCAGACATATTGCATCTTATTATCATAATTGATAAAAAAACCAATAATACGGTGAGAGTTCAGCTGGGTACCAGGCCTTCCATTCACTGAACTGCACCTGCTTTTAAGGAAAAAGGTTTGCCCCAAAGAGATTATAATGTGAGTGAACAGAGCTAACGATTCTTGTGCTCTTTCTGCAGCACACTCTGGCAAAGCTTAGGGACCATGGCTCAAATGCAGTATCAGACATGACTTTTATGTCACCTTCTATGCATACAGTATAGAAAGAGATGTTTTAGCATCTCCTTGAACCCGGTTTTCTCTGCCTGTTTGTTTTTTCCCTGCTTAATGCAAGTGCAAGAGATTAAGAACACCTGAAGGATGAAGATTTTAACTTATTTTTCTGCTATTGGTTTTATGAAACCAAGATTCATTTGGTCTTAAGCGAACAGCAATGCTCCATATGTTTTGTGGAGGGGGAAAAGGGCATTTATATCTTTGTAGCAGCATTAAACAAGGCAAGAAAAGTTACAAACATCCCATCAGGCAGTATAATTTATACCTATCACTTATGCAATATCCTCAGCTATACATTTTTCTTCTGTATTTCTTTCTCCAATCCTCCACTTGAATCTACACCTACACCTACAGTGGGAACATAATGAAATTATAGACATTATCTTTCAAATTTAATAAGGAGTAACATGTGTGTTCCCGAGATGGAACCTGGGTTTTGTTACCTATAAATGCACGAATTTCTTAAGCTTAAGACAAGAATATTTTTCACATCCTGATCTAAGGTACAGCCCACTTGAATGAATCAGAGCTCCTTACTAGCATTGAGAAATGGCAGGAGTGACAAGTAATTGTAGCAGTTTATTTCATTTTCTTTTGCCGATAATGCCATAGCTAAGGACTAGCTGAAACTACTGTAGCCATCCAGTAAAAAAAAAAAAATAATAAAATCGATATATAGGGCTAGTCAGAGAAAGACTTAGGCAATTGCATTTTACCATTTACTTTCTTTCAATTTCTAGTGAGACACCTTGATCCTGAAATACTGTTGTACAAGTGGGAGGGGGGAAAGAAGGGGAAAAGATGAAATCCAGGCAACCAAGCCAAGGGGAATACTCTAATAACCATACAATTTTTTAGTACTAGCCCTGGCAGGATTACAAATTAAACTCCTTCTGTATAGCTATTGTGACCTGCCTTCATTTAAAAACAAAACTTTCTTTGATCACAAAAAAATGAAAAGCTTCACTTTAAAATTTACTTAAAAGTAGCACTCTAATAGCACAGTATGTACTAAAAATCTTGATAGAACATTAGTTCCAGACTGATTCAGGGGCTTTTCACTAACCTCTAGCTGAATGTGGACTTCATGATCTAACAAGATTTGCACAAGATTTAGAAGTTGATACTCCTATTCAAAATATACAGAGAAACATCTTCCTCCTCCCCCCAGCCTCTTTAAAAATAAAATATCTATGTGTCTGGATGCTGCCTTCAGGATTTTACCGTTTAAAGGCCAGAATTTTGCTTTCTGCCAATCAAATTGTCCATGAGAAATTTAAAAAATAAAAAAAAAAGCTGGAAGGGTGAGACACAGTGGGATCCAATAGAAGACAGGTCAACCTCACACAAAGGGATATACTGTCAATACCTATTAGGGGTGAAGAAACCAGATGATTTTTTTTTTCTAATTTTATCTCTTTTTTTTTTTTTTCCTCACTGATCTGCTTTGTCTGACCCTCATAGTGCAGAAATTGGCATTATTGTTTCATAGTTGTGTGTTTAAAAACTTTCACATTTATGTGTATATTGGGAGAGCTTAGTGTTTTCTGGCTGCCCCTCTGCTTTCCCAGCATTCAGGTTAACCTATTAAATAGTCTTCTAAATATAACAAATATTTGATATATCAATATCTCAACTTAGTCTTCCCTATATCAGATATTCTCAAAAGCAATATCCCATCCTTTCAGATCACAATTCACCCTTTATTCCTCCATTTCCTTTATTGCTGCTATCCTTAGGATCTTTTTTTGTACCTCCTGCTTCAATTATTTTCTATTTTTTTATCAGATTACCTTATTCTGCCAATAAGGTGACTTTTTTCCTCCCAATTTTCATTTATTATTTGTTGAATTTTATTTCTACTTTTTGGGCTGCCTTAATTTTAAAGATAACGATTAATTCAAATAACAGAAGCTTTCCTAGGTCCATATCATTCTATGGCATTTGTAATATTGGGGCATTTCTGTGTTAATCTTTAGCTTGCAGTAATTTTAGAAAACTTGTTCTTTGATTTGCTTTAGTGTTGCCTTGTAGAATTTGTTGTGTGTGGTTTTTTCAAGTTTTTCAAAATAGAGGATATTTCTCTAAAAGTCTTAGGAATAAGTAGTTTACTATGTTTTTTGTGTTTGTGTGGGTGTTTGGTTTTTTTTAAATAAAACAAGGGGAAAGTTAGCAAGAACTTCTGTATAATGAACATAACATCTATTGTTCAAGGGCAAAATGCATAGCAGGGATATTTTTCTTTACTGGAGGCAGACAGAAACCCAGCTCCCCAAGTCGGTGGGCGGAGGTCAGAACAACATCTGCTTTATCCACGGGAGTACAGCCTTTTCCAGCTTGCTGTTGTTGAGTGAATCAATTGAGCATGTAATAAGAGGAGCTCCAATATAGCTGAGATGCACAGAACATATTGATTAGAGCCTCGGTACGTCTGGCCACGGAGCATGTGTGGAGGCTGATTCTACCTCGGGCGATTCAACGCCTGTGGAACAGGTATCAGCAGCAGCTTTCCTGCAATGGTTAGGTATTTAAAAAAAAAATAATCCCAGACTGCAAAGTCTTTATTTAACAAATGTTATTTGTCTCAGATGGCTGTAAAACTGCCAATGTAGGAGACCTGTATTTCCCTAACTAGATGAACATGTGATTCTTGCAGTTTTATTAGATTTTTCCATTTTATGGCAAGTCAGATATGGGAAAATGTTCATTCTCTTGAATGTAAATGATGTATGTAAATGGAGGCAGACCTTGGATTTATTCCAGGGAAAGTAATTCATAAATGCTCTTTTTTTGCACCCAAATTGAATGAGTGCTCTGTATATAATTTATTTTTGTGCCTGTACTTTTTAATCTGGGAGACGTTGGGAGGAATGATGCATTGCAAGTTATGGAAAATATTTTGGGGGAGCTGGCATTAAACTGATCATGATCTCAGAGATTCTGATCAGAATTAACTATGTCTCATACTTTTACATTACTATTTAATCATCACAAGTCTTTTTACAGAAAATAGCTGCTTTAAAAAAAAAAAATAGATTGGTAGTCCATATTAGTTTTTCTGGAAAATCTGTTTGAGAGTATTTTTTACTCAGTGAGAGGAAGATACCAGCTTCCCTGTCATGCACTGGATGCTCTTCAGCTTCTTGCTCCCAAAATGGCAAAGCATGTTAGCTTTGACTGTAAAGATTAATTTATAGGAAATTAATGATGAAGCAGTTGTTCTGGGCAAGCTGTGTCTAATTCAAAGCCCATTTAATTAGTAGCAGTTTTTCTTTCATCTTTGAACCTGATGACTAGAGATGGAAAGGGAAGCAGGTAAGCGCACTGCTGCTCCCTGCTTTTGTGTCCCTCCAGAGACAGAGCGAAGCCGCTGATGGAGACTGTGCTCTGCACACCCAGTTTGCACAACAGGAGTTTGGGCTGAACGTGGGCAGTCTAGAATTATCAGTCAAGGGTGATGCAGGATTGCCTCTGCAGCACCACCACTTACAGTAAAGCTGCCTCACCGCATTCTCCCAGCTGCCAATTCTAGAATGATTTTTTTTTTTTTATTATTTTCTTTGTGACTGTAGCAGGTTCCTGTTAGAATTAAAAGATCTTACTGCCAAATGCATTTTTCTCTTACTGAAGCCAAACACTGCATAACTGAATAGTGACTTTTCCCTAATAACTACACTAAGTGCTAGTATTTTGGTATCTACAAATTAGAAGTTGCAGAATACTTGCGCTTTCTTGAATACACTCTGATATGAATCTGTTTCTCAGAACTGCTTGTTCTGTCATATCAAAAGTGTTTTTGCAAAAAGGAAACAAGATTAACTGTATTTATGTACCAGATTTGGAATACTGAAACATGATTTAATTAGTGCATTTTAGAGGCTGTTATTTAAATATGGAATGATTTATTTTTTCCCCTCTGTATCAGTGCTTAGTTTGAGTGAAGGGTTTGAATGAAATTTGAATGAAATAGTAGGTATTTTATTGGCACCTAGAAAGAAAACTTCACCAGTGTCTAGTGTGTATTGTAGGTTTTTGCTTTGGATGGCTGTAGAGTCTCTTTTAGGACTGACCCTGAGCAGTTAGCTTCCCAGTTCCTCGAAAAAGGTTCTATGCACCCAAAAAGCCAGGAGCCGTATTGGGGGAGGAACTGGTTCCTGTCTCTGGTCCAGTGTAGGTGAAACGAGGGCTCAAACTGGGGTCTCTCACAAACTAAATCTATTAAAAGGCTGTCACCCTTGCATACTTCAGGTCTTTGTGCGCACGAGGGCATTTATCTTTGCACTTAGTGTTCCTCATTATACCCATTTGATGTATAATTTCTACCTGATCTCGTTTGGTGACAGTAACAGAGGTCGGTCCCTGCTGCTGGAGGTGATGTCAGTGGTCTGTGAGGGCCACTCCAAGCTGGAACAAAACAGGATCTCTGCATTTTGAAACATCTATAGTTCTTTGTTTCTGCATGTTGCATATCTGATGCTGTTATCAGAGTACTATACTGTCATCTTTTTCCATCTTCTCCTGTTTTTTCTCTGTTCCTCAAATTAAAAAAAAATTTTGGCATTTCCTTTATATGTACCATCTTTTGTGATTGGTGGTAAATATTTATTTAAGCAAGTTAGTTAGAGCATCACGTAGCTGCTGGCACTAAGTTTATCAGTTTAATACAGCAGTTGCAAACTAAAAATCTAAGAGCACTAGAGCATAACCAGATGTGATCTATACTTCACGTCTATACATAAGTAGAAAAACAAAAAATTAAGCTATAGCATATAATCAAGTTGTCAGGCTGTTCCCTTCTCCTTCACATTTTTAGAATATGATGCAAATGAGCTTTTACAATCAATTTGAATTTGTCAACACTGTTAATGAAAATGTTAATGCCTTGTTAGCTGTCGACTAATGATAGTGGAGGTTTTCATTCCTTACTTAACGGTGGTATCAAATGCAAGAAATCATGATTTATAGCCTGAAAATGGAATAACAGTGTAAGCTTTTCTGATGAGAAAACTCCCCGCACTTACCTCATAACTGCTCTGTACTACACAAGGTGTGATATTGATGAATAGTTTTATGACTCATTTGGTAAGATCTATGAAGGCAGTTACTTCATAAGGTGGCATTTTATCACAGTTGCTTTCGACCTGCTGCAGTTGACTCATTGATTGGAGTTAGTCAGGGGAAGCAAAAGCTGGAGACTTGGGGAATGCTGGTGAAAGTGCTGATATTTCTCTTCATTTTTTCTAAACACTATTTCTGACAATGTACCAATGATTGCTTTGTGTGTGCCTAATTATTCTGTCATTAAATGAGGTTTTGTAGTTCTGTTTGGAGTGGCAAAGTTTGAGTTTAATATTAGCAGGTGCTGTTTTTCCTGTTTTTTGTTTTTTTTTTTTTTTCCCTAGGCCTGCTTTGGCAATGCCTTCTGGATTTTTGCTTGAAGAAATTGAACTTTGAATCTATACACACTCATGCATCATTTAGTCAGTTTGCTGAAGTCTATTCAATTAAAATTCAGAGCTGTGTAAGGACCCCTTTCCTGAAGAAATAATTCAGGTTTAAAATGCTGCTTTGTGGATGGAGTTTAGGAGTATTGGCAAGATGAACAATTAATATTAAGTGCTCTGTTTGCTTTCAGAACTGCAACTTATTTAAAAAAAAACAAAACACACAAACAAAATCCAAATGTAATATTGAGGAACCCTTAATTTTAATACACTTAAGAACTCTTTGGGTCAGGTTTGGCTTCGTTTTTAACACTGTCAGTGGGTGGTAGTCACTAGTGTGTCTCAATAGATAGTGAGGACCCACTGCTCAGCTCTGCACAGATCCCGAGTCTCGTTTTGCCTGAGTTGGAAGATGACTTTTTCCATTTTGAAATAAGGCTTTGGAATAAGAGTTTGGTGTATGTAGTTTGGGGTTTTTGTTTGGTTTGGTAATGGTTTGGGTTTGATTTTTTTTTTTTTTTAGTTTTTTAGTATATTGTAGTTCTAGGCTCTGTCTCTGGGATATAGTAAGCAGAGTAAAGCATAGTCACACAGAACTTCGTGAGTTCTTAGGTTGTTTAAGAGAAGCCATCTCTTTTCATTCAAGGAATGAATGAAGATTTTCTGGATGCTTCTTATTTACTGATTCCCAACTTTAATGTGCCTCTCATTCCTTGTATAAATGGTAGGTGTGTGAACTAAATCTGAAGCTTGTTTTTCAGTTCTTAAAATTAAATATTTTGCATAAGGAGAATTTGACTGCAGATGTTACCTCTGTATGAACAGATCCCAACAGACTGGCTTTCGTTTCAGAAGCAGTGTTTGTCAGGCTGTGTCCGTATCAAACATGTATGTCCAGGACTTTTCACTGGATTCCTTATTTAAAAATAGGACTGTTCATATTTATGTTACTCATTTAAAAATGTATTAGTAAAGCACTGAATTCTGTTCTTCTTCACTTGTCCTTCTCAACTCATGATGTACTGGCACACTGAGAAACAAAGCAAAGAACGTGCCTGTTCATAGTAAATTGATACTGAAAACACTTGATAGAAGAACTGATTAGTTCTGTTCCCTGCTGGGCTTAGATTTCAGTTAACAAAAAGCTGTGCAGAAGTAGCTGGTCATATATCAAAGAGTTTAGATCTAATAGGCCTTTGAACAGACACTGTAAACATATGGGAATAGAGGTTGAAAGCAGAGATGTTCTTTTATAAGTGGAGCTGCCTTTTAAATCCTGGTCAGTGGTGTAAAAGAGCTGCTGATAAACAAAAAATGGCTGTAGCCACAGTTTACATTGTGTTATTATGTGAAATTCTCTTAAAGCACATTCCTAAATGGACATGGAATCCTAAGTGGATGTAGTAAAATCCCTGTTTTGTTTTTTAATTTTTTGGTAAAACCTTTGTTTTATTAATAGTCCAAACTGCCTATATAAGAGTTCCTGTGTACAGAGGTTTTTGATAGGGTTTTTTTCTGTTTTTAGTTGATGGAAGTAGCAAGAGTTTAGTAGGAGAATGAAGCTCTTGATGTTTTCAATGTCATGTTAAATTATAAATCTATTTTGCATAAGTATTAGTTTTCCTATGAAGATATATCATTTAATTATTTTGCAGGTGTTTTCCTAGGTCCTTTTTGCATATATATCTATAGGAAAAATCTAATTTTTAGTTTATAGGAACTGAAGTTTGCTTTTATTCTAGATAATTGATTAACTTCTGAGTATTTATTTGCCTTTCACTTTTGTCAGTGGCATCGTTTATGTTCACTATACATAGAAAAGTGTTTGTTTATGTAATATGATTTTTATATACTTCACACTGTGACAAAAATAATAGTCACTTGGGGGGGACGAGGGGAGGCACAAAAATGACTGAATGGGAGAGTTAAATCAACTGAAAAAAGGAGGTGACTATTATGTTACATGACTGGGTGTTAAATGAGCTCTATAGTTGAAGTTATTCAAACAAAATGTATGATTAAGGGCAAAGCCTGAAACAAGTATTTGTTTTGTGATATGAGCCTCAAATTCTTTTGTAATGGTTTGAGATTTTAAAAAAACATAAGGTTTCTGAGGGCAGAGTTTTACTGATTGTATTTATAGTTAAGATCAAGGCTTTTGATCGTGAACTCCCGGATAGTGTTTAACTAGCCTGTCCCAGTACAATACCTGACAACAAATACAGCAAATATCGAAGAGAAAAGTAATGTGTTTTTTTGGTTGTTTTGATTTTTGTCTTGATACTCAGATTAGCAGATTTTGTAATTCCAATAGCCCTGCAATTTTCCATGGCTGATTATCTTGATTGTTTTAGAGAAAATTAGGGCAACTGTCCCTGTGCCTGTCTTACTTTGTGTATATTCAAATGAGGTTACAGTCTCTTCACATTGAAAATACAATGTTTTTATGAGGAAATGTTATGTGTGCTTAATGCTTAAAGGAGAGTTTTATTGAACTAGAGCATTTAAAGAGAGGATAATTTAATTCATAAAGAAAACTAAAAGCATCAGGTTAGTGTAATAGCAAATTGCATTTCTTAAAGGGAGAAGCACAAGAATTTACTGATTCCGAGTGTTACCTCAAATACATTCTCTGTACTTTGGTTATTATGAAATCATTTTTCTCAGTGCTGTGGCCAAATCTCTTCCATTATTCTTTTAAAAAATTCAATTTAACCTAACCACAGCTTTAATATAATATTTTGATCAAGAACATGGGCACTTTATTAAACTAGATGCCTTACTACTTCATCCAATTCTGGCAGTAAACCGTTCTTGCTTATCTGATGAGACTTGCTCAAAAGCAGAATGTTAGAGGTAACCCCAGTCTGCTGAGTGATTTGGGAGTGTGTGTCTCCTGCTCATTCCGTGCTGTTCACAAACGTGGTTTGAGTTATACTTAGCGTTTGGCTGAAGGATNCATTCCGTGCTGTTCACAAACGTGGTTTGAGTTATACTTAGCGTTTGGCTGAAGGATGCTGTTCAGATCATCAGCTGCCTCTGAAAACTGATTTTGGGTGAAGTTGGTGGTTTGGTTTTTTTGAAGTGGATATATATTTTAAAATAATCCCATGTTTGGAAAAGTTGGCCATTGGCTGTTCATACTGTATTGACTAGTAGCCAGAACTGAATTTTTTATACAAGAGCATGGAACATGCTCTATATTTGCCTCACAGTGCCATTTGTGACAGCATGGTCAGACTAAGAGCAAAGTCCTTCTCTGGATGCTCGGTGGTTGCTACTGGGAAGCCCCTGCGGGGAGCGGAGCCTGTGTGACAGCAGCACAGGGAGAGGAAGGGGCCGTGGGAAGCAGTGTATGGAGCTCCAGTGCCCCCAGCTCTTGATCCTAGAGAAGATTAACCTGTCCTGCAGTTCTGCTACAGTGGTTCTCAACCCTCCTAGAGCTGCCTCGTTGTCTCCTATTTTCTGTAGTAGTGGCTTTCTGTCTCCTTCGTGTTTCAGTTTCTTACATCTTTGCTCCTATTTGCCTCGGTTTCCCAGGCGCAGTTACTCTGTGTAGTTTGTGAGCCATGAGAAGAGAAAGGAGGAGATGAAATTTGCTTTAGATACATTGTACACCACCCCTTGTTCAAGAGCTACTGTTTGAACATGAAAATAATCTCAAGAGAGGGCAGCTGAGGCATTTGTAAAAAGAACCTAATTTTGATGCAATCCAAGTGATAATTGGACTACTCAAGAACAGCAAAGCACCAGGTGTTTGACAGTGTTCCTGCTGAATCAGTGAAAGCATGAGGGGCTAAGGAAGTCAAAGACTTAACAAATTAGTTCTCTTGGTTTAGGAGGGAGCTGTGTTGCTGGGAAAAACACCAAGAAATGAAGGCAGGCCGATGTATTACCTGAATCTTCTCTGTTACCTTAAGGGTACTTCCCCTTTAAAGGTATATATTTGTAAAAAATTCTTATTTTTTCTTATATAGAGGAGATAAAGTCAAGAATTCCAACATACGAGCTTCACATGGAACAGAGGCTTTCAGATAATCAACTAATCCAGTCAGGATGGAGATTGTTTGAATATACATTTTTCTCTTAACTTCTAATAAAATATATGTTGTGTAGATAAAAGAGCCTAACCATGAAGAAAGAATAAAGTCTTCATTTAAAAACAAAAGAAAACAAACTCCACAATTGTGGAGTACACTTACAGCTTTTATTTAATAATTTTTTAATTAAAAAAAAGTAAATTATACTTTTTAAGTTACAGTTTGCCATCTACAGGTAGCAGATTATTTTGTTCAGTGTAGAGTTTCTTTCCATCTGTGAGCAGTAGTTACACCTAGGTCCAAATTCTTAATGGCAGGAAAGGTAGTTTGGGCTCAACTTCATTATTTTGTGGTATCTCCAACCTGTAAACTATTTCAGTGAGAGGAACTAAAACCAGTTATTAGACACTGTTCTTTCCTGTTTGAAAACACGACTCTTACCTCTTCAGTAACTTAATAGTGTATTGACAGTCGCCCACAGAAGGACACTGCTAAGCAGTAAGTCTAGCAGTTGATATGGCAGTTGTTGATTATCATACACAATCAATTACTCTGGTAGGTGAAGCAAAATCATTTAAGTTATGATAGTGGCAAACTGTGAAAAGATTGTTATTTGTCGTTTACCGCAAAGCAATAGTGCAGTTGGGGCTTCCCAATGTCATGTGGAATCGCAGGATGAGGAAAAGCAGAGTCTTCTGGAATAGTGACATGTGCTGGAGACCTTGTCTCTCCTGGGTAGGACTTAGGAGTGCCAATTAGAGGCACACACGGTCAGGTGTGAAGATTGATGGGCTTTTGTCACTTTGTGCTGGCTGAGCAGCTGGCCCTCCGTGTGAGGCCACTGCATTGTCAAGTTTTGCGGCAAAGAACCAAAGTCTGTGCCTGTTCCAGCAGAGTGTACAAAATAAACTTCTGCAAGGGCACAATGGGGTGTTTCCCCAGGTTGGGAAATGCAGAAGGATTTGCCATTCTATCTTTATCTCTCCTTTGTTTGACTGTTAGATCATGCATTAAAAATACACACAGGCTAAGTTAGCCAATGTCTTTTTAAATACAGCATATCTTGAGCTGCCTATGTTGAGTACCATCAGATTTAAAACATATGGCAAGTAAATAAGAACATGAAACTGATGAACCAGAAAATTAAAGGGGTCACATACTGCATTTTTTTAGTCAGCCCAGCAGTAAAATATCACAGGATGATGAGGTGTTTTCTCCTGATATAAGGCTAAAACTGCATCACTCATAATGCTATCACAAGAAGGCAGAGAGAAGGTTAGTCCTATGCACTGTATTTAAATTTCTCTGCTAAATTGACAGCATACAGTTATTTCAGTTTTGGTTGGGGAACAATATTAAGATCTCTTCCTTTATTCAGAGATTCAGGCGCTTTTCACAATTTATTCGCAGTATGTACCAGTCGCTCAAAAAATACACTGTACCTCAAGTAATGGAATGTGGCTCACCAGGTCCTGCGTGGTGAGTGTGTAGCTTTGAATGCAAAGGATTGGTGATGTGACATAGTACAAATCTCAACCAATGTCTTGTGAATAAAGGCTTTCGGGTCGTTTTATTTTCCTGGGTTTATGATTTTTACTTTCAAATCCTGACCTTAACTGTGGATGGTATTGGGGTGTAGATTGACAGTATAAAGTTTTCACTTGTTCTACTCTAAGCTTTATGTGGCAATTTAGATAGTCATCCATTACAAATAAATAAAATAAATACTTGTATTGTTCGGTTTTCAGCTCTGAAATTCTACCTTCACAAGCAGATTATGTTCTCCAAGCACCGTAGAAAGGCATCTCTTTATTCTGATCCTTTGGGGGAAATTTAAGCCTGCAAGATTCTGCTTCTAACCACTTAAAACAGCAAAGCCATAGCGCCAATAAATTAACTGTGGTGCTGAATTCACAGAATTCTGCTACTCTGCCCTTGTACCCTGAGCTCAAGGACGGGAAAGGAGAGCAGACAGAATCAGATGGCAGGGCAGCAACTTCAGAGGGTCTGTGGATCCATGATACACCATTAGTGTATCATGGATCTTTGTCTTTGAATATGTGTATAGTCAGGGTGATGGATAGATGGCTAAATACCATCTACCTGGTATTATGTCTGGACATAATTACTTGAAGCAGGAGAAGTTTTCTTTCCTGTCATAAAGTCCTGTTTCTAGGCAAAAGAGATATTTGAATGTTTATAAGTGGGTGTTAGGAACACTTTTGGCCTTAAACACTGGCAAGTTTTTCCTGTGTGCAAACATCCTGACTGGAGGCAATGTTTGCTTCAAAATAAAACCTCCCACTCTGCCTTGTGTGCAGGCCAAGGCTGTCTTAAACAGCAAGAGTGGGGATCTGAGGAGTCGATCTATAGCCACAAACTATGGGATTTTTTTGAATTGTTGGTATTCAAAAGAGTGCTGATACAAAACCCATAATTATTTTCTGATTTGAGTGGTGCTATTCTGACTTGGTAAATGAATTAATAACCAGAAGAACCCATATCCTTTAGGTGTCCAGCAAGTACTAAATTTTTGACAGGCTTTGTGACTATATAGATAAATTTATATATATGTGTGTGTGTATACATACGCTTCCCTCTTTTTTTCCTTTCCTTTTTTTTTTTTTTGACACCCCTTTTTCCCTCACAGGCTATTCAGGAAATCACTGATTTGTATATTGCACATTATTTTACTTTCCTGAAATTGGGCCAGATTTTCCCCTTCTCTCTTCTTTCGTGTTTCCAGTCACCTGCTTTGGATTTACATTTTTGTTTAGAAGAGCTTTCTAGATCTTGCTTAAATGCCTTCTGCTTCCATGTTCCTCTCCGAGAGAATATTCTTCAATGAAGAAAGTTAGTACTGGAAGAATAGCACCAGCTGGGGCTGGTGTTTGTTTTCTTCAAATAATATTTAACAGGAATTTAAATCACCAGGTGGATAAGTGCAGAAATTATGGCAATTTGCCTAATTGCAGGAATAGCTTTAGATTTGTCCCCAAGTTTGTTCTGGCATAATTCCTAATTCATTTACCAGCTGGTCAGCCATACCCTTGATTGCTGTTTCTGCAGGTGCCAACTCCATCCCTGCTGCTGGTATCTCTATTTATTTACCTTTTTAAAGGTTCAGTTGCTTTAAGCCTTTTTCTCTTAGGATGTGTTTCTCATTTTGCAAGAGTGGTTACTTGTGATTATAGAGAGCAACAGAGCCTGATGTAAAACCCATGAAGTCCACGGAAAGGATTGTGTTATTTTCAAGTATCAGTTGGATAAGGCCCACAGAGAGATCAGGTGAATGTTATGCTCTAAATATAGATCTGTTGTGATTCTTCTGATCTTCCTGGTTGCACTAGTGTGAATCTCTCAGGAAGGGTTATAGAGGTTTTTGTTTGATTTACTTCTGGTGCCTTCTTTAAGAGGAGAGGAAAAAATACATGCAAATTATTTTATCAACTTTATTCAAACTTTAACAATTTTTATGCAGTGAAACTCCAGAGTATCTCAAGCTGCTCATATTTGAAATGAAAACCCCTGCAATTTGTAAACTGTCAAACTTAATACAAGATCTTAGTGTTAATAGGATTTTATTGACTTCTACCATCAGCAGAGGAGCAGGTTGATGAAGTGCCACAAAGGAAATGAAGACACAATACTCATTTTACTTGCATCTCCAGAGCCGTGTAAATTTGATTGCTGAATTTATGATAATCCAGTTCATTGGCCATTGCTCTTCTGGGGGAGTGGGGACAAGAGAGGATTTCTGGAAATGAGTGACTTTAGAGCTGTAAAATCAGACTTTGTGGGGATTTTGAGAAAACAAACTAAAGTATTGGTGTCCAGTTACTGTGATAGAACACAAGAAAGCTCTGTATTATTTATTTCATATGTTTTTGCTGATATCCTGCCAGTTTCCCTTTTCTTTGCTCCCATAGGCAGCTTCATTTACACAGCTATTTTTGAGTGGTGCTGTTATAATTAGCTCAGTAGAATGAACAAGTGGAAGACTAAGAATACTAAGAAAGTGAAGCAAATGAAAATGTGAACTTTGTGACACTTGCAAATTAAGCTGGTGGTTTGGGTGGGGTTTTTGGCATCTTCATTAAAGACACAACTAAATATCCATAGGCTTTGAAATGTGTGGCTCTTTGGGAGAGGCGTTGGGTTGTACATTCAGTTAAATACAACATTGAGTGCCCTGGAGATTAGAAAGAAAAATGAGGTGATAGGTGTTTACCATAACACCAATTAATTCTGTTTTCCAGAGAGAAAAACATGGTCCCTTGCCTTTTTAAGGAAGGGGTTGAGTATTTAAAGTGACTGTGACAAGTCTCTAATGTTTTAACTGTTCCATAAATGTGGAGTTAGGGAAGTTAGGAAAAATGTATAGTTCTAATAGTCCTGAGAAGGGAAATGTGTCGTGTGTCCAGCGAGTACCAGTAACTGAGGCGGTGTTATGCTGAGGCCACTTGTGGCTTCAGAACAGTGGTAAGAAGCAACTAGGGGTGAAAAAACCCTCAGCGCCCAATTTCAGTTGCTACAATGTTTTCCTTTTTCTCTTGTCTTGCAAATTTCATTCTTTATTTGCAACACTAGAGATCTAGTTGGTATTATTTTCAAACTCTACTTTCTTTACCTCCATGATGAATTTCTCATGAAGAAAGTATGTTGCTGAACTTGATACAACTGAAATAGCTTGCTTTTTTTAGTAGCAATTTGTTTACTATCATTCATTTTTATTATTTTTCTAGAGTATTTAAATACCACAGATTTTTAAATTGTAAAACCAGAATTATCTCAGGTTAAGGAAATCCTTACTAAATGTTTTCTGTTCCTGTGCCTTTGTCTAGTAGTCTTAAAATCTCAGTGAGAATGAAAGACTTTCCTTTTTTTATTTTTAATCTTGTAGTGTACTAAGTTAATGTGCTCCTCCTGATGTAGTTATTGTTCCTAGTGCTGAAAGAAAGGAGCACTGGCAGAACTCCGCTCTTTGTGGCCAATAGACGCCAATTTTTTTTTTCCATTCCATAATTGCATCAGTGAATAGTGTTCAACATAATGCCTGCAGTTGCCTGATACTGTCACAATCAGATTTGAAAAATCTGGCACTTAAGGGCTCTGTATGTTTTGATTTTATATGTATTTCCTGTCTCCTTGAGAAGAGTATTTTGCTGTTTCAACTCAATGAGATAATGTGAAAAATTCCCTGAATTATCCTTATCATTAGTTGTGGATAGTACTACTTGAAAAATCTGCCTTTTCGCTGAAAATCAAAATCTGAAGAGTTTCAAATAAAATCTGAAACATTCTGGTACTACAATAGTACAAAGTTGTATGTGGGAGTTGTAGTTTGGGCTGTCCTTACCGGCAGAAGCCTCTGCCCTGGCTGTGCACCCCCTTGTGATGCTTTCCACCTCCTGGGAAGGATGAATTTGGGATACTATAGAGCAGAAAAAGAACATGAGACATTTGAAGTTACCTCTGTTTTGATGATAAGTCAGCTGTATTTCCAGGAATTCTGGTTTTGATAGAAAATCCAGAGAAGTGTATAATCTCTGCTGATAACAGCATTTAAGTACCCATTTTGTGGTATCAAGACACAAGTTTTTATTTTCCGCCTTCTGTAATTTTATCCATAGTTCTCTAAATCCCTACTCTTACAGGAAATGCAGAACAATCAGCTCTCATTTTAAATAAAGAAAGGTTCTAGACACAAAGTTTGTGAAGGAACCGTACTTTTGAAAAGCTCTTGGAGAGATGGTTACAAGGGGTCTGAATTGCAAGACGGAGTTTGCTGGCATTGGTTTCTCTTACTTCTCCAGATTTATTCCCCCCCTATACGTGCATCTCAGAATCTCACATACTGTCCAGCTCTCAGATTTGCAGGAAGGGCAGCATGATCCGTGCAAAGACATGAATATATCGATGTGCTAATACAGATGTGTACTCTTCTTTGCAGTGTGATCTAGAAGCCGTGCTGGATTTGCTGTGCTACTTGTTGTTTGTGGGATAGGTTTATTTAACAAAGATGAAGAATTTACAAAACAAAAAAAAAAGGCAGCAGAGCAGGCACTTTACTAACCTGACTTCTCCAAATTCTTATAATAATAATTCCCTATATTTATGAAATGTCTACAAGTGATCTCCAGTCCTAGTGAAGGAAAACATATGTTACATAATTCATTAAGCCTCAAAGGTTTTTTACATATATTACCATTTAAAAAAAAATAATCTGTTAACACTCAGGGCAATGATTTTCAGTATAATTAAGGAAATGAATTGTGGCAGCAAAACTGCAAGACTTGAATAACTAAACCACAATGATCTTTTCTCTTTTTTTTTTATCTTGCTTCGGAGCAAATTGCAAATGGCTGAGGTGGTAACTCCAGCGCTTCCTGACTGATGATTTTTTTTTTTTTCAGTCTGTGTCATGTATGCTCTTTGTGACAGAGTTTTACCACTTGAACTAAAATTACTGTGTGTAAATATTGGTAGAAAAAAAACCCTCATGCTCTTCTAGAACAGATGAAAACTTCTAAGAGGTACGGTGGCATGGAGAACCCTTCTTTGGCTCCTACAAAATATTCCTTCAAGAGGAGGGAGTAAGCCGAGCACCTGAACAGAAACACATTTTCATCTCAGTGGACCAAGTGTAGGAGGGCTCTGAGGGATGAATTCAAAGATAATCTATGTTGTTTTAACTCTGTAGGTCTGCACAAGGAGCTGCTTTAAGTCTATGTGAGGAACTTGGCATGTTACTGTCTTCTGAATGTTCAAGTAATATAAAACTCCCATGGTATGAGTAGCCATGTGTCTTAGCTTTTATGAGGTTTTGAAGAACTTGGAGCAAATCTTTTAAACTAGGTTTGGGTTAAGCACATAAATTCCCAGTTCAAGTATTTACATAGAATTGAAGTATGTTTTTAACAGCAGTAACTTAGAACCCAGTTTCACAGAGGTGAATTGGCAAAACAATTAACTTCTGAGCGTGCTTTTTGGCTAAAGAAAAATTTCATTGAGCAACTATCTCACACTACACCAAAAAATGGCAAATCATTATTTTTTTTAAACATTGAGACATTATTTAGTGGTGTTTTAATTCAAAGGAACATCTAGTAACCAAAAAATGGAACACTTTCATCTTCATTGATCCTTCCCTGACAAACATCAATTTCATCTCTGTACCTTAAAAATAACATTATTAATGTAATGTGAAAGACTGGTAGTTTGGATTTACTAGTATCCAAGAATCGTGTTATCGCTTATCTCTTTACAAACTGAGACCATTATCGTATGCTCTGCTGTACTTGCTGCAGTCTGACAAAGTGTCTTCCTTTCTTCAGCATCGATATGGAACGAGAATGTTTCTGCCATAACGGGTGACAGGCTGCCCTTAAGAAATTCTCTTGAACAACAATAGTATAAAGAACTTGCCCACATCTAATCAATAATTTGCTTACTGTGTATGAACTTCATGAATTAAATGGAACCTGAGAGAGATGTCTGGCTGAGCTGACTGTCGTTTTAGTGACCTGGCTACTCAGGTGTTTATATTTTGATTGTGTTGTGTTTAAAATGTGTTTGAGAGTAATGGATTGTTTTTGAGAATCCCTTTCCTATTAATGTAATTTTTTTGTTTAAATAATTGAAAATTGTGGTAATTGTAAAATATCAGGATTCTTACAGGAAAAACTGCTAGAATCTTCTCTAGTTCATGCATGAACAGATTTAATTTTTCTGATACTACAACTCAGAGCTGAATATCAGGCGTTTTTACAGATGTAATATTCAACATATGTTCTTACTTACCAGTACTTTTTGATAAACCATTGGGAGTTCAAAGCAATTGTGTTCTGCTGTGTGCAGACCCTTAAAGAGGACATGGTGAATTGGAAAAAAACTTGCTATCTAAATAGGAAGTAAACCAAACTCTTGAAATGCAAGATTTGCTCGCCATCTGTTGAGAAGTGTGGGCAGTGAACTCTGAAACAATGGCTTGTGTCAGGAGCGACTATTCCAGTCCCTGTGTGAGTTTGGGTGAACTGTATTGTCATGGACATTTGCCTCAACTTAAACAACACCTGAGAGGGAGGGCTGTGAGATTTTTGTGTCAGACACTAAGCCTAGAGCAAGGACCTGCCAAGTTACTCAAATGCACGTGTATCCAGCGGCTCCCACTTATGTCACTTTTATGCAGAATAGACAGGAAATTTAAGTTGTGTTACATTTGGTTTAGTGTTTCAATTTTTTTCTCTGAGCAAGATTTTTTAAAACGGAATGTATATACATACATATGTTTATATAGATAGGCATGTGTTGACTTTTCTCTTTTTAAATAATATATTGCTCTAAAATTGAAAAATAGAATGAATCAATGTTTGGAACACATAGCTTGAATCTGAAATAATCTGTGGGTGATTTGGCTTTCTGTATGCATTCTGTAGTGTTTCATCTGAAATCCCTTGTGCGAGAGAACACTTCTGTGTCTGTATAATCTGTAGCCAGAAAAAAAACTTTGACAGTCCTGCAATGATGATCAAATTGTCTGTTTATGTCTCTACCCTGGTCAGGTAGTCCTGTAGCCTGATATCAACATAATCAGCTAAGAAATTTCATTAAAAGTAATTCCTACGTGGAAAGTACCTACTGATTCATAACACTAAATTACTTGTCATTCTTGTATTAGGCAGAGCAATTTATAGGTTGTACTTATTCACTGCTGTAACTTTGGGTACTGATTTGGGAGGCTTTGTGGTTCGTTTGTTTTCTGGCTCTTGGATGGAAAGCTGGTAGCAGTGGAATTTAAAATCTGGCTAGAATCAGAGTGTTATAGACTAACCCCCATTCTTCCCTTGGAAACTTGCAATTTTAGCAGATTCACAGCATTTATTCCCTTGCCTTCAAGAAGCAAAGCTGTTCGAGTAGTTTGGAGGAAGTAGTTCAACATCTGCAGGCTTGGGACTGGTACAGGCATTTTGTGTTGTTTCACCCCCACCCCTCGCTTTGTTCCATTTTAATAAAAACAGAATTCACCACTTAAGTCCTTGGGCTGTCCACACCCCCTGGCATCATCCCTCCGTCACCCCAAAAAATAAACTCATGTGTCTGTTTTAAATAAATAACCTTTTTCCCATTGCAGTCATTCTGCTTGAAGTTTAAAGCTGAACTTTGTACTAAAATGGTAGTTTCATTGAATCAATAAGCTTCTATCTACTTTTAATCTCCACTTCTAAAGGAAGCTTGTTTGCACTGTTTGGTTTACTTTGAATGTTAAATATCAAATCAGCTGTGCGTACAGGGTAAAACTTGGGCAACACTTCCATGTTTCTCAAAAAGAGTTTTGAATTGTTTTCTTAAAGCAGAGACTTGACATGATTTTTTTTTTTAGATTCATTACTCTTTATCCATATCTGCTTTTTTGCCTCAATTCTGAGAACATCAACTACAACAATTACAAAACAAATTAGAAAGTTTTAAAAAGACACAGGATTTATATCACAGGGCTTGTTTCATGAAGCATCAGTTCATTTATATGAATATACATATACATATTACCTTTTTCATGTCTTCTGGTAACTTAGCGTTTGATTAACAACGCAAAATGCCTTAATGTTTTAATGTTATTGAGTGATAACAGCACTATTTTCCAGTAGTTTTCAGATACAGTCTGTGTGCATAAATCTATACATACACCAAATGATTTAGAGTTCTTACAATAGACTCTGCAATGACAAGCGTTTGCCAAGTATGTTAGAACTAGTATTTGGCTCATGGCTTGTTTCTGAAATCTGCTCTGTCGGCTTGCTTATGGAAGGGGAGCTCTGAAGACTAAGTTATATGACTCCCTCTTGCTTGGGATGATTATTTTTTTTCTGAGGTTTTAAGTTTCAGTTGCACATATCACCATAAAATGCAGTGTAACATAGTGCATAATCTGCAGGACACAATGTCTACTAATAGCTACCTCTAGAAAAATGTTTATCTGGATTATAATTTCATGTAGGTGCAGAACGCATTTATTTTTCTGTTATTGAAAGATATCTAGCAGTTGTTCTGCTATTTATAAATAAAGACTAAACAAAGTCCTAAGTGGTGGTAAAGCAAATACAGGAGTTCTGTGGTAATAGTAACAAATACTGTAGTGTTTCACCATCTGTAACTGTACAGGTCCTCTCAGGTGACGCTTTCACCCTGAAAAAAATTTTCCCAAGGCAATCAGGAGACTTGCATTCACTGTCTTATTTCCACTGAGGTGCCTAATATTTGGTAAAATAAAAATTAAATCAGGTAATTTAGGAGTATAATCCTTAGTATTTGTGGAACAAATTATACTGCCTGTTTAGGATATCGCTTTCTGCTCATTGAGGCTGGATGACAAAGAAACAGTGCTCTCAGCCAGGGAAGGGTCCCTCATGCAGCGCAGAGGAGCCAGCTCCGCCGTTAGCTTCCCATATGGAGCTGTTTCCCGGCATTCTGTCTCGGCAGCGAGGTTAGAGTCTACTGCTGAAAAGGGGCTTTTTTCATCTCTCCGGTATTCCATTTGGTGCATATTTTGGAACCACATGTCATTTACGATACCGAAGATTGCTTTCTGGCTTTATCTCGCCCCCGAATGGTGCACAGCACCAGCCCTGCGTTAGGTATTTCCCTGCTCTCCATAAACTACAGCATACGTTCCAGTCCCAGCTCATTGTGTCCCATATAGCAATGTTAGTATTTATTGGATTATTTATCGTAATATTCTAGCATTAAATTTCCTATGAAATAATACTATATCTTGCAAAATAATTTATGGACTCTACACATGTTTTGTTTTTTTATCTTTCCAGTTCTATTATTTCTTTGATGCTAGCTAGCTAGATATATATCACTTTGGTTTATCACTCTATTTGAAGAATGAGATAAAGTGTTCCTTTGTGTCTGGTTTGTTTGTTTGTTTTTCTTTTAAATTATACACCCTTCCAGATTTGTTATTCCCTTTCTAATGTTTCATTCCAGGTTTTAACCTGGTCCCGATTCACCGTTCTCTCTGTCTGCTCCTCACAGTTCCTCCCTAAATACTCTTTTTGTGTCCTGACCTTCTTAATCTTTGTCTTCATCCTCTCACGGAACTGAGCTTTCCCTTGTCTGCAGTGTGACATGGGTCTTGCCTCAGCTTGGCTGGTGGCGGGTGCGCTCTTGGGACTTGGAACACAAGAGCAGCAAAACTTGGGTTTTGGCAAGTTAGTCAGCAGAACTGATTGAATGCACACAGGGAAGAGATCTGTTGAGTAAGAAGTTGCCATGCTGACTGTTACTTTTCAGAACTGTACGTTAAGCTTTTTAAAGAATAAATAAATCAAACAGCATGAAACTGCAGAACAGGTATCCTGCTAATTCTGTAAGATCCAGTCTTAAAACTACGTGTGTGTAGTAAAGCTGATTTTGCATCAAGAAATCCCAATGCCAAGTGGCACTGCTGGGAACCCTTACCAAAACATTTCATGCTCACTAAATTTACCAACATATTTACTGTTTGAAACAGTACATAGGTATAGAAAAGTGTGATTACAGGAACATTTCTTTATCTGGAAAACTTTGTCTAGAAATAACTGAAAAAGAAGGTGACTTCCTGTCTGTAATTGGAGTTCACCAATATCTTTTGTGGATGTAATAAGCAAAACTAAAACTAATAAATAGCCTAGACTCTGGATATATTTTTGGATCTGTTTTTTTGGTTCTATGTTTTATCATTGCTGCTTGGGCAGCAGCAGGAGTAATGTAATCCAGAAGCCAATGTCGCTGCTTATGGCAGCAAAGAAATTGGCTGTCAAATTCTGTGATAATTAGTGTGAATATACTGCATAAACATTAAGATAATGTAAAAATAACTGATTGCACCAAATAAAATGTTTATGCCTTCCCTCAAATTTGGCAGACTTTTTGGTTAGAAACAATTTCTTCCCAGAGAAGATGGGACACTGTAAAACAGCAATCACTACAAAATGGGTCCCAGTTCCAGTGGTTGCTTAAAATCTGCCATTTCTGGTTTGTTCTCCTAAAAAGGAGGTGTGTTGTGGTTAAAAAAGGTCTAACTCAATAGCCATGAGCACTGGCAATAAGTCAAGTACATATGTGTTTCATCAAGAGTGAATTAATGAATTAATTTACTAAGAATAGACTTTATAGAACTATATATTGTTTTCTTCAGTAAATAAATAACTAAAAATTCCTGCTGACTCTGGAGATTATCACTGTTTATCCTCAAGCAATTTACACACCAAATTTAATATTTCCCATCAGGTTTCTTCTTTTGAATGCCTCTCAGATCTAATTGCTTCAATATACAAGAAACAAATTAATAGGAACTCTAGACAGTTTAATTCATTTTGACAGCAAACTGTTATCTCTTCTCTTCTGACCAACCTGACAGTCATCTTGTCTCATGGAGCTTATGTTTTCTTTCGCCTCTTTCTGGTGACAGAAATGGAGAGTTCTGGGCTAAAAGGGCATTCCTGATTTGTTTGCATTCAATATTGCTCATCTTTAATGGTTTATTTTAATACAATGTGTAAACTTTGGCCAAATACTCCTATACACTTGCTTTCAAATGTCAAGAATGCACAGGATAGATCCAGAGTCCTGTGTGTGTGTGGTGGTGTTGGCTGGCACAGACTGCTCCGGTTTGAATAACTTGCTAAATGAAGATACTGTGAGGTTCTTTTCTTCCAAAGTTCAATGGAGGAAAATGAAACAAAACTCCCTCCCGCAGAAGCACGGTCCTTGCCTAAAGACTGTGGGATTTTTAGAAACACCCCCGAAGGTGTGGAGACACTTGTTCCCCCAGTGTTTAGCTTAACCCTGAATGCATAAAATGCAGTTTATGCACCATGTAACTATGTGCCTCTAGATATGTTTTCCTAATTCCTCCCTAAGGATTTCTGAAGAAAGGAGGTAAAAGCTGTCATATGAAATGTGCTGAGACAGGAAGGAGGTGTTTTGGCATGTATTGATATAATTTTTCTTCCTTCTTTTAGTTCTTCAAAAAGTGTATTTTGCTTTCAAGTATTGCTTGACTATATCAAGCTGTTTGACAACAAAGGCCTGGATTTCAGTATTTACTGTGGAAAGAAAATAGCTGCACATTTTTTGTGTGTCTTAATAATGCCAAGAGGTAAGGAATGTCTTTTTTAACATATCTGGCTGTTGATATACCCATGCATAAAGCGAAGAAAAGAAAACTTGCACAGGCTCCAAAACTAGAAAAATTTCTTAGATGTGCTGCATCTATTTAAATAATACTCTGTAGCTTTGGGGGGCTCCTGTGAGCAAATAAGGCTATTTCATGAGGTTGGAGATCTACCAGTCTCAATGTGTGCTCTGAGAACTGAAAGCTTATCTTGAGCTTTTCTTAGTGCATCAGTCCCATTTAAATGAAAAAAGAAGCATTTTCAAAAGTACTTAAACAGCCAAGGAATTTTTCACTCCTTCGGTGCTTTTGAAAATATTACCTTAAGAAATGTAAAAGGGAACAGCAACAAGAAAGCTTGATGGTTCAGAATTGGAGCAGCAGGTGATCTGAATGCATGATGTGCAATTTCTTCCCCTGGAGTTAAATAAAAAAATAAATCAACTTCCAGGAATTGCTACATGTGAATATAGGATTTTAATGAGAAATCAGTTATACTTACAAGAAAACTGTGAGACTCACCTTGTCTGTCCATCTTTGATAGATGATGTATTTTTGCACGCAGAACACTTGTAGCCTAGTAATAGTTTGAACAGTGGACTATTAGTTCAGTGATAAAGCTGATTTCTTTTGACTTCTTACTAAGGTGTCACTGCAATAAGATTTACCAGGCTGTCAGTTCAGTAATTCTGGCAGGCATTTCAAAACGTCCTGCAAGGCTCTGATTTAATTTGGTAATAATGAGGTCATGTCAAACTGCAAACCAGAACATTTTGGACAATGCAGCCCAAACACTTCACCTGCACAGTGCTTTTTCATGACACTAGGAACATACTGCTATTGGAATAACTTTAGTATGGATGAGTTATTGGGCCTGACTTTTTGATTCCAAAAGAGTAGGAAAATTGAAGGTTATTTTTGCTGGATTTTTTTCCTCCTCTTCCTTCTGGAAAATCTGATTAAACCTGTTTCTAACCATTCCTCCCTAGAGGTCTCATTTACTGCTAAGAAATTTTAACATTGCTTTTGAACTGCAAAAAAATTGCAACACAAGCAACATTTTAATGATTACCTGGTTATATTTAACACCCATAAAAATTCTCTTGTTTAGGGAGCTCAAAATAATTGAAAATATATTGGTTTTAAATTATGTATGGACTGTTGAAGTGGAGTGCGATCAGGAAAAAAATGCTTCTTGTAAAACAGCTTCAGCTGAACTAAGCCTCCTCAGTACCCCAGTTCTCAGGTGCAGCGTTCTCAGCAGTGGATATAATGCACAGTGTCGCACCCAAAAGGTCCTTAATTCAAATGCAGTAGATCCTGTGTATTTAAAGGTGAGTTTCTGTATATCCAAAATCCAGCCACAGAAGTACCTAACCATGTTCATGTGAGTGGGTAAGTGGAGAGGGCAATTTCTTGGCTGCTCATGCCCCAGCAGAGCAGTAGTGCACAGCTCGCTGTGGTGGTGTGGGGTGAACTGCTGGGGGTGTTCTCCCAGCCCCGTTACACATGTGTGTGTACCGTTCACACAAACTGCTGTGCTGTGGGGCATGTAACCCGGTCCAGGTGAATAAAAGGGAAACAGTCTGATGCAACAGACCCACCAGCACTGGTCACTTTTCTTCTGCCAGTCCAGCACAGTGAAATCGTGACTTGTTAACAGGTGTCATTAAATCAGCATGTGGGTAACAGTGCAAAATTTGGTGCCTGTCTTTGTATTTTAGCACCTTATAATCTTCAGTATGTCCCTCCAATGCATTTTCTTTCAACACTTAAAATCTGTAGCCTAAGAGGCTACAAGGTTTGAATTTGTGGTGCTGTTTACTGGGGCTTGGAGGACACATCACTGTGTTATGGCCCATGGACCAGTGGAAGGTCAGATAGTTCATGTTGGTGTCTTTCTGGCCTGGTTGGAGCTACTGTATTTTGCTGCCAGGATGACAGTGCATCTGTCACAGCAGATGGAATGGCAGAAGTGTTTTTGCAGAGAAACTTAAGCTTTTTTACGGGGTTTGAACGCTCGGTTCTGCTGTGGGGTGGGGAAGATGAGAGCAGAAGAAAGGCTCTAGAGTGCAGAGCACCAACCAGGGGATTGGGCGGCTGCTGTCAAAGTTGATTCCATCACATACACAGCAGAGATTGTAACTTAGCTCTTCTGCATCTGAAATGTCTGTTAGTAGCAAGTAGTCTTTCAGGGTCTGACTCAATGAATGCTCATGTAAGTAGGGTGAAGAAGCTTGAAGTGTTTGGCTTTTGTCTTTCCTGCAAAGTTCTTGGAATGTACTCCTGTAATGCATTTCATCATCTCTTTGCTCATAGAGGTACATACAATTAGAAATATTTTTGGTCACTACAGCGTTATTTTAAGGTGGCAGTGTTCAGACAGGTTTTTTCCCACTTATATTTCTATGCAGACATATGCAAGTATATATGCTAACCTTTGGAGACTATTATTCCTTTTCCAAACTCCTTTATTGTTAAGACAAATCCCTTTTATCTATTGAAACAGACAATAATTGCAAGAAAAATCCTGTATTTGACGTTTTTGTAAGAGGAAACATTACAGTAGAACTAAAATAACACATTGTGATGATAACACATCACATGATAAATAACGCATTGTGATCGTATAACATCAACATTCCCCCACTCACACACCCCAGCTCTGCAAATCCACTCCCAAAAATCTCTCTTCTTCAGATGGATGGTTAGTCTTGTAAAGCCAAGGTACTAGAAGATGTCTTGTTAAGTCAGAATTATCTGTATTTTGTGGGTGCTAATTCAATCTTTTTTTTTTAAAGAGTACTTTCAAAGAGTAATTTTAAAGATACTTAACATTAATATCTGATTCAATAAGAAATGCCTTTCATCAGAGAGATCTAGGTCCCTTTTATCATCCACTTATGCAATGATATTTTCATGACTTGAATTTTCTTGAGTCACAGTAAGATAGTACTAACTCAGTGTTTTGTATGTGCACCTTACTATATAAAGGCCTGGATCATTTTTTTTTTTTATTCACATTAACAAAGACATGCAAGAACTTGGTATAGAAGGAAAGCTCCCGAAGTTGTTATAAATCATATTCCCCAAAATATTTCATACTCATCATTGCATTTCTGTAAATACTTGCAGTTTTGACAAATGGATGTTTCTTATTGATTAAAAAAAAGTCACTTAAAAATTTGTATTCTGTAGCCACTTCTCCCTGGCCTTCAGTTGGAATGGGAGTGTAGGAAAATGCTCCTGGTTTTCATATACCCTGGATTCCTTGGCATAGACCTCAGGAACATTGCAGTTGAGACAGTTTTCCTTCCATTTTGCCAGCTCAGTTGGGCACTGCTGTTACTGTGATTTGAAGTGAGAAGCTTCTGTTTCTGATGTTGAGGAGCCTTCAAGAGCTCTTCAGGCAGAGTCTAATGCACACAGATAAAGTCAAGACAAAGTGACAAAGACAGCTTGTTCCTGAGGAAAGTTAAATATTTTTTTCTGGCTAATTTATGTGACACCTAAAGGAAAAACAGCAGAATGAAGCATTCTGTAACGTTGGGTCTGCCGGCAACTACTGCTAATAGAAAGGGACAGGAACTTGTATGCTGTCTGATGCGATTTATTATTTTATTCTGCACTATTCAGATACAAATATGTTTTTTCATTTCTTTTTGTTTTCCTTGTGCGTTGGAACAGCAGCCTATGGAAACTGTCTGAGTAGCATCTTTTAAATCCTTTTTTTCTTTTTCTTTTTTATTTTTAATGGGAAGGATTGGTAGCCAAATTGCTGAAATTGATCTCAATTCATACTTGGGAGATAGATTCTTAAGTGTTTTATCTACTTTCCCAGTAAATGATGCCTGTACAGATCTGCACTGAGTTTCATACTGAACGGAACTGGTGTTGCTTGTGTTCAGAGCAGACACTGCCTGTGCTTCTGCCGCCCCCCAAGAAGGCCCAAAGGCTGACTCCAACCCCGAAGAGTGGCAGTGGGAAAAGAGAGGTTAAAATAGCCCTGGTCCTTCTAAAGGGATATATCAACTTAGAATACTTGTAAACACCCTGTCACTCCACCCCACCCCTATTTCACTAAAGTTAAATATGATACTGTCATTTAGCAGGCTAGGAGATTAATCAGGATATCTTATGAAGTGTGTATTCTGTGCCTTGGATGTTGAACACAAACGAATATTTCAGTATTGGCTGGTCAACTTTATTTTCCCATCAATAAGGACTGTGTTCCACAAGGGGCTACCTTTATAGAAATGATTTAGCTGCTAGTAAACCATGAATAAATGGCAGGCTTGTAGAGCTGCTGCAAAGCCCCCCTGGAGATCTGGCTGCTGCCTGACATAATGGGAACACTGGTGACTGACAGGAGCCCTCAAATGTGGCTGGAGCCTCTGAGTAGGGCTGGTAAATGCGTCAGCCAGCGGAGGTTTAAGCTGTATGGGCAGACCCCGTGCTGGGGAGAGAAACCGCTCTATTTCCCTCCCCTTCTGGGGGGACTGCAGCAGGAATGCAGAAGAGAAAAGCCACCCACCTCCCCTGAAATCACCCTTTTTCTGATGGGCCTTAATGCTCCTATTTTACTTCTAAAATGCTGTCTGCATTCATGGAAATCTGAAAATCAGAACTTGCTTGTTAACTAATTGCCTTAAAACATCTTTAAGGGTTTTTGAATTGGGAGAAAATATCTTTCAGAAATGTAGGTAATAGCCGCATTTTGTATATATTTTTTACATTTAAATAGAATAAATTGTGTTACTGTGCTTTACCTCTCGGTGCAGAATGCTTATTACCGACAAGAAGCTTGTGGAAGGAGATTTTATTCTCCTTGATGTATTTTGGAAGTGGGATATCAGAGTGATTTTTCATTTGTATTATTTTAAGGTAGCAAAATAAGGAATTGAAACTTTTCTTACTTGATTACTCTGATCATCTCTAATTGTGTGTTTGTTGGCATCCTTTCAGTGCACTTTCGCTAAACTTGAGAGTAAGAACTAGAACTTGCTAGTGAAAAAAACCATGGCACAGTTCTCCCAAAAATGATTGCCTCAAGTGCAACCACTTAACCTGTATTTATTAATCTAAATGCAGATTTTAAGAATGTCATCCAGTTTTTAATTATGTCACAATTTAAGACACAATACGGGAGCTGTTGATAATCAGCTTCTAGGAGATCTGTGCAAATGCAGCATTGGTTCTGCCATTTGTGGGATTAATACCTACTAAAACATTTAACTGCCCTTCTGGTGGTTGTACTCACATAGATTTTATTGTTTTTATTTACTAAACCAATTGTTCTTACAGCTTATGCAGGTACACACTCCTAAATGCGGAGGTGCTATATTGGAGATATTTGAAGCAAACCAGTTTTATTTTGCATCCCCAATGACTAGTGGATGAATCAGTCACCTAATTTATTTTTAGCTGCTGAAAAATATCTTGAAGTAGGGAGTAGACCCTGAACAACCCAATTGTTTAACCTGATTGATAAAAGTAGATTTGACTGTGCCCTTACAGATGTATGTGCCTTCTCAACCACACACATATGAGAGCACAAGAAGAATTTCATGGGCTTTTGTATAGCTTTGCAATTCGTAACCGTGCAAAGCTGTGCCTCGGATTTCCCTGCGTTGGGACCTGAGAGGCGGTACTGAGCCCTTCAGGCTTGGAGACCAGTTCATCAGCTGGCCTGAGCTGAAAGTTGGTTTTACTGACATCTTATTTTGACAGGAAGAAACAATTTTTGCAAAATTTTGTAGTCAAAATATTTCAAGTGGATTTTTGCTCCTTATTTTTTCAGCATTCATCCCACAAATCATGGTAGGACAGCAAACACAGGGATGTGATTTATACCTTTTATTTTTTTTTTTTTTTAATGTTCTCTTAAATTAAATCTGAGCTGATGACAAGGAGCAAACATCTTCTTTGGAGAATCTGAATTAGGGTCATTTCCATTATGGAACCTGAAATGAAAATTACATTCATATCACAGGACACAATCACGTTGAGAGGCCTTTCTGAGCCCAGCATTATGATTGAGTAGGAAGCAATACCTAAATGGTCTGAAAATAATTTACGTTTTAAGGTGGTGTCCTGGGTTGAGAGACACAGGACTAACTTTTCTTCTAATACTGGGAAAAATTGCACTTCTAGAAGACTCTAGTGTCTGAATTTGTGAAAATACTTACTTTATAGCCAGTCAGGCTCTGTGGGATTCAAGGTCTTGGTGTTTTCGAGCCTTGCCAGGGGCAGGGACAAGGAGAGCAAGGCCTGGGCATTTGACCAAGGCTGGCCAACAGGATTATTTCATACCATGAACGTCACATTCAATATAAATTAGAGAATTTTGCTGTGTAGCTCTCTCTCCCTTGATGGTGGCGGGTCCAGACAACTCCTTGCCCTGGTGCCGGACCACTGAGGCCTTCCCTTCCTTCTGAAGCCATTGCACTGGCAGTGTCCGCCATTTGCTGTCCCTGCTGGGAGTGCACAGCTTCCTACTGATATAATTGGCTAAGTATAATTCTTGTATATCTTAGTATTGGGATTAATACTGGTTCTTTAGTATTGTTAATTATTTAGTCTTAGTCTATTGAATCTATTTATATTTCAACCCTTGTGTTTCTTTGTGTTCCCCGATTCCCCTTTCCAGGTGGGGAGGGGTCATTGGGTGATAGAATAATTGTCTAAACAATAATAGATTGTTATGGGTTTTCTCAAACCATGACAGGTGGTTTTTTGGAGGGTTTTCCCCCTACCCCATTCCCTTTCCATTGCAACTTTGGTCTCAAACTTTGAGTCCAGCATAGGGCTACAAAGATGATTTGAGGACTGGAGCATCTCCCTTATGAGGAGAGGCTGAGAGAGCTGGGACTCTTTAGTCTGGAGAAGAGAAGGCTGAGGGGAGACCTTATTAATGCCTATAAGTATCTCAAGGGCGGACTGAAGGAGGAGGGAACCAGACTCTTTTCAGTAGTTGCCAGTGAGAGGACAAGGGATAATGGGCACAAGTTGGAACATAAGACGTTCCACTTGAATATGAGGAAAAACTTTTTCACAGTGAGGGTGACGGAGCCCTGGAACAGGCTGCCCAGGGAGGTCGTGGAGTCCCCTTCTTTGGAGATTTTCAAGACCCGCCTGGACGCAGTCCTGAGTGGCATGATCTGACATGCTCTGGGTGGTCCTGCTTTAGCAGGGGAGTTGGACTAGATGATCTCTATGGTCCCTTCCAACTCTAAAAAATTCAGTGAAATTCAGTGAACCTGCCCCTATGCTCACGGCACTTTGGAGTGTGCAGCGGGGATGTTTGTCTTTGTTTCCAAATCCATCCAAGGAGAGAAACCCAGGCAATTTAATTGTGCAGGTGTGTGAGAAAAGCATTCAAATGAAATGTTCCCGTCTAAGAACAAGCTGGAAGTTGGAGGAGCTCAGCAGGCAGGAGGGATTTGGCTCAGAAGACTAGCTGTCATTGCCTGAACTGTTAAATAATGGCTGCTATAGAATATTTGTAATAGAAATCTGTATAGGGAAATTGGTGAAAACTCTACTTGCTATACTTATTTGTCACCAAATGCAGACATTTCCCCCTTGGATACCTCAGCTGGAGGAAAGGAAACATGTGAAATTGTTTGGGGAAGCCATATAGTAATTTACCTGAACGTATCAGCCACTGTTGCTTTTAGAAACACTTTTCCCAGATGGCATTCTCTGCCCAGGAATTGTTCACATCTGTCAGGGGTATTTTCCCCTCTGTACAACAGAAACATTTTACTTTATTGTTGTTGCAGAAAACAATAATTTTGTTTCACAAAAGAACAAGGAATGGAAAATGAGACTAGAACAAGCCAAAGTGCATTCCCGCCTTAGCTTGGAGACTATGAGAGTATAAGTTTTTTGTGGACTGTTGAGATCCCGTTTGTAATTAGTGGGTCTGACAAAACAGGAAGAACAAGCACAGATGGATTTTTTTTCTTCCTTTCTGTTGCCAATAGTGGGGTGCTGGGTTTTTTGGTTTTTTTCAAGTCTTTATTTATTGAGACTAGCTCTTCCTTTTTGTGGCATACCCAATTCAGTGCAGATTCTGAATTCAGGTGCTAGAAATAGCTGCTGGTGTTCTCTCTCTGAAAGGAAAGCAGCAGAGGCCATGGCCAACGCTGTATTCACAGCCCAGTGTTTTTCCTCACGGGGAAGGGCTGGGAACATTGGAATGCTGCCGACGTCAGCAGTTTTTCACTATTGGAAAATTGGACAGGACCAGTAGTTTTTAATATTCCAGTTCCTGAAGTTATAGAATCGTGTAAGAAATTAAACTAATTACTAAATAATAGTACATTGGTGACAGAGGAGAGCTTGAAGTGTGTAGTAAAATTTCATATTTTCTGTATTCCCAGCCCTTTAAAATGGTGTCTCCCTTTTTATCCCAGCTGTATTCTTGGAATTTTTCTTTTAATTCTTGTTCTTTTCTTTGTTTTTTAAGCAAAACTCATTGGTTTTGTTTATCCTGGCTAAGCATTCCTGGAAGGGCGAGTTTGACTCTCACAGAAGCCGTCTCTGGCCACTGTGCCCGAGGGCTGCAGTTTGGAGCTGAAGGTGGAGCCCCGAGGGCTGCAGTAGGAACAGGGCAGTGGGAAATGTGCTCAGTGAGTCATTCCTCTGTCGCTGTTATATCTGTGAGACACGAAGGAGGGCTGTAGCTTTATTGCTGCAATTTTTAAGCTGATACTGTAGACATTCCCATTTCCATAAATGGTTGAGTTCTTCCAGAAGTGCCGCTGCCCTACTTAACCAGAGTCACTGCACCCGTAAGATCTCTCATAGAAGGATCGATTTTAGCAAATTCAGCCTAATTCTGAGAAGAATCCTACTGCACCTTAAACTGGAACACCCGTGACAGCTGTCCCATGGCAACTGCTACAGTCCACGCAGCAGGTGACATGAAAAATAATAAAGGAAACATCTCAATGCACAGAGTAATATATTTCTAATCCTCTCAGGCTTGGAACATGACCTGGAAATCTATTTTTTTTGGTGATTTCCTTTGTTTTGCTTTTAAATTACTCACATTTAATCTGTCTTAAGGAATATTTTAAGGAGTCAGGTCTTGGCCCAGCTGATGTCAGTGAGGATTTTGCTCAGCTATGAAAGGGATATTCTTGGAAATCACTTCCTTCAACAGGATATTTGTATCTTTTATGCAAAGCTGAAGAAGTGAAGAAATCAGAAAATTAGTTCATAAGAGAAGTTTTTCCACTTTTTTGAACCACCAAAGGCAGTCATATTTGGCTCCTATCGAGTTTTGGAAGGAGATTCATTCATCCCTAAAGAGATATAAACAGGAAGATAGTTGAATTACAGTAGAATCTCAGTTGAAAACGGTCTTACTAATGCTGCTCTGAAGTATAAATATTCAATTAAAAGGAAAAATAATGAAGCTTTTATTAAACAAAAGAGCGCCAGCAGTGAGTACTACTGAAGCCCAAGGACAAGCGTAACTCTTGTACCAACAATAATGCAGATTTTGTGCATGTATTATGGGTGATATTCTCTTTTCAATGCACATGCATTAGCATTAATGGGCAAGAAGAAGATGATAGATCCATTTGCACTGCTCAGTATCGGCAACAAAATTCATTACGCTCACACAATCTCTGACTCTTTTGATTCCTTCTGAAATAAATCCAAATATTCAACATTCAAGGATGTGAGGGAATGAATTATTTTCCATTTCTAGAATGTCCACAAAAAGATCAAAATTATTTCATTTGGTAGTATAATTTACTCAACGAAGTTTGCAGTTTATTTTGTTCCAATTCTGTTGATTGTGGGAAGGGTTTGCTGCAAAGTCAGTGCTGCGAATGGTGGTTGGTAGTGATTGATCATGTAATATTGTTTCCTCTCTCCATTTACTTATCCAATGCAAGTAAAAGGAATGATTTTCATGATTTGATGCACTTCTGAGGGAGGCATCTGACAGAAAGCGTTTTTGGGGAATCCCTTCTCTTTTCTGCAGCCAATACAACAGAACTTCAGTTGATCCTAAACCTCTTTAAGGTATTGCCTGGGCACCTCTGCAGTTTTCTGTGACCTTTGTAGTTAATAGTGAAAAATAACTTAATTTGCTGACTCCTTCACATGAAAGACGTGTTTTTGTCAGTGTCTGTAAACACTGAGGTTGCTTACTGGTGTTCTTGCAGAAGATGTGTCACAGGATTTTACTGCTGCAGTGCAGCAGCAGGCTCTCCCCTGTGCATGAACTTCTCTTCTGAATGTGGGAGTGGAACTCATTTCCAATAAACCTCTAAAGGTCTGTTGGGCCCCTGTGCTGGCCCAGGGCAGACTGGAAACTAAAATTCTTCATAATTGTGAAGGAAAAATAGATTTACTGTTTAACTACTTGAAAAAATCCTAAGAGGTTAACAGGCAGAATACTGTAATTACAAAGTAAAATTTTGACTTTTCTGAAGCATGAGTTAACTAGAGAATTAACTAAAGCAATAATAATAATTATATGTGATGACATTGTTTAAAATGTAAGAGATGATGAATTTAAAATGCTTGGTGTTGAGAAAATACCACACAATAACATTAATAATAATGTTGGTCGTTGCTGCACTCTTCCGGTGTAGCTGCAGTGTGATATAGAATCATGGGATGGTTAGAGTGGGAAGGGACCTTAAAGATCATCCAGTTCATCCCATGGCACAGCTGGGAAGGGGAGGCTGGGACGCCTGGGCTAAAATGATTGTGACCCATCACCGAAATGATTGTGGAGTTTAAAGTGTTGGTCCCCATTTGGTTTTCATCTCCAGGCACTCTTCAGGTGCCTACCCCTCCATCAGGCCAGCAGTCCCTATTGTTTGAGAAAACACTCAGACCAAAGGAATCTATCGGTGCTTGTTTACAAACCCTTCCTTCAGGGAGCAGCATTTCAGTGGGTGCCAGGCCTTGGCTTTGCCTTTTTACCTCCTAGAACCCAGGATGTGCTGCTGTCACCTGGGAGCATTTGATAGATCGGTCGGTCTTAGGGAACCGTGCAGGTCAATATGCATTGATTTTGTTTTCTTTACTAAAAGTATAATACGGATTTATGGTTTTGACAAGGTAAGAGATTATTTGCCAGAAAAAATAGTAAAGTTGGATAACAGTTTTTCTTGTTAATACCATGTATAATACTTGGGGAGGAGCTATATCTTTATACCAAATGTCTCTGCTCAATTACAACTTTTAAATACAAGGTACCATCTTAACCATGCTGGGAACCTGAGTGTTTCTTTTTAAGCAATATGTTAAGATTATGTAAAACAACACCATTCAAGTTTTTAAAAATATTTGTGTGATGCTGTTACCAAAAGGAAAAAAAAAAGTGAATATTGACATTTTAAACACAGAGCATGCATTAGAGGATTGTATTATGTTATGTCTTTCTGTTGTTGTAAGAATTAAGAGCACAAGTGATTAGATTAATTTAGATCATTCTTACGGGAGTAAGCCCTGATGTTTTGAAAATTCAAAAACTAGATTAGAAACACCATATGCTGCATACGTAGATGTGATACAAAAAAGAGCAGCATGAGATATTGGATGAGGGATTGTCTCAATATTGGATGAGAGCCCCTACAGGAATAGAGCATTCCAAAAGCTGGAGTGGTTAACTGGAGACTCAAACTGATGTTTAGATATCCTTGGACCTAGAGCTGAAATAGCCCCTGAATTCACTGGGTGTTTCCTCTGCAAATAAGCTTTTCAGCATGTTTAGCAATGAATGCAGACAAAAAAAAAAGTTGGGTTTTTTTCCCCTGTTTGTTTCCTTCTTTTCATCCACTATCCAGGATCGAGAACATCAATGGATTGGTTTTTCTTTTCTAGGCTGTTTTGGCTTTTCCATAGATAGTGGGAGCCATTTCTATTTTTCTTTGATGCTGTTCTCCACATGTCATCTATTCATGCATTATATGGAGGTTATTTGGCACTGATCCCTAGGTCAACGTGCCATCTGTGGAGAAAAGTAAAAAGTATTAATTGGTAGAATTTTTATATCTCCCTCAAAGTGGCTTCACTCACCTCTCTACACACATCACCTTCTACCAACTGTGCTTGCCATTACTTTTTCTTGTGTAGATGCACAATTTATTCATTCAAAGAAAATCTTTTCTGCCTCTTCTTTGAGTAATGGTTTCTTTCTTTAGAGACAGGGAAGTCAGCAGCGTTGCACAGTTTATGGAAATACTTGGTGTTTGTTTATTTCATTTCTTGCCAAGCCTATGGCAGTAACACAAAACTGTTTAATTAGGTGACATTCTTGATCAGCCAAGAGGCAAAGTTCAACCCATTTATATCTAGTATAATATTTTAAAGAGCTTTTAAAAAACGTAATTATTTGTTTGTAAAGTTAAAAATAAGTAGTGCCTCCTGTGAATAGCATAGGCCAAGATACAAATGCTCTGAAGCAGAAATGTTTGCTAGTGAAAGGAATCTGCTTTAATAAAATATCAGAATAGCTTATTTCCATTTTCCTATATGGCTGAGGGATAGGTATCCTCACTTAAGAACTGAGAGGTGCTATGGTACAATACCCCAAACTCCCTGTATTTGTGGTCCTTGTTCCATTAACTTAATCCTGGTGGATATGTGAACCTTTTATTTAATACTGCTGAAAAAAAGTACTATGAAGACTATTCGGTGTCTTGAATAGAGTAGAAGTAGCTCATGTAAGAGAATGTCAGTCAGCTAGAGCACAGGTCATCAATATTTCCAACTTGCAGTCCTTAAATTAACTCATGAAGAGGCAGGAGCATACCCTAGGTGGTCTTGACCTCCATTATTTTAATAATTAATTTTTAGCCTTGCATGGCAAAGGTCTAGATGTTCATCTTGATATCATTTATCTTACTAATACAATACCATCCAAATAGAAACAGCACTACTGTCAGTTATTAATATAAAAATGTGCAGGAGATCCCAAATTTTTGCATAACTGATCAGAGCTATAACAGAGTAGAATTGCAAAACATGTCCTTGCAGATGCCAGAGATGTGACAGTCCTGACTTGGAGTAAGTAATGGAGCTGCATTGCCTGGTGCTGTGTAATAAGGGCTGTGGGTACCGGGGAGGCACGTCGTGTGTCTGCTCTTCCTGGGTGTCAACAACTACAGCAAATTCCTCAACTCCTTCATTGCTGAAACAATTGGTGCACCAGACGTTCCAGATATGCATCATTTTTATCTGCTCTCTGCATAACGAAAGCTTCATTGAATCTGTTCTAGTTACAGAAGTTTCTTCAGAGGAACCAAAAAAGGCACCAAATCTCCTATTCAGGAGATATGTGTGTATAATTTCTTTATAGATATGAAAATGTCTTTCTCATGCACAATTTCATAACACTCCTGAGGATAATTCAAGTCCAAAAAACAGTAAAGCTGGTTCTAAGAGGGGCTTTCAGGATACTTCTTCAAAAAATAGCTCCTGTTCTGAAAATGAAACAAATTAAATAGTATCTTTTGGGAAAAACTGTGTAGGTATTTGCAAAGTTTAATAGAAAACCACATGTAGCTTGTTACATTTGCATTGCAAGGAGAGATGAATGATTACTAATTAATTAGGACTCATTGTGGAATGGGGGAGACTTCCATGTTCCTCCTGTCATAAAACTATTTGAGGCTGTTCCATTGTTGTTTGTCTTAGAGTAAACCTGATCCTCTAGTTCTGGAAATGCCTTATGCGTTCTAAAAATGTTGGTAATCCTCTTCCAGCATCCATGGTGTTAGATGAGTCAGTGTCTGGAACGCACAGAAAAAGAACTGCTGGTAAATGGATACAGGAATTAGGGGACACTTTCCAGTTTTTCACATATAAAGCACAATTTTAATCCACTGTGATGCTGAAGCTTTTAATTTACTCGTATTCAAACATCAGATAATAGTTCCTTTCCCAGAAATGAGGCAATTGCTCTTTTGAGCAGTTACAGGAATTTGGGTGTATGGTGCTGGGGAGTGTCTGATGGTGCCAGATGCTGGTGGAGAGGCAAACGGGGAGGGAGAACAAAAGATGTTTAGTGGGGCAGGTTTTTGTGTCCGGGAGCAGTAACGCAGAGGAGGTGCTGGATCCATCGGTCAGGGTTGCTCCTACTCACATTATCTCTGTTTTCATAAGCACAGTTGGCAGCTGGAAAACTGGTAACATGCAGGTGGTTCTTTGCTGTTGTTTTGGAGAAGAAATGCTGCAGCTGGAAGGGAGATTTTTCAGGATGCTTATATCAGGGGCCTAAAATCCTCTGCTTTATAATTTTCCATAGCAATGTGGAAAGCAGTGGAGATTGGCACGTTACAGATGCACTTTAAAACTTTACAGATTTGAAGTCAGTGGGTGTCTTTCTACAGTTTGGGATCCATCTGTTACTACAGCAAATAAAGACTGGGGGAAGTAACTTATTGGTGTGGTTTTGGTTTATAAGGGAAGGCATTGAAGTTTAAACATTGTAGCTGCAGAGATGAAACTATTTGCAACAAAATGAAATATAATGGAAGTTTAGCTTTTGCAGTACTTAATGTTGGGAACAGAAAAATGCCAAAACCCGAGAGTCTTTGGAGATAATATCTCAGGAGTTATTAACATGAGAGACTGGAGTGGAAGGGCAAATAGAAAGTGGGAAGGCAGAGGTTAATTATTTCATCTCTCTTTTTTTTTTTTTTTTTTTTTTTTTACATAAATGACAGATTTCTTTCTGTTTAAAATCCACACTGGCAGAACCAGGGAGAGTTCCTTGAGTGGAGATGGTATGAAAAAACAAGTATTTCCAAAAGCAGCACGTGGAAAAAAAAATGTGAATATTCTGTAAAATTTTAACTGTTTTGTCAAGGTTTCTATTTCTTTCTTAGCAAAGATGTGTAATTTCCAAGTGATACAGGCCTCAGGCAATGAATATTTAGTGTCAACAAATTATGCAGGATTCATACATCATATTTTTTGAATTTTTGCCATTCAATACAAATATTTTTGTTACTATGGAAACCTTGATACAATCTGAAATGTATGCAGTGTTAGATACAAAGGGTCAGATTCAGGGCTGGTATCTCTCATGGGATAAAAGCGACTTCCTATGTGCTAAGATTATTCCAAAGCAGAGGGACTGACCAGTGCAATAAAGTCAACCTACTGGGTTTTTTGTCACCTTTGTCACAGCTACATTTGGCTTGTAGCCAGGAAAAAAGTAATGTGTACCTGGGCTTATCTTTGTGCCCCCAGGTGCAGTGTCCTGGTGATGCGGTAGTGATGAGAGCATCCTTAATGCCATGAAGTTGCTCTGTGTTTCAGACATACGGCATGTGGCTGTACATCTGCTGCGTCCTTTCATGGCTGGTCAAAATTGTAAAACTACTGAAAGACTTGTCCAAATCCGCTTGAGTCAGTGGCAAGCCCAGGATCAGAATATGGGACTTCCTCGTATCCTGTCTCATACTCACCCAGGTCATCAGCCCCTTTCAGTATATCGCACGTATTTAATTACTGTGGATCTATTTACTACTGTTATCACACCTAAATAGGACAGGTAACATTTGCTGTTGTGAAGCAAGAATAAGGTAAGAGCAAGATTAGTACTAACCACATGCCCCCCCTGTAATACAGATACTAAATGATTCACGTTCCAAAATTGTTATTAGGAAAGGGAACATCATAACCTCCTTAAATTCTTATTAACTGATTTTACTTTCTTTAAAATGTATTTTGTTAAGCAAGCAAAACATAAAAACTTCACATACTTCATGACTGATGACCTTTCTCGTAGACTCTATGAACAGGAATAACTGAAGAATATTGGAGCAATTAAGAAGTTTCTGCACAGGCTGTACACTTATCAAAATGCCTCAGACAGGCATTCAGCTGGATCATTGCCCCTTATACCTTAACTACTGTCAAATCAACTCTAACAGCACCCAGGAAGACTATTTTAGGCACATCAGCAAAATGCCACTGTGAACTTTGAGCAGCAATTATAGGCATAAAATATATTGGCCTTGCAGTGATTTAAGATGAACTCCTCAATAGCATCTGTCCAGACACTAATATCTTACCATTTACTATTTTTCCTTGCCTTACAAGTATTAGCTGTTAAGTTAGCATTCACATTTTTCCAGACAAAAACCAGACTTTTTAAAGTGTAAAAGCTAAGCTAATCATAGTGACACAGAGCATTTGGGTGGAAAGTCTCCCTTTGAAATGCCAGTTACTAATGCAAGCAATTCAGTGGAATGGAAAGAAATTTAGGCCAGATGGCAGTGAAATGAATAAGTCTCTTAGATATTAATATCTGCTGTTCTGGAATTGTTTTTTTAACATCTTTTTTTTTAGGAATACAAGACTGGAAGAGACCTTCTTGGGCACTGAGTCGTGCTCTTTGCTATGGGTAGCATTGTCATCTACAGTCTTTTCCTGAATTTACTGTACTGTTTTGATGCAGTGAAGTTCTTATTGCTTCTGTTACAGGGCTATTCTAAAACCCATTGGCTTCAATGCTTATAAGCCTTAAAATAGGCTTAACCTTAAAATGGCTCCTGAGCTGTCCTGGATCTGTGCTTGGGATTGCCCCGGCCCATGTGCAGGACCTTGCACTTAGCCTTGTACCTAAGATAAAACATAAAGTGTTTTAAACTTCTGTGTATTTTTTATTCTTGAATCTTGTCCCTGAGCTCATGGTAACATCTCGTGTGTCAGGGTGATGTGTGAATTCAGCCCAGTAGCAGTTTGGGTAAGTCTGCAATGAACAATGCAGAACTTCCACTGTTTCATTCTGAATGTGTTCTCTGGGTAAATCTGTCATATTCTGAGAATACAGGCTGGATCAATTGTATTTTTCCAAGTAGCTACCCCTCCAGGTACTCAGCAGCATAAAGCAGTCTGTAACACTCTAAGCCAAAAAGTTTTGGGGTTTTTGTGTTTGTGTGGTTTTGGTTTTTTTTTCTATTGGGTTTGGTGGTTTTTTGTTTGTGTTTTTTTTTTTTTTTTAATGATTTTTAGTGGACTGACAAGGTAAGATACCTTCCAGGTTTACTCAAATTCTTTTGTGCTGCCTTATTCTGTAAATGGAGGTTTAAAGAGAAACGTTTCAAGGGCACAGAATATTCCAGTCTAGAAAGAAATCAGTGCTATGTATTAAGTGTAAAAGGGTTTCCAAAACGTTAGGTACTATCAAGTGGATACCAGTAATGTATTTTTAAAGTTGTTGTTTGGGTTTTTTTCATCCTTTTCTCCCCTTACAACTCTCTTACTTTCCTTTTAAATAATTTTATGGTTTCTCCTATAACTACAGAAATTGATTCACTATATTTGAGTGGTTTCTAAAGCAGGCAAAATGACCAATCCGCTTTTCATAAAGAGAAACCATTCCTTGTAGGCTTTAAATCCTTTTTTTCTCAAGCTAAAGTCTCACTGTAGTTTATGAAAGAATGTCCTCTGAGTGTGGATGGAAGCCTGGACTGGCAGGAAAGAATAATAAACTCTAGGCTGCAGAAAGCACAGTCTACAAAGATCTTAGCTAGCAAGGTTATTAGCAGATTGAGGAGGTAATCATGAACAGAGAAACAAGATGCAAATAGAACCAGCTATGGACTGGGTGACAGTGTGGCTGCCACCATTATGCAGATGGTAACTGTACTGTGATATTGGCAACTCTCTGTGGTTCTGTGCGATCCATACGTGCTCCCTGCTCTCAGCTTCCTCTTCTCATGATCTGTCTTTTCTTCCCTATAGGGATACAACCACAGCTTCTCTTTGGCTGTTGATGACCACTCAGTAACTCTGCTTAGGTTGAAGGTGAAACATCTTCATCTGCTAAATGAGGGAGCTTTCTTCCCACAAGAGACAGTCTGTTTCTTTGCTGAATGCATACAATATAAATCAAAGTATGTGCCATTATTAATAAATAAAGCATTGGGTAGGCTTTGTCTGGAAGTCTTGTTGAAAGTACTGATTACTTTCCAATAACTTGTGAAAAATGCATAATTGCCTTTGGGATATTGAAGCATGGAATAATTAGAGTGCAAGTTTGAGAAAGGGGAGTTGCAACTACAGAGCAACTATTTGCAGCAACTGCTTAATTTTTAGGGCGAAATCTTTTTTTCTTCTTTATTTATCTCTGAATATTCCACACTTCAGTGTTTCAGAATACAAAATGAATTATTGATTATTTTCTGTAGATACATTTCAAAACTGTGCTAATGTTAGTTATCTAAAATCAATGGTGTTTGATGCACTTCAGGTTTCTGATATCGATATTTAGGATTTTAGGACAATTGTGGGCCAAGTAGTTAGAAAATGAATTGACTGCTATTGAAAGGAAATTTTGTACTAAATTCAGATGCAAATTCCATTGTCTTATTAGAATTGAGCATCTCTCAATTCTCGCCAGCTTTAATCCTTGCACAGAAAGTGTAATTGTGCTATAGCTGGTTAGAAATGGGAGTTATTTCTTCTGGCTCCTTAGTCTGGCTGTTACAAGGAAAGACTGGGGCAAATGGGCTTTTCTGTTCATGAAACCTTCAGTACCTGCTCATTTGCTCCCTCCCTTGCTTCGAGAAGGGGAGAGCTGGTCCCTGATATGCCCATCGTTTTGTTTCCTTCTGTCTCCAGGTCTGTCTTCTCTAGGATCAATTGTTGACTGTTGTGACAGGTAGAGGAGAGGGAGTCTAAGGTTTTTTCCATATTCTTTTTAATCCCATCTTTGTGCTTCTCCGTATGTGCAAAACATAGACTGGGGAAGGTACGGACTGAAGATAAAGGTTTCCAAAGGTGTCGTTAATGCGATCTGCAAAATCTACAGTGAGAACTGCTGCCCAGGTCTCTCTGTGTAGTATCAGATTGATAATCCCAGTACATCTTACTCTGTCACAATTTTATGAGTAAGTGCATTACCTGCCTGGGAAACAGAGAGTACAGTTGGAGGAACAGAGAAGATTTAACACTTAACAGTGATGAGACAGAAAATAGCACATATGTGCAGAATAAAATTTTCTGTTACAGCATTAAGCTGGAAGTACGTTATGGTCTTGGAGTTTAACAGAAATCTTTAATTAGGGATGTCCTTTGCACTATAATCTTTTGGTTTGATAGCCTGTAGATTGACTTTTACAATATGTTGCATCCTTTTTTTTGGTTTGCAAATTCTCAAAGTAAAAATCTTTCAGCAACATGTACTTGTTCTTCAAATCTCATCTTATCTCATGAGTGTTACAATTAGCAATTCAGAACTCTTTATATCTCCGTAGCCATGCATAAGAATTAATTCAAGCAAAACATAATTTAGAATAATAATAACATGCTTTCCAAATGTTTCCTACATCAATCATGGTGAAGACAGTAACTATAGTACCACTGCTGGATTTTATTGAAAATAAAGTAATTCAGTGTGCTACACGTTCTCTTGAGAGTGTTACTGTTTGTTTAAAAGAAGTGTAGGATGCAAGTATGAGACAGTAAGAGAACCTTCTGTTTTCTGTTGAGAGAATTCAATGCTTAGGAACATTTTGATACAAAAGCAATACAGCAGTGTTTGTTTTAAGGAAAAGGGTTTGAACTTTGCTATTTGTCAATGGATATTTCTACAATTTACGTATATATAAAAGTCAAAAAGAATAAAGCTTGTGTACCAGGTTTTCCACCAAAATAAATATTAGACCCAAGACAAATAGTTCACCCAAGTTATTAACTTTGTGGTAAATAAACCCTTGAAGTTTGCTTACTGCAATTTACCCAAGGCGTTCAGCTGATGTGAGGCTGAACATACCACACATTTCCAATTAAATGTCACTGAGGAGCCTGTAAAGAGGTTTGACTCCAAAAACGCACACAGGAGTTATAGGCCAGATTTTTTGGTAAAGGTGGTTGTAATTTGGTTACAAATTTCCAAACCGAGTTTCCTGCTGCGTTAAACAAGGTTCCAGTACAGTGTATACAACCAGTCCTTAGGGGTGTGAGGCCCTTGGAGCACCTTGGTAGCAGCAAACCCTCCCTGCCCAACAGGTGCTTCTGTGGGAGAAAACTTTGCTCAGTGAGTTGCTTGAGATGAGGATAACGTTCATGGTGTGGTTGTCATTCCCTAGATTCTCATAATCTAGAGGGAATCTAATTTGGTGCATCTTGGGTTTTGCACTTTTCTGTCAGTTGGTCCATCTGCCTCCCCCCTGCAGCCCTGTGTGTTAATTCAATGCACCTGCTTTCATGCTTTGGATCATCGTTTAGTTCAGCCTGTCATTTGTATTTATATAAAAATTTTGTAAAATTTGCAGATTTGGAAAGGAGGCAAAAGATGAAGTTAACCTTATTTCCAATTTAATAAAGCCTTCTGCACAAGATTTTGGTCTAGACTCTTGAAATGCTAAAATTAACCAGATTTCTTAATGAGGAGCTCGAAAAGCCTTTGTTTCTTTCCCATTATATGCAGTGTTCATTAGAGTGAGGTAGGAGAAGGCTGTAGAAACCCAAGTGGCCTTTTTGGCACCTGGGTTACAAACAAGAAAAAACTGCTAAAGCAGTATCTCAACTCTAAGTGTTAATTACTTGCTTTGCTTCATATTAGCACATTGAATGTGTAGGAGAAATATTTTTCCCTTTAGCTGCTGTGTGTGTATGGTGGAGCTTGCCAAGTGTTTCTTTTTGCGTAATGTGAAATTTTCCTTTTGTAGACATATTTTATTTAAACTTATGCACCAGTTGTCTCCAGTGGAAATGTGAGTCTTGAACTGAGCCTTTAATGCTTACTTAACTTCAGTATGTGAAGAAGAGCTTCCAGAAAATCCCACTGAAAGAATAGTGTAGGGTCAAGTGAAGTCTTCTAATTCAAAGGAAAAGTATCTCTCAGTGGGGAAATTCCTGAAAGATGTTTTAGGAGGATGCTAGGGCAATCCTCCCTCATACTGAAATAGGAATGTACAATTGATTGTCAAATCTAGACCTGTGTGACCGCAGACATCTCATTAGATATATCTTTATATAATCCCTAAGAGTTGCCCTGTACAAGGTCCTGTTTTGTTACTTAGCTATTGCCTAGTATACGCAGAGCTTTTATTTTCCTTCTGGCCACAATCAAAGCTGGATCTTTTATTTGAGACTTTTTTTTTTGTAATCCTGCAATTCACATCTGTATGAAATATCTCTTAAGGCTCATGTGACATGAAAGAGGCAATCCTAGATAGAAGAGAAAATGGATAGACGGTAAAATATCATCTAGAAGAAAAGTAATTTTCTGAGATTCCTAAATAAATTGCTCTCTAATTCACAAATAATGCAGTACATATTTAGGTTGTCATAAAGAATGATTACTGAATATGGAGCTCAGAATTCATAATAGAGAAAAGTATATATGGAATTGTTGAGAAAAAATGAACTATAAAAATACAGAACTTCTCGTATTTAACTGCTTTCCTTCATAAATCACTTGCTAATAAACGCAAAACAGTGGAGCATCAGAAGCAAAATCAATTCTTTAAGGAAAATAAGTTTCAAAACCACTTTTGTCTATCATAAATTCTCCTGCAAATAGTGGGTATAATGTCTATGTTTTGCATATTTAAGAAAACCTCTGACTATTTGCCTCTTTCGCTTTCTTCTGCTGTCTATCAGAAACAAGAATTAACAAATTTGGATAGATTGAAGATAAACTGTTGGTCCAATGTTGATGTAGCTTAACTTAATAGTAAAATCTTCATTAGATTCCTTAAATGTAAAGGCATCTACTGAGCTGTTACCAGAGGTACTGCCACGGGGATGAGCTGGAAGAAGGGCTCTCAGAAAGCAATGGTTTGCTCAGATCTAGCTGGTACAGCTCTTCCAGAGTGAGGGATTCTACCTCTGCCAGAATCCTGCAAGAGAAGCACTGGCCTGTATATAGTTCCAGCTGCTGGAAGATGTCGTTATAAAACCCTGCTTCGATTCTATTCTAAAGTAGCCTTGGAATTTGGCTTGTCCTGAAAATTGTTGTATTTGCACTGGAAGGACATGGAAACTTACTCTGCAGCGTTTAAAGAGAACTTTTAAATTGAGCTTTGATCATTGATTTTACTGGCATTGAAGTTAATACAAGCTTCATTGGAAGCTGAAACACCTGGGCTTTCATCCGCAAAATAGAGGATACTAGGAGAGGAGACAGCACTAATGTCAGGCTCAACTGGAAAATGCAGAGGAGCAGAGCCTGAGTGTTCAAACACAAAGTACTAAGGCAAAAATTCTATGTCATATCAAAATTGGTTTTTAAAATTAAGCTGTTCTCATATTTAAATATTTGGTCACCCACAAGAATGTTTTGATACCTCAAAGTTGCTTGGTTGACAATAAATATTTAGTAACCTTATCCTCAGGCTTGATAGACATGCTTTGCTTCTTATTAGTGACCAAAATACTCTGTCTCCACCAGAGAAACCTATTCCCAGATATAGCTAAGACGGAACAACTTTGAAAAGTCTCAGAAAGATAGAAAGTTTCATTGGGATATGAGGAACATGTAAAAGATGAAGTATTCTCTGCTGTGTTTTGATGAATCAGCTTATTTAGCAGCTAATGATTCTTGGCACAGTGCTATCTTTTTTGGTATATTCTTGCTAACCTACCCGTGGTCTCAATGGTGATTTTATTCAAGTAAGGACTAGAGAACTGAGCCCTGTCAACAGCCTGAGGTTATTCTTGACTCTCTGAGTTTGCTTCATCTAAGCAGGTATTTGTATTGAGCATATTTTCCCTATTTTTTTTCATTTCAGTATCCTTGATGGGACCTTCTGTCCCTGATGTAAGAGCTTGTATGGTTTTACTGCTGGGAAGCAGAAATTTTTTAAGCTCTTTGTGCTCAATCTTGTTATTGCTGCTCCAACAGCTTTTGTGGTGGTCAATATTACATGGGTGGAGTAACAGAGGCATTTTCCAGACCCCATCAAGTGCACAAGCACACACCGAGGGAGAGGAAATAATAGCAGTGGCCATCTGTGTGCTTTGTTATTGTTGGTGTGGAGACAGTCAGCCTGTTCACTATTGCAAGCCTGATACGCACCATGGCAACAGAGGGATGATTATAAGTAATACAAGTCAAAGGATATCAGAGATGTATAGAACTGAAAGGAATTCCCCATTTCTGAACCCAAAAGCCAACCTTGAAATAGCTGTTGGTAGTCGTATTTTCAGGACTCTAAATTCTTCATTTTTCCCTGCCCATTCTATCTCTAGGGATGAAGCCAGGAAAAGAATCATCTGTGGAGGCTCAATGCAGTATTAGCAAAGTGGTAGAGAGGTAAGTGGCTTTGAACTCCTTATTAAGTTCTTTAGATTGTAGTGGGGCTAAAACTAAATATTAAGGCCAGAATCAAGACTGGGTTAGGAAAAGTGAAGGCTTTATGTCAGAACAAGTGCAATATTCAACAAGATCCAAATATGTAAGCATAGGTCTGCCATAAGTAGTACTGAATTAATCCTTATTTACTTCTGGCTGATTCCTATATTTCAGAAAAGTTTAAGATTAGAAACCAACTCTAACCAGATGCAGTTTGTGGCTCCTTATACCAAATGAATCGTTGTATTCAGGAATTTACAGAAGGGTAAACTGAGAGTTGAGATAAATGCTTTCTGAATTCTTTAGTCTTGATTTCTGATCTATATAGGCATCCAAAGCCCATGTTAAAACTAGGGCTATAGCTAGGATTAGGAACAGTGTGGGTAGCAGCCTGAAGGGCTGCAACAAGAGGTAAATTCTGGAAAGTAAGTTGAAACCTATCACCAGAAATTTCAAATTACTTGTTCTTATTTTTGGGGTTGTAATAGGGCCTTAAGCTGATAGTACTTGGAGTCAAGAATAGCAAGGACAACATAAAGTGAATGTTTACAGTATTTGTCATATTCCAAAGAGGTTAACTGAGCCTTGGTAGTAACGGCTTCCATTACTTATTCTTATGACTGAGTTATAACAGGTTCTTATAATTTCATGCCTCTGTTGGAGTTCCTGAATATCTTTGAAAGTTCTGTTCTCATTTGGGAAACAAATGTTTACAGTCTTGAGAGTTAACAGGTACCTATTCAACTGGCATTAGCCTTTTTTCTTCAGGCAATTGATGATTTTTAAGGTTGTGTTTCTTACAAAACGCCACTGGAGTTATGACCCTGTATGAGTTGTTTACTTATTTTTTAAAATCAGTGACAAAGTTACATAGCCAGAGGTTGCTGTTCCTGATGTGCTCTTAGAGACAGATTTCAAGTCAAAGGTTTTGCACATTGATTTTCAAACTTATTTTCAGGTCCCTAATGCTATCCTGTAGCCATTTTCACATTAGTGCTGGCAAGAAAAGTATGTTAATTCTGTAATCCTACCTCAAATTGAACATGGTGGGGAACATCAAGCTTCTCACAGGAATGTGTGTGTGTCTGTGCCTCCTCCGTCTGCAGCTGCTGCATGAAGCTCCTTCCTATTCCTGGATGTGAGGGCTCTTTCTGTACATGGTAGTCACACTGTCACCTCCACGGCTAACAGGGGCTGGTTCAGGTTCTGGGTTGTCTTGGTGTATCTGTCCTGAACTGAAATTCCCAAAAGTTTTTAAAACATGATTCTGTTTTCACTGAGAAGCTTCCTCAAAGGCATGGCTTCTATTCAGGACATATTTTCAAGTCAGAGTTTCTAAGTAGTGGAAGCTATAAAATTGAAATCGCCTGACTGCTGAGGACGTGGCCTCTTCATAAAGAGCTGTTCCAGAGATTTTGGGGACCTTGTGGAATTCTGTTATAGTCAATAGGAGAAGAAGGGTGATTGTTTCATTGTGATTTTATCCGTATCCTAAGATGATGAGGTACCTCTGCATCACAGATTGCTTGTGTTGTATTTCTTGACTATTTAATTGGCACAGTTTAAAAATTATGGTATTACATGGATGTGACAACTTGAATATTTAGTGTGAGAATTGATGCCCTGTTGAATAAAAACCATAATGTAATTTTTCAATGTAAGGAGGCATCAAGAAGCTTAAATGGTGTCATCCAGCTTGGCTTTTCCGAAGGAGCGAGTTCCCATGGATGACTCCAAATGTTTTTAAAGTTTAGTATGAAATAGGTGTTTTCCCATCAAAGTACATGTTTTCACAGCATAGAAAACAACTGTGGTAACTTCTGCTTCCTGGTAACTAGAATGAGCATTGGAGATGAAATTTCCTGAACATGTAAAGGGCTGGTTTTAACAGCAAAAGCCTGTTCAAGAATAAACAGTTTACAGAATGTAATGAAATGAATAATGTAATTCTTGTGGAAGATGGACTTTTGAGCTGCCTCTTCCACAGAAGGTAAAGAGAAACATTAAAAATACATTTGCTGCTGATAGGGTGAATTCATTTTAGCTGGCATAAATAGGACAGATGAGCTATTCAAATGTCTGATGAGTACTATATAATGAAATATTTATCACCTTCTCATGGTCACTGCATGAGAGGCCAATAATTTGTTTTCTCTCAGCACTGGTATTTTGTGGTGCTTATAATAAATTATACATTGCAAGCTTACATCCTTCACCTTTTTTCTATTTACCTATCTAGTCTGAAATCTCATTCATCAAAATGTATCTGGTTGTGGGACAAAAGTGAGGCTATAAATTCATGTATTCTAAAGAATCATGAAATTTATAATGCATGATGGTACTGGGGCAACGTGGATAGAGTGTAACATACTGAACAGGTGACCTTTAGAGCTGTAAAGTGGGAAATGGAAAGAGCAAAATTTTGATAAAGGTATAAATATATATAGACAGATGTTAGCCTCGGTCATGCTGTCTGTTGGTTTTGATTTAGGATAACAACTGTGGACAATCAAAGCTGCTCAGGTTTTTGCCTATTACCGAGCTTAAGCCAACGCCATGGATTTAGTTCTTTTGACCATCAAATTCCCTAAAGTGTTCCTCAATGTCAAAGACATATAAATTATCTTTTATTCGCTTTGCATTAACACAGTGGATTTAATGCAGGAAATATTAGGATGAAATGAAAAAAAAGTATCCCCGAATGATAGCCTTTACGGTATTTAGATATAAAGTCTTCAAAGCTAAGGACGAGAGGTTGTATTTCAAAAACTGAAAACGATTCTGGGATTGCTTCAAAATATGAAGAAAATTAGCACCTTTAGATCTCAAACATAATTTTTCCTCAGTGTGGAGGGGAAATAAACCTCTTACTTTGCATTGCCAGACTTTAGCAAAGGTCCCTGTTTATAATTCCCAAGAGCTACTGCTAAAGACATTAAGATCGAACTGTGCTCCTGTACCAGAAGGTGATGTGGTCTTATGCTATGTTCTTATGTGTGAGAAAGTAGAATTTTTTTGTCTTTTATTTTTTGCTGTTTCCAATGAGAAGTCATTTGACCTCTGTGTAGAGAGAAGACCACCCCTTGCCTGACTTTTTGAGGAAACTGAATCAGAGTGTTGAGGAGAATGACAAAGTTCATTATTCAATGCTCAAAAACTCTTTAGAGATCTATCATTTCTGCAAACTCTGTAGGCCTGTAAATTAATTTCTCATGACAAAATCATTCAAAATGAACAGCCTAAAGGATTTTAAAATTACCTTCTGCTTGGGTCATATGGGGAAAATAAACATAGAGCCATTCTCAGTCAGTCCAATTGAAATATTGTATACATTTTGACCATACGGTCCTGTAATGAGGTAGAATTTCTGGGGTTTGTGTTGTCCAAAGAGGCATGAAATTTCTAATTCACACTTTGTTTCGGGAGAAATTTAATAATTAAGATTCTTGTGTGTATGGATCACAGTGTTTTGGGTTAACACATCAGATCCCTGTCTGAGGGATCAGTATTGCATGTCTTGGAAAGCCACACTTATGTTTTAAAAATCCCAGAATTTTTAAAGTTGGTTTAATGGATCCCAACTTTTTTTACAAGATGACAGGGCCAATTTTTAGTTCCATGATTTCCAATGATCTTCTGAGCATGTGCCAAGAAGTTTGTGTGTGTTGGGTCTGGAAGCAGCACTGTGTTTCTCTCTCATTCTTGTGACATCTGCAGAGATTCCAGATGTTACAGAGCCTCCATAGCTCCAGTGTATGCCCCAAGTTGGCAATTAGTTGCCTGGATGATACCTGTGAAGTCAGGAAACTTTGAAATGTTAACCATGTTGCTAAAGTAGAACCACAGAGATCATAGGTTTCTGAAATCTGATTTTAAGGTGTGTCATATTGATATTAAAAACAATTTGCTTGATTTGCAATTTTCCCATTTCCAGGGAAAGAATGCTTTCAGTTTATCTACTAGTGTCATCTTCAACTTCTTATTATTTGTCCGTCATAACCCTGGAGTCCCACTGGTACAATTTGCCATTATGTAGAAATATAGTGTTTTTGTTCTTGAAATCATTCCCAGCATTTCCACTGAGCAATGTTTGGCTCCTTTCTTGAAAGTACTGTGGTAAACATAGCATACCAAGAAATTTTCCTTATAACTGTATAGAAAGATTTTGTTAAGGCTAATTCTGTAGTGTAGTGACAGTTCCATTAAGATTTTTAGAAGTAAATGTATTCTCAGGAAGAGGACAAAGGAAAAAAAAAGGACAAATGAGAAGGTGCTAGTTCTGCTTCAGGATCCCTGTGTACCGAACACTGTGTAAAGACAGAGAAAGCATGTGAGTTCTTTGCATATTTTCTTAATGCATAATTTGGAATCACTATAATAACCTTTTAAGGAGTTAGTGGAATTATTTGTTGCAAATAAATTACCTAGTAAAACAGCCTTTTTCCTTTAATTGCTTCCGTTTGTATATACATATGCTGATAAATACATATAGGCAGAACTGCTAAATGTGTTTGCTGTTTCTGTAGGCAAATGATGCTATCAACTGGTTTTAGAACTGCTTCACTTGCAGTTTGTGGAAGGATGGGATTAAATACAAAAGAAAAGGAGCTCCCATGTCAGTGACTCTCAACACCGACTTGCCCATTACCTGTTCAAACCCTTTCCCTTTTTCCATTCTGCTATCACTCCATAATCAATTACTTAAAGCTTCTGCCTGAATTACAGGCTTGTGGTTTTTTTTTTTTTTTTTTTTTTTTTTTGGTGAATAATGAATATTATGTAATTATTTCTTGGTAAGTAAAATTTATGGAGTTAATGATGAAAATTTTTGGACTTCATGAGGAAGTCAGAGTAAAGTTGGCCTCATCTGAAATAGTAGGATTATTTGGTACAACTATGTGCTCATGAATAAGTTTTGCAGTTCTGCAACTTGATTTTTTTATTTCTATGATTGGAGTAATAGTTTGATTAATATTAGTAAACTGTATAAATGAAAATCATTTAATCACATCCTAGAATAACAGTTAAGTTCTCAAACTTCAGTCTTTTACCAGACTGCACAAGGATGACATGAAAATACTTACTTTTGATCTTCTAAATGACTGGGGTTTTCCTTAATCTAGAAAACAGAACTTAGTTGCATAAAATACAGTTTCAACTTTGTCATAGTCAAGACATAAAAAGGTATAATAATGCTTCCAGGAGACAAAATGAGAACTAAAGCATTCTCTTAACCCATGTCAAAACCTGACAAAAGGTAGAGAATACATACTGGAACTTGACAAATAAAGCCAGATGTTTGTATATTGAAGGGTACCTGTACGCAATAAAGGCATTTACCCCTACAGTGATTACAGAAAGAGACAAACCTGGTAAGATTTTTCTAGAAAATGTTCTATTACAAATCAAGGACAATATCTCTAAGACTTTTTTTAAAACTTGTATATATAAATAGTACTTCTCACTCAAATTTTGACTTCAGGTTCTTTATCTACATACCTGTGCATTCATTTCTTGTTATTACAGTCTACTTTAAATATATATTTCGCTATAAAATTGTGCAGTCACTTTTTGACTGTTGTTAGGAGCAGATTTCCTGCAAGAGCAAATATAAGGGAATTCCTGTCTGCGGTTAGAATTGCTCTGTGCAGCTGATGTTTTGATTTATTTGAGTGACAACCAGCTTGCTATCTCCCTTACTAAAACCATCTCTTCAGGATTACACAGTCTTGACAGACTTTGGTGAGAAATTGCCAAAATGCTTGCTCTGCTTCATAAACACATGCCCAGAGTGGTCTTTAAATTTGTATTCATAACACTGTCACTCTTTCAGAAAGGGTAACCGCTCTCCCTAAATACAGCACGGTAGACTTTCCTTTTTTTACGTAGGGTTCAGCAGTGATTGAAGAGCCTTGGAGTCTGTTGTGCAGTTGTGCTGATAAATTATTGAATAGTGGAGAGGAGCTGGCTACTTGAACTTTCTTATTCACCCAAGCTGAAATAGAAAACTGGGTGAATTTGTATGTGAGGTGTGTAAACGGAACTACTTGTCTTATGTACAGCCTCCTGGTTTCCCTGGTGCTTGTCACCGAACTCTGGACTCTCGGATCCCTTACAAATATTTATGCTCAATTCTGCTGGTGCAGAAGTTCCAGTATCGGTCTGTTCTGCAAATGCGAAGCCCTTGGGGGGGGCTGGGGATGAAGTTGTTAACAACTTGGCAGATGTGAAATTATAGAGTACTGCTCTCTACTAGAAATGCTAGAGGACGTGACGATACTTTGATCAATAAAGACTGAGTGCAGACAGGGGCAAAGGTTCACAGAAGAGAGTCTATTTTTCAAAACATATTTCTAATTAGACATATATTTTGCACATATAAGTAGGAAGGGTCCTTTGATAGTTGACTTGCACATATTGGACGGAGAGTGCCTACTCCTGCGTTAAGGAGAAGAATGTACTGCCACAATGAAGCATAATGGGAGATGCTCTTCTAAAATACAGTATGGGCTGTCAGGTAACGAACTCACAGTCTTTCATCTGGGTAATACGAATCGTTAAATACCAGCCCCCGCTATCTTAAGTGATTTTGAAGCTCTGAAAGAGCAACAGAAAGCCAAAATATTCACTCATATGTCAGGAGAAAGCTAAAACTCTTATTTTCAGGGGCACATCAGAAAGGGTATAGTAAGATATGAGACCGTGGCTTTGTGACGTCACCTATATACTAGTTTAACATTTTTGTACAAAAAGTGTATTTAACAGAAAACTGTCTCCCTGATTTTTCTGAAAAGATTGTTGCTATGGTAGAATTAATATTAAAATCTAGTTATAAATTATTTCTTCTGCAGTTTAAAAAATTGGCACTGTTTTCAATCTTTTTTTTTGTTGTTGTTAAATGTTCCTTCCTGGCCTGTGTATGTGATGGATGCTAAAACTTACTTTGGGATGAACCCATCTAGCCAGTCCTTTCCAACAACGGTTATTATCATGTTGTTTGTATTTGAAAGCATATTAAAACTCAAATAGTTCAAAAGCATAAACAGGCACAAAGCAAAGCCTATTATGGTGCTGTTTACCAACAGATTTATAATTACAAAATAAATTAAGCATGAAATGGAACACTTTTCATTTTCTGCCATAATAGTATGAAATATTTGATGTTTCTTTACAGATTATTCTGGAAAAGCTTTGAAAGTGACTAATTCTGAAGGTTGTCATGGTATTTTAGCAGAACCTAAACATATCTCCCTTAAAACACCCATGTCCTTTTTCCTACAGATAATCAGAATGCCTAGGGAAGGGAGAAGGGCTATTCCAGAACTCAATCCTCGGATCAGAATAATTATAATACATAAAATAATTAATTTCATAAGAAATATGGAATGCTGGTCTTTTCTCTCTCATAAATACTTTCATTTAAAAAACTTTAATACAAAATTATGGAATATCTTAAACAGTGTAAGAGTGATGCACGTTGTGAACGTAAGGCCACGGCTGAATGTCTCTAGTCCGATGGACCTACAGCTCTGATAAAGGAGCTCAGGTTATTCCCAGTTCATCTGTCTGTCATAGGCAATACTATGTGTGCAGAATATATCACAGGAGATTCTTTTTTCATTTGTCAGTGCTTTTAAATGACATTTTTTTTGTATGTATGAAAAATATCAACAGATTTTAAATTTGGGAAGTGGATATTTCTTTGTAAAGCAGTATAACAACAAATATAAGCCCCCTGCTTTATCTGTATTAATGATAATATCTGGTATTTGGATGCAACTTTCTAATAACCGATCTCAAAGTAGTTTAAAAAGATAAAAAACTATACCTTGTGTGTTTTTTGGTTTTGGCTGGGGTGGCTGCTGTTTTAGGGGTTGGATTTGTTTTGGGTGGGGTTTAGTGTTTTGGTTTGGTTTGCCTCTTTTCAAATGAAAAAGCAATTTATGCCCAAGCCCCTGCAGTCATTACACTTCTTGACTTTTGGGCTCTCTGCTTGTGAGCCATTTTGTCTTACTGTGCAGCAACAAAAGATACGCAAGCCTAGTTTTGAGTGATAGGCATAATTTCTACTTATATGATATTTGCCTTTGCCTATCTTTTATGACCTTTCCATGTGAACTTAAACTTGACCTACAGTGGTTGGTGGCAGTCAAACTGAGGGAAAATTGTGTATTTGCCCATTGTTTTGAAGGTGAAAAAGGATGTGTTTAAATTTGGTCAAAATATTGATAATTATAAGTTTGATCTGTCCTTCCCCCATATTAGGAGCAGAGGAATTAAGAGAGATGGACATGTGCATGCACGGAAATTCAGATACACGGAAATATTGACACTGCTGTTTATTCCTGCATGAGGTAGAAACAACAGGCTGGTGAGAAAGAACCCTTACTCCTCAAAGCAACTTTTGCAGGGAAACTAAACCTACGCAGCTGCAAAAGAGATCATAAACGTTCCATACAACTTGATTTACAAGAGAGTTGCGTTTTTCTCCTGTCCCCCCTTTTGAAAAATTATTTGGATCATTCACATTATACTCAAGTAAAGAGACATTTCCCCTTATTCCATGTCGCTTCGGATTAGGCCTCTCAGATCTGATTTGTCTTTATATTACTAGTCGGCAGCAAATATTCCCAAAGCTTTCTTGCCTTCTTTATATTGCTTTGTTTGAAGGTGATGTTACTGAGTCTTTCTACAGGAATTATGAACAGACTCCAAAGGTGCTGTACCTTGAGAAAAACAGTCTATGGAAGCCGCACCTGGACACTGAAACCTTGCACGCAAGCCAAAGTCATTCCTGGTTGTCTCGTTTCTCAGCATCCTCCTCAGCACCACACAGTGCGTTCCTTCCCCTCAGCAATTCTCTTTATTTTGGTCTTTCACACCTTTGTGTTTGAAGAGGAGATTTACTAAGCATCCTTTCCAAAGCTGATCCTCCGCAGTTGATCCTTAAGAATTTGTTTTGTACAATGGGTTTTAAAAAAAAACCCACACCAGTAGTTTGAGCCTTCTGTTGGAGGGAAAGATCAACCTTTCCAGTCTCTCCGGCTACAGAACACCTTCAACGAGCTGCCTCTTTAGCTGTAACAAACACTTTCCCCGTGTTCATGGCTATTGTCTGTATTGTTTGTCCCCATAAACAGCAGATTCCTTCATTTAACACTTATGTGGTTTAAAGATCTGCCATATACACCCAGCAGTACCCAGTCTCAATAGCTGACTGCAGTCAGAACCTTGCTGAAGGCCAGATTCCCGTCTCCCCAAATGGAGGATGATCTCTGCGCCCCGTGTTCCATGCACAGCTGGGAGCCGCAGGGTCATTTATGTAATTAATGCCTGAGCTGATCTCAAGAAATAGACTGCAGGAAAGGCTAAGATCTCAGTGTGAGTTTTGTATTTGTAAATAGCTTACCTATGTGCTGTAATCTAAAGAACTTCTTTCTCCTCATTTTTCAACAAATCTAGCACATATGTTTCTCACAGAGGAAATCTGGCTATTTTCCCTCTTTCTGACATCTCCTGATTTTTCATTTTCCAACGCTCATTCCAATTCAGGAAGATAATGAATATTCAAGAATTCATCTCCTGCAAAACAGTAGGATTTTAAGAGCCTAAACTGAGGTTGTGTTTTTTTTTTTTTTTTCCAACAGAGCCAAATTTGCATTAAATGTCCCTAGATTTCTTAAAAAGGAATGTTTTCTAAAAGTTAGGCTACACCACCTGAGGGTCTTGCTCAGTCTTTACTCATTCTATCTTCAGGCAAACACTTTGCTTGTTCAGTGGTATTTTTGTCTATGTAAAAGCATAAGCATTTGCCTTCAGAACTGGTGGAAAATTTCAGATATGGGGTTTTGAGCAGTATCCAATGATACTGGCATCCACGAGCTCAGCACCAGGCATTGAGGTGACTGTCTCTGTGCTTGACAAAGGCTCCTTGTGAACATCCAGGAGATGTGTTCCTCTCCTCCAAACTCTCCTTTGCTACGTGGAATTTCACACTAGCAAGGTTTGCTGCGGTGCTGCATCTCCTGACCTCACCAATGCTGGGGTTTGGGTTCCTTGGACTCTGGTGTCCATCGGTATACTTCTTTTTTTTCTGTTTTGTACTTTGCAGGATCCTTGGCCTGGGAATCTCTTTGTTCTGTATTTTCTCCTGTTAGCTCTGTAGCATATTTTGGAGGCTCCTCTTCTCCCTTTCCTTACTCAGTAGCTTTTGTTAAGCACACTTATTACAGCTTTTCTGTGATTGGTTGTTCAAAAAATTAGTCTAAATGAAAGCAGGTAGGCTGAAAGGGTGGATGGGTTTGTAGTTAAGGTACTGAGGTTGGACTCAGGAAATTAAGTTCAGTTCCCAACCTTGCCACTTACTGTCTGTGTGTGTCCTTGAATGAAGTCATTTAATCTCTCTGTGCCTCCTTATTTGTGAGGCAGAATTAATCGTAGTGCTGTTTTCCCATTTACTATCTGTTTTTCTATTTTTCCTATAAATGCTTAGAGTTGAAATAATATGCATGTGCAGCGTTTAACACAATATGTTCATGATAGTGGATAATGGTTCAAGTAAAAAAAGGAATTAATCACAGTAATTTTATTATGCACTTTAGTGTATAGATTAATTTTACTGTTACAATCCGGTGGAGATTTTCTGGTCCCCGTGGTAGGAAGCACTGTCTCTGCTGGGAGTCAAGCTTTGGAAAGGGTATTTCATGTGCAGGTGTTTCCAGTGTCACATGAAGTTTATTCCCACCCTTTCATTTTAGGATTTTAATAAAAGATCGGTCCAATTCTATGCATGGTTCAGCTCTACCCAAGTTATAGTGACCATCCAGCCGGTCAGTTGTTCTTTGAATGACCTTTTTTCTGCTTCCTGGGACAAGTAATGCATGTAGTTGGATACAGAATTTTAACTCCAAAATAGAAGTAGGAATCAATTAAGGAAGAGAAATAACAAAATGGGAATCTCTGACACCATATAATTAAACCTGTGGAAAAGAGCAGACAGATAAAAAAAATTATTTCTTTCTTTCTCCCAGAGTACTTGTTGCTTTCTCAGACAAGGGAAGGGCACACATTGTACTACTGTGTGGCAGTTGGTTTTTCACAACTGTTAACATAAATGATGTGTATACAGTTGGATTATACTTTCAATTTGTGTTTCCAGTGGGGAACTCGCAGTCATCTTCTAGCAACTAGATTGGGACTATCTACCAGAAGGTGGGGGAAACATAAAGGTTCTTTGTTTGAAAAATGAAACCTAAATTTCTCATTTAAGAACTAAAGAACAACATGGAAGTAAAATAGTCATACTGAAAAGCACTTGACTGAGTCAGATGCAAATGTTTTCAATAAACATTTATACCTTTAAATTATTTATTTCTTATTTTAGTACAGATGTATGCTTTTGGGGATAGAGTGTTGAGCTAAATCATTTTAAACCTGATTGCAAAGAGGGTAACTGAATGTTTCCTTAATGAATGCGAGCATGGTGCTTTTGCGATGATTATAGGCATGGCGTGACTGGAATTTAAGTTGCTGCTCCTCCCCAGACTTGCATCCTCGACTTATTTCCTATTATATTCAAGGCACCTGTTTTTTCCTGTTAAGAATGTAAAGTGTTAGCTGAAATCATAAAAGTAACTGCATGAATATATGAAAAGCAGCCACCTAGTATGATTTTAATAATTCTGTAGCACTTATTAAATTCTCTGTTGAATCACTTCATGGTATTGATGGCATAATTTAAAGTGACAGAAATGAAGGAACATGACCTTTAATGTCATGACATGAGTTGTCACAAAAAAGGAAAGATGATCTTAATTCAGCCAAACGGCTTTCAAGTAAGTCTTGTACATAATAAACTGAGATTTACCTTTCCCTGAGATTACACTGCTCAAGCTGTGATTTTTCTTTTAGATGAGACAAACTGACTGAATAGAAGATGAAAATATTGTTCTAATTTTGATCTTCATGTTACATTATAGCAAATTAATACTAGTTTTTAAGAGGGAATACGTAAAAATGTGGTAGCTTGCAACAGATGAGAGATAGATACAGTGATGGCTACAGTGTTTTCCAGAACAGTATCCCATGTTCCTAAATCCAGCAGCAATTCTGTTTCTCTAAATGCTGTGTCATTAGACACAAACCCGCAGTCAGCTGTCTAGAGGCACTGATTTCCTTTCTGTTGGTAGAATCCTCTTGAATTGATGCACTTTCTGTAGTAGAACAACCGAAGAAAAAGTACAGGTGTGTTTGGTGGTTGTCATGTTGTTTTAGATGTGATGTCCAGTTGGTTTAGAGCTTTAGCACCAAGACAAGTATAATAAAGAGAATAGATTTCTTTAAATCTTTAAATCTGTTAATGTACCTTGAACATAAACTGGTTCCCTCTTCAGACATTGTAATAAGCCTGGAATGAGATGGATCATAGGGAAGAACCCGTGAGTGCTGCCAGCTCCAATGGCTGTTGCTGGTGTGGCTGGGTCAGAAGAGGGCCTGGATGTCCCTGTGGGACACAGTGGCTGGAACCAGCACAGAGGAATGGCCAGGGAGGCCACGGGGAAGAGGTGCCTGGGCTGGGGGAAACGGTGCTTCTGTTCTTCATTACACAGATCAAAACTAGCGTCACACCTGACGAGTGTCTCAAACTGTATTTCTTAGATGTGAATGGTGCCTCTCTTTGGTATGAAGAGATTCAAACAAGATTCTTATGTCCTAGGTCTTCATTATGATTAGTATAGTCTATTTTATTTCACTTTTATATTGTGCTGTTTTGGCTTTTTTAATGAGAGAAAAGTAAAGGCGTTTAAAAAAATTTACATCTTCTTTTCAAATACAAATATCATTGGGAATTTACTTTCAAATAAATCTTCTATTTTTAACCCCCTTTGCATAGAAAGCCAGCTAAAGAGGTTTGGAACAGAGCATGTATCCTCTTCCAGAAGAGATCATAGGGCAGCATCATAAAAACTTGTTTTCAAAATAAGCATGTATTGATTCAACTTTAAAATGTTATCCCACTAGATCCTCTTTTTTGGCTCAGTTATAAACAGCTTCAGGACCCTATTTGTATGTAATTCAGAGAACAATAGGCAAAGTTATTAGCTCACCATCACACCACCCTTTTATCTCTTCTGTTACGTTACTGAATATTGGCTTGGGAGGGTATAATCTGTGTCTTAGTTTGGGCTAGTCAAATCCCAGCATTTTAGCCTATTTTCTAGATCTAAAATGCAGTGTGTTCCGTGTTAACTAAAACACTAAATCACGGTGGATCAGTTGTAGTGTCTCCTCTGTTCAAATATTTGATTTTTTTCATGTTATTGACTCTTCTGGAGTTAGCTGAGCATCAAGGATTTTTGGAATTATTTGGTCAGCAGGTTTTTGTCACAGTCTGGAAGGCCAGTCTTTATTGCTAGGTTGTCTTTGATTTAAGCAGAATCAGAACTGCATGTTCCATGGTGTTGGTAAAGGTCACAAACACGGTACCAGGGGGCTCCCTCCATGCACCGACAGGCAACACGGCCACTTGCTCTTTGGCTGGCAATTAAAGAGAATTTATTAACTAGCATTTTTCCACAACCTATTTGGGTCAGAAATGGAGTCCACTTCTATTTGGCAAACTGTGAACAGACCAGCATGTTAGTGGTGTATCAAACTAGCAAATCCAATAGCAGTGTGACAATTCATGAAAGCAGTAGTTGTTCTAGAGCATTTACTGGCAAAAAAATACATACACGGGCGACATCCCTTATCTGGAGTGAGAGAATGTGAAACACAAGTTGAAGTTTAATTTTCTGTGGAACCTCATTTATGAAATAGTAGGATCTATTATACCATACACTGTTCCCGAAAGAACAGTAACTTGGGGAATACACAAGGAGCCATCTAAGTAGAACTCTTTAGTAATTACTAGCTTTCTTTTCATGGAAAAATCCATTAAGAATGAAATGTAAAATATCTTTATGGATGCACAATTACTGAAAGAAAGTGAAAATAAAAAAAATCCCCAGAATTCCCAAAAGAAAGTGCTGTTTAAAAATAAAATACCACGTATGTTTAAACTGAGGAAAAGTAATTATTTGAGGATTTTAAGAGAATATATAATTCACACATTGCAGGATATTAACAACAATTTTTTTAATAGATAAAATACTGAATAATAGAATTATAAATTAAAATGGGAAAAGAAGTACTAACTATATAAAAATAATAATAGAAAAGGAAAAAGATGGGGTGAGGCGAAGAGAGGTGTTTTTAGATGACTATGTAAAGCTTCTGGATGACGGTCAAAGAGCCTGAACTCTGTTTGAAAGTATTTTTGCTGCAGTAAGTGTGACTCCTGTGACTACCATGGTTTCAAAGGGCTCTGTTGACTGAAAATAAGAAGCACTGGAATAGCTGGTGCGTAGTGTCAGTTCTGCAGTGGCTTCAAAGAAGCTTTGGGGATGAGACAATTTTGTACGTTTGGAACTTGGTTCACAGCGGGGTCTCTTGGAGAAGGTGTCCATTCCTCTTGCTTTGAGGTTACCAAGTCTACTCCCGATGGGATCCTAAATAATACGCTGTCCTGTAGTTACCTGTAACTTTACCAGCATTGTGTAAGACATAGTATAAAGACAAAATAAGGCAAGAAAGCAGATAAAAAGTTCTTTCTCTCCTTCAATAAGAAACTTGTTTTTTCTGTTCTAGATTCTATAATTTAATGAGAAGTATTATAAAAGTCACGCAGTTCAAATAATGTAAGGGACTTTGCCCATATAAGGGTGGTTTTATTGCTTCGGAAGCCAGGAAATAGCTAACTGTGACTACAAGAAGAGTTTGCAAGAACAGGTTTGCATTTGTGAACCTACTTGTTTAACTGGGAAAACTGATCCCTTTCAGCAATGCATATGCTATGTATTTTATCTTTACGTATTATTTATTACAGAATTAGGATTATTAAAAAAAAAAAAAGGAAAACGAGGTTTTATTTCAAAAGTTTATCTGCCGTAGAAAATCACTCATCATAGAGGGCTCCACAGGTCTTGATGTTAGTCCCAGAGTCAATTCATCCTTCAATAAAATTATCCCACAGCCCTTATTTCAGAATGATCCATCATTTTCTTAAGCAGGCTATTGCTTTTAGAGGAGTTTAGCCTATCAGTGTTTTTTCTAATTATACCAGCACACTGATGAGAAAAGTAAATTACCAACTGAAATACTGGCATGTGTGTGTTACCGGACCACTGCTGGATGCTGTTTAGATTTCCATATCATCTTTTTAAGAACAGTGCCAAGAGCTAATGACTGTGATTTGATCCCACATTAGCAGGGCTCTTGTTATTGAAAGGATTCATCATGCATAGAAATTATTTGTGCTTTAGCTAGAGGCCATATTCTGTGCTCTCAGTATTTGGAATGGAACGCGCTGTCTTCATTTCTAGTCACTTACCCGTGAAACAAATGACAGAAGGGAAGGGACAAATATGGACTATTTTTCATTTTCCCTCTGCGTTTCCTCTCCCCCCAGATCAAGAGGAGAATGGAAGGAATAAAGAACAATCCTACTAAATGCAAAACTAAGGAAAAACTGAGAAGCATGAAGTGACATTTTTGATTGTCTGTTTTTAAAAGGCACACAAAAAAAAAAAAAAAAAAAAAAAAAAGAAAAACCCCAAACCCAAAGCCCAGCAATAGCAAACTTCAAGCTGGTTAACATCACACTTCTTTCTGCCATGTATCTGTTAGCACTTATTATTAACAAGGGAATTGTAGCTCTGCTTCCTGACAGTTGAGAAATCCTTGTAAAGTTGCAATAACCTCATAGTGTTTGAGGAGTAAAGTTCCCCAGAGGAGACCAGCTTCCATTGGTACATCCCTCGCTTTCCCACTGCAGTGAAGGGGAGGTCTCTCCTGTCAGCTGGCAGTGAGCGAGAGCATTTCTTCTGCAGCAGGACAAATATACCATGCCACAAAAACCCCTCAGCCCAGCATGGGCATAGGTCCCCAACAGCTGAAAGGTACAACAGGTGAGTGAAAGGCAGAGATTGAAGCTGTAAGGAGTGACCTCGTAACCCCGAGTCTCCCTTTGGGAACCTGTACTAGAGGTGGTTTATTTTCTGTGCATACCAGAAATGATGAGAGATGAAATGTTAGTATTTATTTCCTCCAGAGGAGATTAAAAGGGTGTTTTAGTCCAACTTCAAGATTAAATTAATAAGGAAATATTGTACATATATCAACAGATAGCTTACTTTATTTTTAGCAATGTGGAATAAGCTAGGAGTCAGCCTGAAACTAAAATTACTTATATTTAAATGTCACAAAGTTCCATTTAAGTTAGCTAAAATCAGTTGAGATGTCCGCAAAGCTTCAGTATGCTGAATGAAGTGGCAATTTAAGTAAATAAGGTCACTAAAGAATTGGCAGGTTTTAAGTGTAGGTGCAAAGTCCTATTGCCTTAAGTTCCCTATAATTTATGATACCCTTGCATATATACGTGGTGCTAATATTTGCTGCTGGAACAAAAAAAAAAAAATGGAAAAAGTCTTTAGACCTTTGAAGGAGCTATCATTTTTCTCTTTCTTTAAATTAACCCCCGACAGGGTAATAGAGACTACACATTTTACAGTAATTCAGTAACAGAAGATATTCTTTTCCTATCTATGAATAGTTTTAAGTATAGCAGCTTCTGGTAGTAATTGGTGAACTTCAATGTTTATTTCTGAATGTATTTTTGAATTTAATTGACAGGTGAGCTTATATTTTAATTGAATCCAGTCATTCATGACTGGAAAAGAAATGTCTTTGGGATAAAGCAAGATTGATCAGAAAATAGGAGGTTTAGTGCATTGTGTATGTCATGGATAAGGAGGATCTACGCTTTTTTTTATACTGTGACTCCAAGTGACTTGGTACCATTTTTCCTTTCTGATTTTCTCTCTAGTCTAATTACTTCCATACATTGAGTTTTGAAAATCTAAGCAAGCACATATTTGGGCTTATTACTCTTTCTTGCTTTCAGTGAGTGCACTTATTGCCAAAGCAAGCCCTTGCTCGCATCTCCTAACATGAATAATTAGTTCTATCCAACTAAATCTTGTTATCGCTTTATCACTATTATTTTCTCCCCTTTGAAATGTTTAGGTTAATGTTTTTCTCCAGAAACCATACTTCTCTGGAGAGCTCTCCATTCCATTGCCACACATTATGTATTCTCTGGACACTGCAACTTCTGGCATGAGCCTCAAAATGGTACCCAAGAGATCCTTAGCAGCAGCAGAGGATTCTGAAAGGAAGCATGTTTGGCACCTGCTGTAGACCATGGGTGTTGTGTGTGCTCTCAGGGTTGTCTTCTCTGTGCAGGAGAGAAACCCGTTGTAATTTCTCAGATCTCACAGTGCAGTAAGAAATTAGAGTTTTTGAGGTGTCGCTGCTGTTGTTTTCATGTTTTAGGTGCTTTGTACCTAAGAACTGTCATAAAAACATCCAGTCTCAAGCATTCTCAGGAGACGAAAAAGACCACAGATGCTTATGAAGGAGCTTGAATAACCCAGGAGACAACATTTCTGAAGCGGCAGTACAGCAGTGTGGGCATTCAGCTGTCCAATCCAAGCTGTCATTGTTTTTGTAGGTCCATCACAGCACTGGAGATTTTAAGGAGGGCTGTAAAGGGAAACAAGAAGGGCCTTTGCAGATGTTTGCTAATCATTTTGTTTAGGTGAGCAGCATGGGCGAAAGCAGAAGGGTTTTTGAAAGTTATTATTTGAATCACAAAGGATTTGCTGTAGTTTCTGTGGGACTGGCAAAGCCTGCCAGGCCTGAGTCATTAGCGCCGCTGTACTCAGGTGGGCAGCCCAGGCTTTTTACTCCAGCCTACCATTTGATGGAAAGTTATGTCTTTTTTTCATTCTCATGAAAAAAATAACTTTATTTATGTAGATATACCGATGTATTTTTAGGATATTTAGTTTGTTATTAAGACCTTCAAGTTTAATTTGCCTCCTCTTATTGAGGTACTGGAATTCCTTCCCTGCAGCTTTGTTCCTTCCATTTCCCATTTCTTGTTTTTTCTGTATTCCATTCTGTACCTTTGCAAGAATTGCAGAATGGCTGAAAATTTCAGCATCACAAAAGAAGAAGAAAATAAAAGAGAAATCTGGGTATTGGCGGGGAGGGGGGGTGGGAACTGTGTATTCTTTCAACTGAGTTTATTTCCTTGATTACGTGTAGAGCTGAAAGTCAGGAGAAAGGAGTATTTCTAAGTTAGCATCCATGGTTTCTTCAGGCTGGTGAACAGAAGTACTTGCTTGCCCTATTAAGCAAAGCCCCATGGAGTTTGCATTTATTCAGTTGCTTGTTAAATAGGGACATATTTTGCTGGAGGGGCTTAAGAGTTTCCTTTTCTAGAGGAGCAAAAGGACATTATCATCAGTGGGTTCTTTTTGCACCTTGTGAAAAATGGAACATGCTGCACAGCAGGGAAGGAGAGGGACTGATGTTTAAAGGATAAATTCTATTTATGGAGACATTTTTCATGAGCCAAATCTGCTAGCATTAGCACACAAACTCATCCTGGGGCATAGCCTAGAAATATTAACAGGGATGTATAAGTGCAGAGCCAGAAGCAGTGCCAGATATCTGTTAAAACACATCTATTTCTATTGCAGCTCCCTGTCTTCTCATCATAATTGTGATCAGAAATCAGAAGGCAAATGAGTGAATACTTCGGTATCATCCTTCTCCCATGCACAAAGATTGAGTCAGAGGTCGATTGTGAATCTGATGACAGCGGGATAAAGTGCAAGTGAGGAAGAAAGAGGTAAGCAGGCGCTGAAACACCACTCCATCCCTAAAAGGCTACACAACAGACATTAACCCACCCTTTTCCCTCCAAGCTCTCTGTTCTTTCAGACTATTTAACATACAGCTCTCCAGAACAGGGGTGTCTCAGATTGTGGTTTTTTATAACTCCAGATACAGTGGGGCTTCAATTTTTGGAAGGAATTTTAGGTGCTATTGTTTTGAATATAGCAAAAATTGTGTTATTTGCCTGTTGATATTCTCCATTAGATCCTACTGCTGAATTTCAGGACTTTTGAGAATAATATCATGAGGTCTCTTACTGCCAAAAAGAAACACAAAATACATGATAAGAAAGGAGCAACCCAGCTACTGTTTAATAGTTTGGTGTGGGCATCTTATAGAAACGCAGAATGAATGGAACTCTTTTCATGCTACTTTTACAGGATGATACCTAAGGATGTGCCATAAATCATGATGTTCCAGATGTGAGGCTAGTTAGGTAGTAAAGATAGCCAAAGGAAAGCACACCCCCTCCCCATGCAAAGCAATGTCTGCCTGTGAGTCATTAAAAGGTTTGTGATTTATACCCAGTTTATACAAACATTTATTGGGTCTTTCACAAAGAGTTATAACGGTGATGCTTGGAGCAGATTGACATGCATGGGACCACAAGGTTTACGACACCACAAGCTGTTGTTCACTTCTGTGTTATAATTCTTTGGAGACAGTTTATTTAAAGTTCTTGAAGCCAACTATTGTGCTTCTGAGCCACAGAAGTGAGAGGAATATCGAATGTAAATCCTGCCCCATGATGGAATGTGGAAACCTTGAAAATATGGTCACTCTAGGTTTAGTAAGAACCATAGTCTATGAGATGGTCCAGACTTTTAAGAACTGTATGTATTAAATATTTTTATTTACCCTTATAAATAATTTTTAATTACTCCTATAAATACATTTATATTATTTCTCCGTGATCTCCTAGGGGCCAGATTCAGGTTGTACCTATAGCTTTTAGGTAACATGAAGGAATTCTGCTACAAGAAAGATGTACATGTTAATTAAATGCCTGTTTTCTAAATTAAAGGCCAACCACCTTGAGATGGTGTTGCAAATATCCTCTATATTACAAATACCAGTTCACTGTATCGTACCTGATTTGGGTTTATGCCCATGATGCAGTGAGAGGTGCAGGGAGACCTGGGCTAACTTATCCAGTGACAGCGCGGATTTCAGAATGGACTGTCCAGGGGTGTCGGTGAGGGATCCTGAACATGAACTGAAAGAACAAGCCCTCAGTGAGGTCTGTGCTGATGCAGTTTCATTCATTCTGGTACTCTATGTGTATTAAAGATAATTCCGATATGACTATCTGTGTGGCACTTTCCGCCTGTGTAGCAGCACACCATATCCTAAATAGAGTGGTAGCTTGTGGTATGGAGATAATGGTTATTATTCAGCATATCTCCTCTATAAAGATATGTAGGCAGTGTCTCTCCCCTTATGAGCTATTCATCTAATTCTTTCCTGAGGCTGTGAGTCATAGCACATCAGATTTGGGTTTAAAATTCAGAACCAACTGTGCTAATATCATATAGAGTCTTTCTGGCAAACTGCAAATTCTCAGAACACACATCTGCAATTCTAAACATGCTAGAGACTTGGGTTACAGAGTTTAGTTTAGAACCAGGATGCCAATATGCACAAAAAAGTTACTGCATCAGAAAAACCGTCAGCCCATTCCTGAGATGATTGAGTTCTGCCTGAACATAGGCAAAAAGCCTTGATGTTCACAGGTTCCTCTGCCCTTCCAGGTAACTATATTTCTCACTTACATTCCAGCAATGCTCTCAAAATAAGCCTTCTTCCCCCCCACCCTGATCACACCAGGGCATCACAAAGATTTTACACAACACATTTTACCATAAATAATCTCTACAGCAAAAAATTATCCTCATGGGTTAGTTGTGTTCCACTCCAGAGGTGCTCACAGAAAAGATCTAGGGAAGATACTCAAAATGAATGATCCACTGGTTTTATTGCTGAAGATTCCCCACTAAAATTGCATGTATTGAGCACACATTAAACACTGTCAAACAGGAGGGAGGAGATGCCCGTGTCCCACTGCTGGACAGCAAGATTACAGCAGTCGGGTGGAAATGGAAGAGCTGTAGCAGCTTTATTGAACCTCTGATCCTGAAATACCTATGGAGGCCTCTGGGTAGTGTCTCCTTCGCTGGGCTGCCGCGCTTTCTAAAAATAATTCAATATTCATCAAGGGATGTGAAGGTGGGATCAACAGTATTTGAAAGAAACCACTGAAAGTTTAGACAAAGTATTTTCACCAAGTTCGGTGCTATTGTGGGTAACAATTCAAAGTCTAAAAACAACAACTGAGAATCAGGCCCCTAATAATCAGGAATTCAAATAAATATATGCCATATTCTGAAAGGGAGCCTCTTCCTGCCCTGAATGTAAAGTGAAGTCCACGACCTTATGCTGGAAGCATTTAACAGTTTGGCTGATGGAACAACCCTGGGTCCCCAGTGACCCTCTGGATGTCTGAAGCAGGTTAGGGTTATGTCAGATGTAATATGTGTCAAGCTTATGTGCCTGCACGTTATAGGTATGGTGTGTTTAAATTAGTGCTTTTTTTCAAGTTCCAATTTAAAGGAGTGCTTTTTTCAAGTTCTAATTTTGTTGATGCAGAGAAAAGGAAGCTACACATGCTATGTCATAACAACAGGATAACCATATGCCACTCAATCATTTGATTTACATTGTGAAAACAGCATCAGGGTTTTCTGAAAACTGTCAGTTTGGGATGCGGAAGTGAACAGCGAAGTCATTCTTAGCACATAGTGAGGTTCCTGAGCCTGGAGTATTTCATCAATGACACTTCAACTGAAGAATTTTTAAAATACGCTGATTTTTCTAAGAGAAAAAAATGTTTAAAAAATATCTGCAAAAAAGAAAGTTCTGAAGAAATTCTGAAATCTATATTTTGTCTTTTTTGAACGCAAATTTGAACAGAAGTGTGAGTGCGTTTCCTGAGAACTTTTATAGGTGTGTGGTGGGTGTGTGTATTTAGAAACATGTATGTATATATGTATATGGCAGTACTTATAAAGATGTTATACCATAGCACATGTCTAAAGTAGGGTTTTTTTAATTTTTTTTTGAGATCACGGATGAATCTCTTGGTCTCTTGTGTCCAAAGCAGCAGCAGGATCCAGTCATTGTGCAGGTGCGGTCCAGTGACTGCTTGGTCCTTTATCTCTCTCTTTGGCTTTGAGATGCAATTGGTATCTGTTTAGCTGATGAAATGAACAGCAATTGCTTGTACTGAACTCCTTTGCACTTCGTGGATCTTGCAAATCCCAGTTTCCCTCCTGGGTTTGTCTCCTCCTGGCACCCCGGCTCCCTCCCCTTTGCTCTTGCTGTGCGCCGGTTTCCAGATGCGCGGGAGGTAGGATGTGCTTCTGGTCTTGTCGTAGACGTTAAAGGCTCTAATTGTTGGTTTGCCCCTTTATTCAACTTTACAACAAGCCTTAGGTTTGTAATTGCACTTTTTGCTAAGGAAGATCTGCCCCTAGTCTATTCAAGCAGAATATTTAGCTTATGGTCTTGTTTACAGGAGCTGGAATCATTTAGCCAGATGAAAGTCTTTTAGAAACAGTGCTGTAGGGGATGCAGAAATATAGGTAAGGCTGTTAACTATATAATGGGAGAGGAAAGGAGAAGTAGGCACAACAGTTCCCTTTATATGGAGCGCTTACATGGAGCACTCACCTAGGAATCAGGAGACCTAAATTTAAATCCCAGCTGTGTCTTTGCACCCCTCTGTAACGTTAGGGAGTTGCTTAATTCCTGTGTCTCTCAATTCCCCCTCAGTAAAAAGGAGGTAATATGCAATTTACAGTGAGGCTTAGAGTAGATAAAGATTGAGAGATAGTCAGAAAAAATGGGAGGAGGGGCCCACACAAGGAGCACAAACAGACATATATATCATCATTATGGATTTTTCCCTCACAGCCCAGCAAGGTGGCTCTTTACATGTATAATCCCCATGGTAAAAATCATCCTAGTGAATTAGATGTTTGTGTGCTGTGCGGAGAAATGTTCCTTATGTGAGAAATCTCTACCTAAATAAGAATGCTCTGGAGACACTTAAGGTACAAATAAAAAATGGTTATGTCAACTGCTGTGTATCTTTTAAGCAAGAGAAATGTTACTTTTTTTACATTGCCTCAGTCTTTCTCCTGATTTAACTGCCAAAAAGTTCTCTGATCACAACAGTGCTGTTGTATAGCTTGACCTGCTGTGCTGATCCTAAGTACTGCAATATATTTTAAGGTGGAATGAGCTGTGAGCATTTCAAATTAGGTTATGTGCCTTAAGGTGGCAGTTGCTGCTCCCAGGCACAATTAGAGTAATGAAATGAAAGCTGATTTAATGGTTACAATAAAAGAAATAAAATAGTAAGGTCTGGCCAGACCAGTTTTTATTCAAGTTTCTATTAAGAAAGAATGGAACTCATAAAAGTAATACCGGGCTGGAAATCATAATTTTTTTTCATATCATGAGAAAGACTGGATATGTTCTTGCTGAGATTTTTTTTTTAAATAAATTATCTTTAGTATTTATAATCAGCAGCAGAAATATATTTCAGAGTGTGTTCTCCCATAAGGAGGTGGGCTTGCATTTATCTGAGCTATATTTTGTCAATGCAGTGATAATAATAAATAGAGATACACATCCAAAAATATTTTAATACGCTATTTGTCTGTCCCATCATCCTTGATGCGTGGCGAGAGGGATTTATGGATGTGGGCTGGGTAACAAGCACACACAAGCACTCCCTGTTTCTTCTGCCATGGGAGAGGCTACAGGATTATTTTTGTGCATCAAATATATCCAGGTAGAGCTGGAGTCAAGCCCCAATACCCACCCCGTGCCATTTATCCAGCCAAATGCTGAAGGCAGCAGTTGCCTGTTCACCTGGTGACATGCCCCATGGGAATCCTAATGTGCAGGAATAGCCTTTGGAATGGCTAATTATGGAGTGAGTTGTTGTGTAAGTAACACGGGGCCCCACTCCCATTGCTGCTCACGCTGTTGGGTTTGGCTGCAGTTCGTCATTGTCCTGGGAACGCATCGAGAGTCCGCAGGTGCAGAAAATGTCTGGAATTTTAATTTATAAGTCTTTACTTTCTGAACATGAGATGTCATTAGGTAGAAGAAATATAGTGGGTTTTTTCATATTCTGCAGTGTAGCCTATACTTTCCAGAACCTGCTAAACCTGTAGTTACGATATTGTGTGGGAAAATACACAGATAAATAGCACCTGATAAACACCTACCTATCTAAAAAGGCAGAAAGAGAATGGTGTGCTTTTCATAGAAAGCTTTACTTTCCCTTAAAAACCAGGAGTTTGTCACTTTTCTTTCAGCAACGGATAAAGTGACTACGTAGCTTTGGGGATTAAAGATATCATCATATCTTTTACCAGTTTTGCTAGATAATAAAAAGCAGCCTAGTCAGGCTGTGCATTTCCAGGAGACTCCCAAACACTGCTGCTGGTGTTCAGGTAGCGTTGGATAGAAACAAGGATAGACAGAACAAGGATAGAAATGAATAAAATTCAGGATGGGAGTAATTGAAAAATAAAAATATGATCTAGATGCTGTGGAGTTCTAATGAGAGTGGCTGTCATAAATGAGAAAAATTTATTTAGTGGAATGTCTAAACATCTTACTGAAATTAGAGGAAATGAAATCCTACTGGTTTCCAAAATATGTAAAATTCAGGGTTGGTTTTTTTTTCTATATATTCGTCTTTCTTGATAACATCATCTTTCCCATTGTTTATTTAGGCCCAAATATTGCATTAATAATGTACAGTCAGTCTGATGAATCAATCAATCTTGACAGAAGACAGATAAGTAACAGTATATTCCACTAATATACACTATAATTTCTGATTTGTTTTACATTTGACTAGAACCATAACTAGCTATGAAAAAACCTTACTTTTTGAGGTAATGAAGAAATAAAGAGCTGATGTGATTCAAGGAGGCAACTGTCTCGTGTGACAGAAACATCTTTCAGTGTGGCAGCTCTGTCCTAGACCCAGGTGACGGTAGCAAAACTGGCAACGTCCCCCTGAGAGTGGTTACCAGGGACTCTCCTTTGTGCTTGACAGCAAACTCCAGCCACACTGCTCAGCACAGCAGCCCGAAGTTCAGGCAAAATGAGACTTTTTCTGATGTGTCCTGTGCAAAACAATGTCTTTTAAAGTAAAGTGTTAATTAAAATCGACATTTCTTACAGTGGCAGTGCTAGAAAGTACTATCATTTGTAAGGCCAATTCACTGTGGACCAAATTTACCTGCTGTCTGCCTATTTTACATTCATCAAAATGACAATTAGGCATTTTAAGCAGCTCAAAACATTCCAGAGAATGAAATATGATTTCCTGTGTAGAACACCTTAACCTTAAACAGATTAGTGAAGTCTAAGCTGCAAATTGCAACAGTTCTTCTTAAACCTACTCCACTCACGGTTCTCGTGGTTTCCAGAGGAGTGATGCTGCGCAGGCGAGGCACGCTCCAGCCCAGGCACCCAAACAAAGCTCCCAAGGGTTTGTCTGGACAAAAAGGAGTAGAGGATGGGTTTAACATGGAACCGCCCCACTGCACTACTGGCAGTCAGACTGGTATTGTGATTCAGTGTATTGATCCATAGACACATTTAGACATCTGCCATTTTAATACATTGGAGAAGACTTAAAATATGTGGCATTTTTACCCAACTTTTCTTTATTCTTGCACAAAGACACAAATATATTTCTATTTTGCAAGTTCTTTAAGTAAGCGTCCCTGTGATGTGACTTTTCTTAGTAATCCACAAGTTAAGTATTGTGCAGATAACCTATTATTTCACGTCTTATTAGTGCACCATCCTTTTCTCTGATATTGACCTGTATTAGCATTACCAACTCATTTCTCTTCCCACTGTTGCTGCTGGAATCATACCCTGAATTATGTGATTGTCTCCTCCTTCTCCACGGAATCAAATATTAATCGTTTTCCCTCTGTAAAGCCATATCCCACTTTTCCTGTCAGCTTCTAGGAAGCAGTAGTTCCTTGACTTCTCTCCCCAGCCTGACAACCACCTCCACATACTTGCAGTATTTTGGTGCCTTTTCCGTGCTGCCCTTGACACTCTGTATAACCCTCAGTGAAACAAACCCGTTTTCTTCTGTAAAGCTCTCCCGAGAGGCGTGAGGCTGCCGCCGTGCAGAGCCCACTGACTGAATTGCTGACCAAAGCTGTGTCATGGTTTCCTTGAACTGTCCCTGGGCTTGTTTGTCTGCTGTTTGACATCTTCTGCTAGAAACCTTTTCGGTCAAAGACTTTGATTTATTTTCTTTGCACAGTGTGTTAAGGCCATAGACCAGAAGAGAGACATTGTTTTTCCACAGTAGTGCAAATAATAATGTCTGGGGCTGGACTCTGAGCCGTGCAGATCAAAACCTTTCACATCAGTGTACTGTATGGCCATAAGTCAAACTCCATAAATAAACTAGTTTTAACTTGTGAAATGCAATCTAGTATATACAAGAACCCACCTTCTTGCACCCTGCACACTTAAAGTATAATCATGCCACTTCATGCCCAGATATTGCCCACAAGTGTGTGGTCTGAAATCCAGATGGGCACTTGAACTTCAGCTCTGACTTTGTTCAAGTCAAAGGGCATCATTCTGAACACCCCCTTGGCATATATATATATTTTTTTTTTTTTAACATGCTACTTTTGCTCCCATCAAAGGATGAATTTTGCCAGTGTTCCACTGGGACAATCATTAAAAATAAACCAAATGAATTTGTAATTATTTTATTCCTGTGTAGGACAATTTATCTAGCCCTAGTAGTTATGGATCTTGTAGTTACTGTGATCTCAACTCTACTGAGCGTAATGGGGTTTTTTCCAGTCTCTTTGGTGAGTTTTGGGCCAGGCCCTCAGCAGAGGACATATGCTAGTTTTGTCTGGTTTTGGCAATCAGGAGATGATCTGATTTAATTTGTATCATCAGGAGGTGAGGCTTTACAACTCATCCTCCTCTTGTCTGCTTTCAAGCTTCTTCCTGAACTTTGAACAACCGTTATTGAAAATGTGAGTCATGATAGCATATTAAATATTAAAACCAGTTTAAGATTTAATCCCAATTTATAGTGCAGCTTTGTCTAATTTACTGCATATTACACAATTTCCTTTACAGATAACTTTTAGTGTGCTATATAAATAATAAATCAGCTTCTCATGATTCTCAATTGTTCTAATATGGTTTTATATTAAACTTACATTTGCCATCATTTAAATGTTGCTAGACCAATTTATTTTATTTTTTCTCTTTTACCTTTTCAGCTTGCACATCGGTTCTTTTATAATGTTACAGGTTCTATCCAGAAAATTATAGGTATTCAAGCATTCAAGTTCTTTTTTATCATTTCTTTTAAAGCAGAATAGAAATAACATTAGCATGCATAAATGACAAAGCAAAACCAGAAGTTCAGTAGGTTACGGAAGTTCAGCCCTAATCATTTTCAGTAATTCTGGTGTCACTGTGCTCTGTATTCTGCTCATACAATTGACTGAGAGCATTAGATCCTCATCTTGCTAATACTTATGCAGGTCTTTGTGTTTAGCATGATGTGTTTGCCCCTGGGGAGGTTACTTTGCTTTAGTTTCAAAACTTCAGGGTTTTATAACTGCTGGGCTTTCCATTGAAAGTTAAATGTGTTTACCTAATTCAGGTATTCAAAATTTGGATGTGGTAGCTATGACCCATGAAATATTATCAGCAATGTCTCTTTTTCTCTGGTTTTCTCTGACCTTTACCCTCCACGATGTGAAACTATTTCTGATATACCTGTGCTTTTGTTGTGCGGCTGAAAGGAGTGCTCGCTCTTGAAAGCGAGGGTGGGAAAGCAGAGGGGAAGTTTGAGAAACAGAGAGAGCTCCCCCTGCCCACAAAGAAGAAAAAAATAATGAAGGAATGAAGCATAAGTGTTAAAGAAGCATTATCTCATTTGATAATGCTGATACAATTACTAGAGCTGTGCCCCAATGAGAATGGCTTTATCTGTTGGATGTCTTGCTCCTTCTCAATCTCCCTTTATTTTTGTTTCCTATTCACCAAAAAGAATCAGATGTGCTGGGGGTAATGCGTGGTGGGTCTAACTGCAGCCTCAAGCCAACTCTGCCTTAGGTATTTGTCAGCATACATGCAGACTATCAATATTTATTTCATATTGTACGGGGTAAGTGAGGCTTTTCTAATGGTTAGACTGTAACCATGAACGGCGAGATTTCAATAGGTGGGGAACTGCCAAAAGCTTTTTTTTCAAAGACATAAAGTAATCTGTTTCTAAAGGTTATTTTATAAGGGGAGAAGATTTTTATTTTTTTTAATTCCTATGGGTTGATGGATGAGGAAGAAATTAGGAATTGTTTAACAAATCTTCGTGTCCGCATGATACAAACAAGGAAGCAAGTATCGGGGAAATAAGCATATTAAAGAGAGAGTTTGGATCTTGAGAATGCTTAATTGAAGATAGAAAAAAAGACTGTTGTTAGGACAAAAAAAAATAAAATCATTAAAATGTGCTTTTCTCCAAAATCAATTGAAAATATTCTGAAAGCAGAAGAAAGAAGTAGAATATTATACAAAGAGGTTACAGCCTATGGGTATCCTAGAGAACAAAACTTGAGACATAAAAGAAGCCAACAAGAAATAATGATGTGTTTAAGGCTCAACATCTCAATATTTTTTATTTTCTATTCCCTTCCACTGAGTAGGTTGTGCTGACATTACGCACAGAAATGTTTTATTTAAAGCTCTCCTTCAACCAAAGTGTAAATTTGAAGGGGGGAAGATGTTAAATATTGAATACTGACTCTTCTGGTAAACTCCCGTCTAAGAAAATGAGTATCTATAAACTTTTACTCCAGTCTTCAGGCATTCGTATGTCAAGCCTCCAACAGGAATGTGACCTGCTCAGAGTATCAAGGCCTTGGGCATTTCTTCTGTGGGGCTTCTGCCTGACATCTGCAGAGAATTTGACAGGCAGAGCCAAAAGCAGGCCAGGGGGTGGAGTGGGGGGAATAAATGTCCAGATTTTTGGGCTGGGGAAGGGAAGGGGTCTGTCATCTTTGATGTTTGTCTTAATTTTCACAACATATCCCTGAAACATATAAGCAAATGACTAGTGCATTTGACTGTTGGTTTAGAGTAACTGGAAGAATAAAAAGTCTCTACAAGTTTGTGACATTTTTTATTTTACGGCAATGGAAAATTACATAATTATTAGCAATTAGATCATCCTAACACTTGAAACCTTCCGTACATCACATTCAGAAGAGTTAATGTACAAAATCCAATGAGGACATTATAGACAGAAGTAAAAGAAGAGGAGATTTTAGACAAATATTGTATCAACTGAAAACACGAATTGCAGGTTTAGCACTGCATTATTGATGATTTAACCAACAAATATAACTTTGTGAATTTGAGATTTTCAGTTCTTGTGGTGTATTCTTCTTACTTTTTTAATAGTTTAAGTACAAAAGGGACTGACATTGCCACAGCTATTATCCTTAAAAGTAAAAAGATTTTTATAGCTGAATTAATAGCAATTTTGAGGACAGCTCTCTTCCAGGAACACACCTTTCCCTTTATAAAGAAGTTTCTCTGTACCAGAGACTTCTATCTTTATTATCTATCTTTATTATCTTCTATCTTTACTCCCCCTGTACTCAGCACTGGTGAGGCCACACCTCGAGTATTGTGTCCAGTTTTGGGCCCTCAATCCAAGAGAGATCTGGAGGTGCTGGAGCCAGTGCAGAGGAGGGCAACGAAACTGGTGAAGGGGCTGGAAAACAAATCATATGAAGAGAGGCTGAAGGAGCTGGGACTGTTTAGTATGAGGAAGAGGAGGCTGAGGGGAGACCTCATCACTCTCTACAACTACTTGAAAGGACACTGTAGAGAGGTTGGTGCTGGTCTCTTCTCACAGGTAATTAATGACAGAACGAGAGGGAATGGCTTCAAGCTCCAACAGGGTAGGTTTAGACTGAACGTTAGGAAAGAATTCTTCACAGAAAGAGTGGTCGGGCATTGGAATAGGCTGCCCAGGGAGGGGGTTGAGTCCCCATCCCTGGATGTGTTTAAGAGACGATTAGATGTGGTGCTGAGGGATATGGTGTAGGGGAGGACTTTGTAGAGTAGGGTAGGTGGTTGGACTCGATGATCACAAGGGTCTCTTCCAACCTAGATGATTCTATGATTATTTAAATCTAAATATTATTTAAATGATTGACTAATATTACATAAAGGTTATTTATCTTTCTCTGAACTTTTGAAATACTTGTGGAATTGTCACGTTTCCTGCGGGTATTTCATTCTCAGCCCTTTGGGCTGTCTCTCCTTTGGGCTGTGTTCTGCATGTTGATCAGTAATTTCCACGCACTCCCGTAGGAGCCAACTGCAGCAATGGCACAGAGCTAAATTCTGCTTTTATATCAGCACAGAGCGAGTGAGTGCTGATCGCGCTTATTTGAAGTCAACTTGGTTTGGCAAATCTTGGTAGCAGGCAAATCAGGTAGCAGGGTGAGTGGCCAGGTTTTCTAATAAATGCAGGCTCAGGCTGTGCATTCTTTAACAGACGGCACGTCTGGCCCCTGGAGGAGAGGTTCGCTACTGTCTGGACCCAGAAGATACTTTAGGGTTAGACTGCAGGCTGGAGAAGCCCTGCACTGGTGTTTGTATTTGCATATATAACCCCCTATGCGATGTAAGAAGAACCAGGGCATCAGATTCAGTGTGTGTCAAAAGAAATCAAGCACATTTGTCAGAAAACTCTGCTTTTCCTGCCCGGGGGCTCAGTAAGCGTCTGCACTACATGTGTGTAGTTTATGTGATACTGCTATAATCAGGGGATTGATCATTTGCAGACTTTATTGTGCTGTCAGCATAACACTTGGATCTGTATTTTTGGAATCTATAAATCTAGAGCTTTAAATTTCTTTTACTAGATGTTGGGTTTTCTTTTGTATTTGCTTAGTCTATTCCTGCTGTTTAATTCCTACAACACTTCTCTGGCTAAGTGGCATTCTAGCCTCTGTGCGTGAAGCTGACCTGTTCTCTGTGGATAACCAGCTTCAGAGCTACCAAAATATCTGTGGGATGTATGCAGCAACATCACTACGTTTCTAAGATAACCATAGGAGGTATTCAAGCCACATGAAACCTAGTGTGAACACACTTGTAAAAGCTTTTAAGCAGCAGCCCACAGTGTGATTGCCTCTGATCATTCTGAAAGAAACTTTGTTCAAGATTTTTCAAAGGCTGAACATTGATCGAATGCATTATTTGTGATGCAGAACAAGTGTGTTTACATCACGATGCCCAGAGGAAATCTGAACTTCAGTTAGATTGTCTTTAATGTATTTGCTATATTATTTTTAGTTTTAAAAATACATATTGGCATAGATTGTCTGCAAGGACAAACTCTGGTCTTATTAAAAACTGTTGGTTTACACTAGGTTTGTTTGTGCCACTTCCAAAGTAAATTAACCGTTAAAAATTGGGGATAATTGGGGTATAGCATTCCCGGACAATCCCAGTCATGCAGAAATGCAGGGAACACAAATATTGTGGAACAGTTTTGTTGTGGTTTTCCTTCAGCTTCATCTAAATTGTTGTTTCTTAGACGTTATAGCGCATGTACTAATCAAGCTCGCTCATTTAGTTTCTTACCCTCCTCCTCTCGTAAGTGTCTCTTGCTCAATGACTATAATTAAGGTATTCTGCCTGAAAGGAAATGAACAGAGTTGAATAATAGCCAACAGAGTGTTTATAATGCGTCCTCAGACTTTTGAACCGTATACGTTTTGAAGATGCTTGTGCCTAGCATTTTGTTTCATACTAATGTTCATATTTAAGATGTTTATTGCATTATGTATAGTTGTACGAATGATCTATAATCTACATCATACACTGGCCATTAAATATGAAAATATTTGCCTCTGGAAAAAAACACTGGGAAAATAGTATTTTATGATAAAAATGTTCTTTGGTTCTGATAGAAACGAACATGATCTAACAAATGACAACTGGCTCTAAAAAAATTCTTTTTGGAAGTAAGTAATTTTTTTTTAAGCAGTGAAATACGGTTCTGAAAGGGATGACATCATAGAGTTGCTGAGTGGGGTTAGGTGTGATGGCCCAGAATTAGTTGATGACTTGATGATGCAGCTTCCAAACTGTCTGGAGATACCACAGATTCTTCATTATGTTGCGATGAAGCATGTGCAAATTAAACCAAGGGGTGTGAACATGATGTGGGAACGATTCTTGACTTTGTGGACATAAAGCATAGATGATCAAAAAATGGTCCCTCTCTTAGCTATAACCCTACATCTATTATTTTATAACTATTTATTTTTACTTCATATTTATAGTACAGAATTTGCAAATAATTTATGTAGCTGCATTGACATATTAGAGCTGCTTTGTGTACTTGCCCACAAGAGTCAAGTCAAATTCTTTTTTTTTATATTTTTACCAAATTGCACTTAGAAATAGTTCAGCTTGTTTTGATTTTTATGAAAATCCTTTTGAACAATTTCAGACAACTCTAGAAGTGGTATGAAATGTATTGCTAGAAACCATCAAGGTAGAATAAGAGCTTAAAGGAAGCAACGCATTGTCATCATTCAGTGGAAGAAAGTAGATACGGTCAGAAAAGTCTGCGATTCATTCTGTCTCTGCTGTTTGTTTCTAACATATTCAAAGAAAAAATTCTTTATCTGAAAATAACAAAGACCAACTCTGTCAATCCTGTTGAGAAAATATGTCCAAACCCCTGACATGTTTATCATGTGTTCCTTCCTCGCGCAGGCTCTGAAGCAGGGGGATTCACGCACCAGGTGTGGTGTCATGCGTGTGTCACATGCATTGGGCTGTCAACCAGTAACCAGTTATCCCCAAACTGTGTTGCAGGACTGTGACACTGAAATGGTGGGGAAAAGACCATTCACACATTGTACTGTACTAATGTATAAAATTTTGTCATAAAACATACAGTAACTATTGCATACGTTCTCAGACAAGTTTTCAGAGCCTGTGTTTGCCATGAAGTAATTTCTCAGGTGACCAGGAGGCTTTAGCCAGTTATTTAGTAGTTCTTGTTGTGGCACACACTTGCTGAGAGATCTTGAGCAAAAATAGTTCCTAACAGTAATATCAATGTTCAAAAAGATGCATCTAAGTTGTCCTACAGCACATCCAGTAATGGAGTCGTTCCTCACCTGTAGAGCAGGCAGTATAAAAATAGTAAAAATCCCAGCAACTCTAAACAGCCTTTATGCCTCCCAGGCCTTGGGACAGCTGGTGGCCTGTTTATCCCATGGTGTAACTTAAACCAGCCTTAAGGCACCTGCAGCAGCTAAATCAGGGATAGTCCGAGCTCAGCAGCGTGCCAGAGGATTCCCTGGAGGTCCCTGACCTGTAGACAGGAGGGGTTTGGCACAGAGCTGCTGTGGCAGACTCTGAGCTGCTCACATTCCGTGATCAAGGGCTGGAGCAGGTTGCCCGGAGAGGCTGCGGAGTCTCCGTGCCTGGAGATACTCAAACCCTGCCTGATCTCGGTCCCGGGCCACCAACCCCAGCTGCCCTTGCTTGAGCAGGGCTTGAGTGGGACTCGATGGTCTCCAGAGGTGCCTTCCAACCTCAGCCATTGTGTGTGTGATTCCATGTAACACTCAGCTGGTCTTCTCCCTGCTAATGATGAATGAGGGTGGGTTGGTCAGTTGGTCAGTTTTAAATGAAAGATCGTGGTTCGGGATTGTGCATATTCATGGAACATCATATGACAAGATTCTTCTGCAGGTTTTTTTTTGTGCCCAGCCCATCCCGAGGTTGGGGTTCTGGGAGGAGCCTCTGCCTGTATGGAATGTACAGTCACATCTGCCCTTTGTTTTAAGGACCTTTGGGCAGTGAAAACATAAGGGTCTCGTAGCATATAGGCATGTTCCCTACGCATGGAGGCAATAACGAAGTGTAGCTCCTTCTAGCTATTGTCTGAGGCAGGAGATGTGCAGGCAGTGCCGGGCCAGTAAGGTACAAGGCAGGAAATCAGGTTTATTTGGTGGGTTTTTTTCCCATTCTGATTCCAAGACTTCTCTAGAGATTTCTCTTGAAACTTTTCTTGATTTATATTGGGCTAATAATTTGTGGAGCATGGCTTCACTGTGAGCAGGAGGACAAAAAGCAAAGCAAAATTGTTTTACATTAATCTTATTTTTCAACTTTATATATTTTTCTTATGAAGTATTCACACTTTGCTTCAAGTGAAGAACAGTATGATAAATTCATTTTTGTTTTGTTTTCTTAATAACATAGCACTTGCCCTGCAGTGAGAATCAGCATCTCTGATGCTGATTGTTAGCTGGCCCTGTTAGACTTGTTAGCTCCAAGTGCATTCATTTGAATTTTACCATCGATCTGTTCTACCCTATGACTCACTGTTGTGGAGCTTAATTTCTAACACACTGCTGATATACTCCAAAGTGTGGTGTGTTGGGTTTTTTGTTTTTGGTTTTTTTTTTTATTTTATTTTTCTGTTGCCCACCTTAATCCTTTTCTAATAAATAAGTTCAAAGCACAACACTGTCTGCATGGATCAATATTCCAAGTGGTAATTTTGCAAGCAGACAAAATGGTCTGTTTCTGAAGGGTAAACTGATGAAATGTTACTTAGCAGAGACAGAATAGAATCCCTTTTACTGTGAGTTAGAGGATATGGGCCAATACACCTGTACTGCTTGAATAAAATATGGATCACTGGGAATAGATAAAAGCCTGAAGTATTTTAAACAATGTCTTGTCTTATTGTACAGCTAAACACTCAGTTGAGCCCCTTAACTATTTTTAAATGTTAAAATTATTCACATCTTGTCATACTTTTCTTCTCTGTGAAATGTTGTCTCAGCTGCAGTGCGGAGGATGCGCGGTGGCTGTGCAGACACCCCAGTGCTGGGAGAGGGTACAACCAGCTTTCGGTGTAGGTGCCCGAGGGATGGTGGTTGAGGTCCAGTGTTGAGTGCAGCCCTCGGCTACGCAGCCTCCCCTTCTTCCTGTGATTTTATTTGTGGAGCTCTCTCCAGAGCAGCCTGTCTCGTTGCTGTGAGGGTAAATACCAGCAGTGATGGCTCAGCACGTGGCACAGGAAGGTACCTGTACTACTTCACAGCCAGTGAATATTCACCCCAGTGCTCTGCTAAATACAACCCTCTCCCCTCTACAGGCTCTGCCCATTTCTCATTGCTGGAGATGGAAGGGAGCGATGGAGAGGTCATCTTCAGCTCCCCACTGCCAGGCAGCTGCTGGGACAGTAGCAGGCCCCCAGACTGACAGAGAACGGGCAATTCCTATCTCCCTTGGGGAGAATTCCCTGAGAACTGCACTGCAGGAGCAGTAATTCTGTGTGCCGAGGAGGCTTAGTGGTAACGCTGTCAGCTGGGTGCTGTTGGGACTCTGCTGTGGAGAAAGGCTCCATGGCTGAGATGCAGCAGTTACAAAAGTAAGCATTTATCTCGTGTGGATCTCCAGTGGCTGTGTGTCGGATGTTCTGCCTGATGGATGTCAGGGCCATTTGCAGGTTCTGGTGAGTCAGGGGACACCTTGAAGAAGGCATCTTCCCTGTGCTCACTGTTCCCAGTGAGCTGGGAAGCAGCCAAGGGCTTCTCAGGTTTTCTTCCCGTGACAGTAAGACTTCCCTTTGCCTTACCCACGTCTGGCGGGCAGCATTGAGAGCAAACAAAGGTACCTTTTTGAGGAAGCCGCATGGGTGAACTGCTAGCCTTAAAATCAAACCAGTTGTCTAGCCAGCTGGGGGAAAACATAGTTAGTGTTTGACATAACATTTTTTCTGAAATGTAGTTAATTTTCCTCTGTGGCTTGCAGTCCCACTTGACTGTGTGCCAGCTTTTAGCAGAGTTGTGGCTGCTGTGCCGTGAGCTCGAGTGCCGGAGTTTGGAGCATTCCCTTGTGCAATCAGGGACAGTCACAGGGTAGAATACTTCCTATTTTACTTATCTAAAGGAGCTAACAGGAAATCATAGCTTTTCTTTTGTTGTGGAAGTAGAATTATGAAATATACCAGCGTTCAGATATTTCTAAAAAAAAAAAAACCAAAGCAGAAGAGGAGAAGAAGAGCGGCTGCCCTCTGGTCGGTGTACGTTCTGCAAGAACTCTCTGTTCTTCTGCAGGGCACAGGTGGTGTTTTTCTTCCCGTCACGCTTAGAGGCCAAACTCAGATGTGGAGTGGGGTCTGAGAGCTGTTCTGAAACTGAGTCATAAATGCAAATGAATAATAAGAACACAGTTAATCTTACTGAGAAACAAATATAAATATTGTACAAAGAGAGATCTGTGGCATTGGAATGTATGCATCAGGCTATCAAGACATCGTGTAGTTGTTTCATTTACCTAACTTCTTTTCATCCTGTGAACAGCTGTCCCTTTATTTCTAAAAGCTATTTTAATGTGGCAAGGGTGTTTTTAGTTTAATCCGCTACAATACTCCTTTTGTCTCCTTGTCATACTTCCAGCTTTAAAATATTAATCCAAGCTAACAAAGAGAATTTTTGATGTATTGTAAAATCCTGAATGCAATGTATAATTTAAAAATAAAAACATTTTATTAGGTTATGTTCATATTCAGATATGTTTGGCTTGAGTTAGGCTCCTACTTGGAGATGTTTTTGAAGAAATAAATATTTATTGGGCATTAACAGCCTCCCTAAACACAGCTACTTACTACAGCGTGTTAAGTGTCCTTTCTGTGGCTGGTCTATGGAGGTGTGCATTTCTCTTTGCATTCCTGTGCCAATAGGGTAAATTCAGTCCAGTTGGTAGAGGTTCATATCCTAAGTTGAAGAACTGACATTCAGTTCCAGCCATGATGAAAATCCATATATCCTGGCGTTATGTTCTTCTCCCCACCTGGGGTCCACATCACTGAAACACTCTTCAGACCCAAATTCAGAAATTTTAAAACCAATGGTATTTGTATAAACGTGCCAAATGGAAAGAAAAGCACTGATTAATGCATATTTTTTAAATTTTGGATTTTACTTTTATATTAGTGAACATTTTATTTTATTACCCAAGAGTCACTGAGTCACGGTAAGGCTGATCATAATTCCAGATAATTGCTGGAAAGGTGTGGAATAATTTCTGAATCCCAAGATTTCAAGGTATCCCAATTCTGGTAAGCAAGTGTTCTGTGCCTATGTGGTTTCATAGGAAATGCTGTACATAAGAAGTGATACTTATAAAAGCTATGCAGCTTATAAAAAGCAGCTGAAGTATCATTCAGACCATGGGAGTGTGGAAGCTGGGAAGTGATTTACCAGCCAAACAAGATGGCTGCAGCTTACTTCAAAAATTTGGGGTAATCAATTCCCCTTCATATATACAAGCAACATTTTCTATTATTTGTAAATTCATCTCTTTGTGTTTACATAATAGTATTTCACAGTGAAAGGATTTCAGAAACAATTCGTAATGCTATTTTCCAGCATGATTGCAATTAAAAACTAGGAGGAAAGCAGTGCTGTGGAATTTTATCGTGTTATGAGTCCAGTTCACTGGTCTGGTATTTTTAGGGAGGAAAAGGAGCAAAGAGGGAGCTGTGCTGGGATTAGCTGTTTGTAGCATTTACCACTGTAATTGTTCTGCAAATGGCTAATGTAGGGTAGGTCACAGGAGACTTGTTACAAGGACGGTTCCAGTGGCAGAGCTGCATGATGTGATCAGTGAGGACTCGTGGGGTAATCCAGATCCTGGCCCCGGAGGAAGCGGCCAGCGCGGGCGGGCACTGCTGGGCACTGGCACTGCAGCCAAAGTGATGCCATGTCACCGTGGCTGGGGTGGCTGGAGACCATTGCCAGGTTGTACCTGTGAACAGGCTCCTCTTCCCTCCCTTTTCTGAGGTGATACCCTGGGTCTCCTGCTGCACACGTGGGACTTTCAGCCTGCTGCTCCTGAGCTACTGCGGGACCACAATATGTTGTCTAAAAGGCTAGACTGGAAAGCCAAGGAAAGAGATGTGGCAAATTAAAACTCCATGGTGGAGGTCAGATTTCTCACCTGAGAGGATGTTACACTCAGCAGCTGATAACTTTCTGAGATTCGCACCTTGCTGAAGCGTAGTCAGTCTGGAAGTCAAGGGACCATAACACATTCAGAGGGTACATTTAGGATATAAATGATTTTCTGCTTAAGTGCAAACACACAGTTGAAAGAGGTTTAATTCTGCTGTGGCCAAAGTGTTTCAGAGAACATCATCCAAGTTTTCAGTGTTTGTGTCGGAGTGTGCAGCAGACTGCTTCTGCCTCAAAAGTTCCTCTGGCTTATTTGGCCTTCCAGCCAGAGCAGTTTGTACCAGGCAAAGGTTTGATCTCTGGTGTTTTCCATTACTGTGATATTCTTCAGGAAAAACCCATCCGTTTGAGCTATCTACACCTTTCTTACAGAATGATGTGGGGAGCTGCAGGAACAAATTCAACGCCCTTCTGGTCCCTGAGAATGTATCGTGGTAGAGCCAGGTACTTGGATTAGATTTTGAGTTTTTTCTGGCCCTGGCAGATATAGCTTAGAAGAATTGACTGCAATTCATGCTTAGTTAAAAATGCTCTTTTGCCCATACTTGGTATCCGACTTCTGTGAGGCTGATGGAATTTGAATCTGGGCTTTGTTACCCACCTGAGATCCTGCCGGGCTGTTTGACCACGGCCTGGTGCCAGCTGGCTGCTCTGGGCCTGGGGAGCCAACCAGCCCATCCCCAGTCGGGTGAGAACTCACTGAACCGAATGGTCCGTTTGCAGAGACTCTGTTACTGCTTTGTGTGTGATTCGTGGATGCTCTCAGGTAAGAAGCTTGCCTTTCAGCTCAGGAGCTTTGAATGGGCTGGAGATGGCACACGCAGTTAAGCCACTTCCCCCTGAAGTTGCTGTGCAGAAGCGTGGAGAAACGCAGAGTGATGTGGAAGGAGGAGAAGGGGGTGAGAACTCGGTAAAGCGTCATCTAAAGCAGGACTTTCCAGCTCATTGGAGCTCTATTTGCTGCGTGCTCAAGGGAGTGCTGGAACAACAGCAAGCTCTGCCTGAGTGTGTAGGAAAGAAAAAGACAGCTGTTGTGCCGTCTTCAGCTAAATGAGACCCGATGGCTGGGTTGGTTGCCCTTCTCCAGTTATTAGAATGACCATCTGGGAAGTCAGTAACAATTAGTCATTGTTAGGCCAGATAGTGCCAGGAATCAGCTGCCTACATGGACTTGTAAATAAGCTGGGGCTTAGTGTAAAATAAAAGGGGAATTTATTTCCAGGGCAGAATGTGGATCTCTGAACACGAGGGAATAATTTTATCCTCTAAGATAAGAATAAGTCAAGAACTGCAGCTTTTAAATATGAGCCCTGACCCTTCCTCCTATGATTCTTTTCCCCCTTTCTTGCCCAAATAACTATTCTCATCCTCTATCCTCTTGTAATGGCCAAAGGCCCTGACTTACTGGACCCAGATTTGCTGCTGCAACATGGAAGGGGGACAGAACAGGGTTGTTGTCTTGTACAGTTCATGCCATGTGTGTTTTTCTTACACACCAGTACACATCAGAGCTTGGAAGAAGCAGCCAGAGACACTGGGAGAGCAACAGTGAGGGAAAATGACAGCTCTATGGCTACCCGCATCGACTGCTCTTAGCTCTTCCCCTGCTTTGCAAGGAAAGGCAATTGCATTTGTGAGTGTACACTCATTTATGGATACAAGTAGATGCGATTCCCCAGGTCTCTTTCTCCCAAAACATGACTGTTTCTGCTTCCTGCAGGAAGGAATTTTGGTCCTTTCTCTGTGTGTGGTAGAACATTTCTCTGCTGAAGTCCCCAGCCCTGCCTGGGAGCACAAGTCTGTGTCTGAGTTTCCGAGCACCGGGGCGTTCTGCACAGGTCCAGAATGTCAAAGGCTCTTGTACTTATCTCTGATAACGCTGTTTGTTTTTCTAATGAGATAAATTAATAAATTTGAAAGACTTCCTTATAGGAAGAAATTGCCATACCGCCACCTGCAGCACTGTGACCTGTGTTGTTTGCTTTAGATGTTAATTTAAAAAAAAAAAGGGAATGCATTATAGGCATGGCCTGTTATTTTTAATCCTTTTAATATTGTTGATTTATATTTTATTTCTTTTCATTTCTTTTAGGACTTAAAGTAGCTTTACATTGATTTTGCTTGTTATCTTGCTTCAAGTACCCTTTTTAAATGTTGATTTGTCATGGAATTTTGGTTGCTTACCTTTCAGCTGGGTGTGTACACAAATCACGGACACATGTTTTTCAGTTCTGCTACATTTCTTCCCCTCCCTCTTTTCTTTTATCACTGTATTGTATGCTGTTATGTCTTATTTGTCTTATCTTCATTTTAATATCTCTCTCCTGTGCCCTGTAAATTAGAAACTTTTGGTAGTATCTTATGCGAGTTGTTTCCTGGTTTGTTGGGGGTTTTCCCCCCCTTTTCCCTTTGTTTGTAATATAAAAGCAGTTTTTGTTGGAATAGAAGTTTCTCATTCTAGACTCTTGTCACAATTCACAAACTACAATACTGTAGTTACTAAGCACAAACTTCTATACCTATAATACCTTAAATACTCTATTCTATTTTAAACTTGAAGGTCAGCATTAAAATTGGGGGTAAATGCATGAGTAGTAAATTTCTTAGTTAAAAATTTAAAATGTACCACCTAAATAGATTACCTATTACATATGTAATATATGTAATAATATATTGCAAATTTCTCAATGTCTGCATGAGCATAGGTTTTGTATGTTCCCTGGTGAAGCTTTGAGAACCTCGGTGCAAATATGAGCTCATTGTGATGACCTAAAAGTAGGAAAATCAGTGATCAGGTGTACATTCAGTACTTTCAAAGGGATTTGGCTTCTTTAAGTAGAACCAAGTGTTTGAGGGGAAAGTAGGAAATACAATTCAGATATGAAGAATATAAGCAAAGTGAAGTGACTGAAGTGTTCATGGCAAAAAAGAGTTTTTAATGTATAAAGCAGGTTTCAAGGTTAGACAAGTGTGCCAGTTCATTTATTCCAAAGCTCCTATTGCATAGATTTTAAAAATCATTATGCACTATGATAGATTATTGTTAATAAGAAATGTATTGGTTAAAATGAATAGCTAATGGTATCACTTTTTAAGTGCTGTTGAATGCATTCTTCAGAATGGAATTAAACAGTTTTGAACCTTATATAATTTTTCAGAGCAGGCTGAGTGGTAACAAAGAAAGAAAAAGAAGTCTAGAAATGGAAATGTTTTTTGCCTCCCCCTAAAAATCAAGTACCTCGCTATTAGAGCCTTATTAATTAGAAGCGTAAATGTGGGGCTGAGCCTTGTTCTCATCTGTACAAATAGCAGAGGCCTGAGTGAAATACAGAGATAGATGCTTTGGTGCAAAGGGAAGGTGTGGGCTGCAGACGGGTGTCGCTTCATTGCTGGGAGCTCATGCCTTTACTCTCCCTGTCTGCTACAAGCAGATGTCATGGACTGCCAAAATTAGCACACTGAAGGTTAGTAATTGGTATTATTGCAGTTCCATTGTCCCAAACTGCTTCATTTTCCAGAAAAACCAGTAATGAGGAACTGTAAAAATAACAGATAAGATATCAAAATAGGTGATCCCTTCAAAACCAGTCTCAATGGAATCTCAACTCTTCTGGCAAATTTCAGAAATTTTGTTTCATCTGCGGTTTAATTCCTAAATAAGTCAACCTTTAATAACCTTTCTTTTTCCTCTTGTGGGAGACTGAATATTCTTATAGTGCCTTAAAAACCTCAGGTAACCTCCTGTCCTGCTGCAAATGGGACTCTGCAGCAGGTACCTGTCACAGCCCCATCTCCTCCTCTGTGTCCCGTCAGCGCTGGTTCTGCCCAGGATCAGCCCCTCAGCACCGCGCTGTCAGGAGGGAACTGGCCCAGGACCTCGCTTCCTGGCTGGCAGAGCCTCTGAGGCCCTTTAAGTGCAGGCTCAGCCACTGATCAGAGGACAGCAGGGAAAAAAAGTGCCAGAAAATAGCTAGAACAGGAAGGGCTCTCCCAGAGCAGCCGCTCCTTGGGTTCCCTCCCACATCCCCTCCCTGAATTGGCCAGGATAGGCACCAGGGGCCGAGGGACACTCTTCTTGCCTTCTAACCTGGAAACAAATTAAGCATCCAAAGTTTATGTGTGTCCTCTTGATCAGGAGTGTATCTTAGCTCCCTCTGACAGACTCAGCTCGTAGGGCACGGTCACCTTTGTGTGCTCGGTTTTCTTGAAGAACACATATTGCAGCCATAGGGAGCAGTATTTCAAACGAGGGTGATTTCCTGTGGAGGTGAACCCCAAGGTACTGCAGTGGCTGGTGGCTGTGGGTGGCTGTCCCTCTTCCCCGCCTTCTGCCTCCCTGATGGAGAAGCAGTGGTGAGCAGAAGGTGGCTCTGTGGGACCTGGCTGAGGTGGGGAAACCTCTGAGCAGCGGAGAACACGGCCCTTTGAGTTTGGTATCAGGATATTGTCTCTGCAGCTGACAGCTTGATCTTGATGCAGCTTATGCTGCTGTCCCAACACAATACCTATTTTTTTCTTGGCAAAATTAAATGATTCATTGAGGGACTGGGACTTGTGTTTTGATTTTTTTTCTTTTGTCTGTTACAGTGCTATTTTGAAAGGGATTTAATAGCTACCTAAAAGCCTTACTTAAACCACTGGCAATCCTCTGTGTTATGAAGTGAGATAATTCCTTCCAAACTAAACCCCAGCAGCAAAGGGTAAAGAAGTGAAAGGTGTTACATGATGTGCAAACACGTGTGCTGTGTCACTGCAAGTATCTACAAAGGGCTCCTTTATCATTTCTCTTGCTCAGCAATCCCCTTGGGCTGCAGAATCACCGCGATCACATCACCCACCTGGGGTGGATTCCCTGTTTATTGGCTTGCTTTTTTCTGCAATTCTTTTAGTGTGCAAACCCCTCTGTGGTTTGGGACAGGATCAGAAGTCTGGTTTAGGAGTGTTCATTTTAGAGTAAATAATCTCACTGAAGTTCGAAGGAAGCTGTTGCCATGTCCCTTTTTTCTAGCTGCACATTGGCCACTTCTGCTCCAGCACGAGCACAGGAGTCCATCCCGGAATGGGAATCGCGGTGGGAGGCAGAGCATGGCAAACCAGGAGCCTGCTTTTCATGGTCAGATCCAGCTCTCACTATTAATGTGCTCACCAGCCAAGATATATAAATTGCACAGAGTAAAGTGCTGGGAACAGATTTTTCTAAACAACCTTTCTAATATTTAGTCATGCTGAAACGACTAAGTTTTAAAAAGCATTGAACTTACGGTCTTTTGACCAGGTTAAAAAAAAATGACCAGCTTGCTCTCCTGACCAGAGCTGCCAGAACAGAAAATAGTGGGTGTTAAACAATGTGAAAGACTGGCCCAGACTTCTGAAGAGTAATTTAATAGGCTGTCAAGGTGGTTCTTAGTTGTCAAAGGAGTAGATTTTTCTTGTGCAACTTAGATGTCTCTGTGAATCACATTTCAATGATGTCATATGAAGGAGCTTTCCAATCCAATGTTCCTGGAAGAACAATACAAAAAGATGCCATTTTTTGGCACAAAATTGCACAGAAATCTTTTTTTTTTTTTAGTCCCTATTATTTCTGGCTCTTACTTGCCCAAAGTATTCTTGTTGTTTCTTCCTTTGTTCTTCTCTCTCCTTAGCAATGCCCCTGGACAAAGAAAATAGGATGTACAACACCTACAATCATATAGTGAAATAGAAATTAACCTCATTTATCTGTGAACCTTTTCCCCTTAAATTTAATTCGGGGGATCCAGAGAAGCAGCTTTTGTAAAAACATGCTCCGTGAACATTTTCTGTGAGCGAAGATGCAACGCCATACTGTGGTTTAGCCTGACCTTCTTGGCTTGAGACCGCTCTTCTCCCTAAATGTTTCTTTTTGCCATCCATCTTCAAAGAGCCAAGGGGAAATCTTGTCTTGTTTGAAGTCAGTGGCAAAACCCCCATTGACTCGAATAACATCAAGATTTCACCCCAGGAACATTTCAGCCCGTAGAGAGCATTTGAAGCAGTTACAGCTGCAGAGATGCAACTTCCTGAAATACAGAACCAGAAGCCATCCAGCCATCAGACAGAGCTGGAAATATCCTTACAGCTTCTCCTTAAGTTTATCTAAAAATTATACCATGCCTGCTCTAAGGTTCAATTCTTTTGCATCTGTTAAATTGCTTTGCATGAAAGTGTAGTTCTCAGGTGCCATGGCAACCATGTTTTCTAATCTGATTTTAAATTTTTACGGTGCAATGCATAAAATATTGGTACATTTTCTAGTTTTTGATTTAGAGGTGGGAGTGAAGTTAGGGATAGCAATTTAAAAGCATATGATTCTGTAGAATTAAATGCTTTCTTTTTTAGCTAATATATGGAAAATAGTTTCTTATCTTATTTTCTTATGAAAAGTAAGTATTGATTGGCTAATTACAGATGTGTAGATTATGGCTGGTATTTGATGCCCTAATAGCAAGTAGTATTTTTAGACGCTATGTAGGACATTTTCCACTGAGTCCAGATAGACTATAGAAAATACAATTGTTTCCTGTATTTCCACATGTAGAGGAGATATCTGTAAATATCTGGCAAATTCTGCCTGTTCCTGAATACATGTAGTGTCTCAGCAGTGTGGAGGTGACTTTATTGTTTTAAGAATGATTCTGAAAGACCTGCTAAAATGCATACAAATTTCTCTTCTCCCAAGAAATCTAAAGACAGCACTTAGATTTTAACCTTGTATTGTATCATACTCTTAATGTAATCTCTAAGTCATTATGTTTCCAGAAATGTTCTATGAAGAAAATCCCATTGTGCTTAAATGATTGTACTTGTGAAATGTGTCGTGGTCAGTGTGAAGCCTCTATTGTCAATTGAATTAGGTTGGCACAGAGCACATTCTGCAATTCAGATGTGCGAGAATGTCCCTGAAAGATGTCAAGCACAATTCATCTCAACATTTGACCTGATGCCCATTGCACCTACCTGCAATGGAATCACAGGCTGTGCTCATATACAAACTTTGAATTTTGCTTCAGTTGAGTTTTATAATTGGAGAAATCGTGGGTTTAGGTGGAGGGAGGACACAAAGAAACTCTTTGCATGAGGAGAAATAAAAGAACAGAAATATTTGGGTAGTGCTATAATACATCAATTAACTATTTAGCTAGGTATGCCTGACTTGCTGTTTTGACCGAATAGCCCTTCTGTGAACCTTATTCTTGTCTCTGTGTTATACCTGCTACCTTCAAAAAAGTACAGGCACTATCACAAAGAGATAGGAGGAAAGTAAGCCTCCTGTTTCAAAAATCAGTGAGCAAGGAGCCTGGTGTAGTAAGAGAAATCGGAGCAAGGTACATTGTGGAAAGGTGTGTGTATGAGGTGTGTAGGAAGTCCATTAACAGGGGAATGGTTTGAGATGATCATTGATCTCAGTGGCATCTGGAGAAACGTTTGCTCAGTTTAGGGATGTTGGGGTGCACGTGTGTGTTGGCAATGGTTGCTTGTGTTTCTGCTGAATTAGGTTTCCATTGGCTTTGTGTGTATGAAGGCAGTTGGCAGATGATAGATACAGGTGAGTTTTGCACTAGAATGTGTAGGTGACATGGAGAAGTAATAAAATCCCAACAGTCGCTAGTGTATATATTGTTATTGTCTGGCTTATAAACATTAAGCAATATGCTTTTCTCTTTTGCTTTTATTTTTGCTTTTTGAAGGTCGTGAGTTCTTGTTCTTAGAAGTGCATTTGTCTAAGCTATAATGTTGATAAAAGTAATTTCCTTCAGGTTTTTTAGCCGACACATTGTACTGTGCAAAGTCATGTTGGATTGTGTCACTCGTGGTGAATTGTATCATAGAATAAAGCAAGACTGATGCAACCTGACATCACATGCCATGATCCGATTTTTCAGCTAAAATTCTGTAATTTGTTTTTCTTTAAGCTGTAAATTTCTAAAGCTCAGGCTTTCTGTGACAAGGGAAGCAGCTTTGAATGAATTGTATTCATTAAAAGTCAGTATTACTAAGGGAGACAACAAAGCTGTTGTTTCCATTGGTTTTCTTAGTCTGAAACTTCTTTTTGAGAATCTCAACTTCATCTGCAAGTTCACAGTTACACATCTGCAAACCAGGAGTAAATACACTGAAACCAATGGCTTATAGCTGTTAAAGCAGAGCAACTGCTACTGACTGCAAGTCCTCAGAAGGAAACAGTAAAATCTACATTTTGCAACTAAGAATCACTGAAATTCAATTTTGTAGAAATCTTGAAGCATTTTCTTAAAGTAAATGGAAGCTTAAGTTGTTCACAGAACACTGAGAAAGTAGGTACATACTAATTTTCTTTGTACTTTAAAATAGGTCTTAAAATCAATATCAGAAAAAGTGGATGGGTGTACTTCTTGACTCTTAAATATATAGCAAAATGAAATTACTTGCAAATTAAATTTTGTCCTCCATTCTAAAAAATTATCATGAATATTACTGAAAATATTAATTCAGGGAACAATTAAAATAATAGAATAGGTGTACTTATCAGGCTTTTTTATTTATAACTATTTCATCAACTCATTACATATGTGTGTCAAGAAATTAGAAGATGCATCAACAGAAAATCCCGGAATAGTGTATGGTGGGATTTCTGGAGTAAAAAATAGAGACCTTTTCAATTATCTAAAGAAGTGGGTCACAAATCGGGCATTGTAGGATAATGGAGCTTCCATTAAAGTAAAAAGAAATAAGGAAAACTCTGTACCAATTTGTATTAAGTTATATTTCTGTTTAGCGTTTGAGAAGGTCGTATAGCTTTGGCTTTCTATTTTGTTCTTTTTCATACTGATATCACTAAGAAAAAGTGGCACCTGAAATCATGGCATATCAGATAATTGAATAAATAAATTCAAGAAAATATTTATTTTACAAATTTTTCCCCATTGTGTAATTTGTGGTGTATATATAAGCCAATGTGTCCTCTTAGTCATGGCAGCTCTTTCCCAGAGCTCAGTGTATTAGTCGAGATGACCTGCAGTGCTTAGTTTTGCCTAATCTTTGTGTGTGTGTGAGAGAGAGAAACTTCTATAAAACTTTGAAATATGAAAAAATAACAAATCATTGCCAAGGAATGGGAGACAAGTAGTTTTAACACCAGCCAAATGTAAGCATTGTGATTATGTGGCGTGTTGGCGTACATAAACAGCAACAACAATCTTCATTATTCCCCCTTCTGCTGGGGAAGGATTAAACTCCATAGTAGGATGTACTTTAAAAGCTACTTTCATGAATTTTAATTGAACAAAATGAGTTACCACATTGGAAACGGGCTGACACAAGCTCACAAGGACAAATGTATCATGTCTCCTCTGTGTTCTCTTGGCAGCAGCTGCTGGAGCTGCCACGGGCAAATGGGTTGAGAGCCGTGAGGAGCAGGAGGAGCCTGCAAAGTGGCTTGTTCACTGGGTTACACTCGTTCTAGCTTTGCTCTTTTTCATTTCAGATGATTGCAAAGTAGGCATTACTATACATTGGATGTGTTTGGTTTAATGATTATAAAAGCATGGGAAACTTAGACTAATGGTCATCTAAAATTCTCATGATGGTATGAATTTAGAGGCTCATAGAGCAGATGTAACTTTTCTTTTTTAAAAACAAAAATAATAATTTTAACCCCCCCCCCAAACCAACCACATTTGTCTATATACGGAATCTCACGTATGTGAAATCATCACATTTGATACTGCTACAGTTTACTTTAGATTTAATTCTCAAAAGGTTGATGTTGGTCTACAAAATATAACAGTATGTATAAGCAATCTAATAACAAAGAGTTAAATTGTGGTATAAGACTCCATGTGTAAGGGCTTTCTTGGGTAAAGTCCTTGATTTCAGTGAATTTTATAGTGGTCTTTGTAGTGTAAGTCTGTACTTGTAGGTCATTATAGAGACAAAGCATTTTATTATATTCATATTTTAGATACAACTTGTTTGCAGCCATAATAAATATTATGGTTTTGCATATATAAAAGACTGTGGGTGAGGCCTTTAAAAGGGGAGATCTTTCTTTTTGTGTGGTGAAGGATCCTTTTTCTTATATCTTTCTCTGCCTCTCCCCCATTGGAAGTTTGTGCTGTAACCATGTGTTTTTCTTGCCTGCAACATTTTGATTACTTTCCGCGCTGCAGGTTCTTCTGAAGTCAGATTGAAAGACTCTGCTCAATCTTAAAACACAGTTTATGCTGCAACCATTTCTGTTACTAGTACCTTATGATACTCCACAAGTGTGAGTACATTGACTTTTTCCATTCAAATTACTTGAGTGTTAACGTTTTATTCTCCTGTAGAAGATGTCATAATGCCATATCTGCTATTAGCAGCCGAACGCGTAACTTGCTTTATGGCTTACCTAGAAGGGCTCTTCTTGCAGCCCAATCTGGGGATTATTAGCTCAGGCTCTATCAGCCTTCATTTTTTTTTTGCTTCAACAGCTCCACAGTTCAATCTCTGGTATGTCAGCAAATATGACAGCTGTCACAAATATGCTGGGTTTAAGATACCTATTTTCAGATCTGCTAACAATAAGGTGTTGGAATTTGAAATAGTTCAGATTTCTAGTAAAGCAGATAATGTGTTTGAAACTATTTGCATTTTCCCCCAAACTGCAGATTTTCTGCATAGATTTTCTTCCCTCAGTTGGAAAAATCCCCTGAATTCAGTTTATTAGAGTGTGACCACTTGAGTCCCTCTTTATAAACAAAGCTTTTTCTTTGCCCTGCGTTTCCACACTGAAGATCTATCACTAAAATTGCTGCTTCAAATATACCCTCTGGGAAATCAATAACAAATCGAGCAGCTATTGAGTGAGATTCGTTGATGTAACCAGGTGAGGCTGCCAGAATCCCCAAGAATGAGTTGTTGATTACCAGGATGGTAGCAGAGATCTGGCTGTGGTGGCATTTGGGCTGATTTCATACACTCACCCACATCACTTGGTGGTGCAAGTGGTCCCTCAGCAGGTCCCTGGGACACTGCATGGCTGTGTCTACCCACTGTTAATGAGGGTTGGGTCAAGTGTGTGAAGTACCAAGAGAATATTTTCATCTCATGCTTTTTATAGTTTTAAATATATTTGTAGAATTATTTCATACGTGGATTGGGTGATGTGGATCAGATTAAACAAGATCTACTTCCTTTCTATGGGATCATCTTCCCAGCTTTTGGTGGCCTGCAGTGAAATGAGTTGCTAGAAGTGGGGGAAGAAATAAATGCATGCACCAGAGAACCTCAGTGGCATAATTCCGAGTATTTGCCCACTGAGTTGCTATCCTCAGCAGAGAAATGAAGAACCAAACTGACAGGAAAAAAAAGATGTTGTCAGTAGTCAATTCAGAGCAATGAAATAATCTGCCAGTCTGTGGCAGAGGTCTCTAAGGTCAACAGAGACCTGCGTCAGCAGTTTGGAGGAGGAGAGCTTACCTTGGCTTGTCAAAGCTGGGCCTTTTCTGTGCCACTGGTGAATTGTGTAGGTAGTGTTATTTTCATCAGTGTTTTAGTTCATTTAACAGAGGTTTACTTTTTTTTTTTTAATTTATAGCTGTCAGTTGTCAGTGTAAATCTGCATATTTTCTTATAAATATAAGAAGATACATTAATTTACCTAAGATTTCAGTCTACTGTATCTTAATGCACTTGTTCAGATAAAAGATAGAACCAAGAATGAACGCTTCCCTGTAATGAGTCAATCTGTACATTAAGTATTGAGAAATGTCTGAAATATAATTAGTATGTATTTTCCAAAATCTGTTCAGTTCAGAACTTTGAAATTATATCAGTTCTGATAAATGGAATATGATAACACATCTTTGCATTTAGCTAATATGTCTCTTGGTTGTGAAAATAGCCAATGCTCCCTGGGGAACACATGCTCTGAACTGCAGAGTCTGCTCTGATCCTTTCATTAACATCACAACTCACCTCAGAAATGCAACACCCCTGAGATCATTAAACTTTTAACTGGGGCACAGCCGTAGTACCTGACGGTTCCCTTTGTGTGAGTGAAGTCTGTCTGACAGCATCGCCTGATTCAGCCAAATCAAGTGTCAGACCTCTTCAGGCATCAAAAAAGCTGCATTTACAATCTTATTAATATAAATAATACCTTTTTTTTTTTTTCTACAACGTTCACTCACACCAAATAGAAGATGAGACCTTTTACGCTTAAAAATGTTTGACACCACAGACAGAAAATATGAACGCAATAGTGTGGGTTCACTTCTAGCAATAGTATTTCTTGCTGTCTCTGGCAAATCACTTAGTCTTTCTACGTCTCCATGTTTTTAATACACATAGTGTGTATTAATACACATAGTGTGTATTAAAAAGAAGTAAAATTTCCAATATCCTTAAGTTTCATGTATCTCCGTGAATTTTGGATTAAATAAGCAATGCTATGAGAAATGTAGGGAATAAAAGGATTACTTTAATGTGTGGCTCCCTAAATACTTGATTCAGTTATATTTCCCAGTATCTTCGTGCGTGAGAACTTCCAAGTGGTTACTGATCACTGAAAGACATTTCTTCTTTTCTTGATCTCTGTGGTACCAGCACCTGAATGCTCTTAACTCTGCATAAAATGCAAACACAGTACATGCAATGTTCATAAAAGACAATGCAACTAAAGACACAGGTGAGGGAGGATGAGAAAACCGTATTTAATCTGCTAATGCCTAGATTAAATCTGAAGGTGCCTCTCCCTGTACCCAGTGTTTTCTCATGTGTTTGACTGGTTAAACAGTGCCTTCCTGCTTCAACAGGAGGGACGTTTCCCCTCCGCTCCCCTTGGTGATTCCATGAGCATGTTCCAGCATTAAGTATCCTCATCCATGGGATTTTACATTTCAGATCTGTCTGTGTATGAGCAGGATGGTGATTGCTCATTGTAGGGTTACATTGGGCTGGGGTGAATGTGTTCCTCCTAAGGACTAATAATAGTATGCATCAGATGGTCTTAAAAAATTGAACTGATGAGAACTGGAAAGAATCGTCATTCCTTACTAAACTTCTGTGCAGCAAAATAATGCTCTCTCTCAGCCTTTGTGTTCTCGGTCTGCTTTGCCAAGGTTAAATAGTTTGACAAAAAAGAAAAGAAGCTCAGAAATACACTGGGAATATCAAACCAGTAGAAAAGAGATGTGCATCCCTTTTTTGTTGCTCTGAGTCAGGACAGTTTGACTGTTCAATAATGGCCTTTATTCTCTTCTAAAAGTTTTTCAGGCGCTATGGAAACTATTTCTCATAATCTTGTCTTTTGTTTCCCTCTGCTTGATTTTATTGACAGGCTTCTAATTTCTTAATTGAAAACTGTCAACATTTGTTAATGTAGTATTTAAAACAAACATATATACATGATCTTAATAAATTTGGATAAATGGGCTTAGTAATTTTTATTTTTTCTTTGGAAGTTTAATTAGGAAGAGGTTTATAGAGGAGATTATACTGAGTATATGCCCGGGATAGTAAAAGTCTGAATAAGGGTTGTGTTCACGAGAGCTTACTGGTACCCTGATGAGAGGTTGCTTTCCCTGACTTCCTGGTAAATAGATTTTTTTTCAATTGTAGATGCAAATATTTTGCGTATTTAAAATTTATTAATCCAAAATAGGCAGCAGACTGGAAAATGAAAATGGATATACTGAAACCTACCCATAGAAGCCCTACAGAGAATTTACTTATCCACACTGTGCCTTAGTTTTTCATTTATATGTAGTGTGACTGTTCCACAGAAAGAGTCTGATTCTTTACTGGTGAAGTTCCCTGAACTTTTGAGCTGAAGCACTCAAAGTAAATCTAAAGTGTGTGAGCTGTAGAAGGTGGAGTTGTAAATGGCAGGTTAGAAATGAAGCCAGTTGCAATGGAAGTGCATTGCAGTAAGAGGGCAGTCTCTATACTTTTTCTGGAATGGAGAATGCCTGCATTTCTGAGCCTGCCTTCTTAATCTAATTTTATTTCTTCCTAGAAATAAAGAAGTAAAATCAGTGCCAAAATACTGCTTATAACATACCTGTGCACCATACCTCTATTATTTCTACTTTAGAATAAGCCATCTCTAGCCTTTTGGAATCACACCTCGCCCTCAGTGGTTACAGATATTTAAGGAACATGTTTCTATCCTGGCTGAGATACAGCTTCAGTGAATTTGCTTACCCTTGGAAATAGGGATATGGATTTAGCACTTGCATAGCTAGCAACCTGGCACATACTCATAAATCAGGTCATTTTGCATTCAAATGTTAATATTTGCACCAGGAATTCATGTGCAGATGGAGGTATAAATTGTACCCCCAAAATAAAGCCCAGCATTTGAAAATATGCATTTTAAATGCAAGCAATTATTCTTTACCATCTCTCAACTATCACTGGTCATATACAGGGCAAGGGAGGAAATAAAGGGGAAGGGCACTGTAAATTTTTTAGATCAATTCTGAATGCTGCTGCAAATAGGTTTAGGTGAACAAGGCCAGAACCTGTAATTCTGCAGAGTATTAATGTGGTTAGGTGCTGTTCATGCTCAAATTCCAGATGAAATTTAGAGCATTTCCTTACAAAATAATCTTTTTCTGCCTTTTAGTGCTGTCTGTTTGGGACTATACAATTAGTCCATCTTCTTTGCTGCTTTGTTCAGGTTTTGGGAACACGTCCAGCACAGCTTTAGGCATCTGTGTAATTTTATACAGTGAATATTTCCATTGAAGCCAAAGGGAAATACTAGCATTTTATAAAATAAGGCACATGCATAAACCTCTGCAAGTTTGTGGTCTTGAACCCTGAGATGATTTCCAGCTTTGACTGGACATTAGTATAGAATGTTAATTTAGATGGAGATTAGTACAGAATGGTAACTATCTTACGTGTGATCACACAGACACGTGTGTCCATACATGTGTGTGCACAGGCTTCTTTACTTCGTGTAAAGCTTAAAACACGGAGACCTGAAGATGCCAGTAACACCTTTCAAACAAGGGTGCCCTCCGTGTACTGGGGGAGAGCAGCAGGGTTATAGGTACAGCTGGCAGATACATAAAGGCTGTTTGAACTCTCTGGGACCATTGGATTTCCATGAATAACAGCTGAAGCCTGTGTTTCTCAAACATTTAAAGTCCAAGGACCAGCTACACTTTTTAAAGTGTATTGCAAAAAAAAGTCAAAGAGCTGCAGATGATGTTGGCACTGTACTTTCTATTCATAGGCTAAAATTCAAATGTCCATTTATTGCTTGAATTATCTCCCATTATTTTTTCTTCCTTGCTTGCTTGTTGGATTTATAAAGAAAAGAAAAATAAAAAAAAGGTTTTGCAGATCAATACTCGTTTCTTGCAGGATGTCATTGGGCACGAAACAAGGAACACTGGCTTGTCTTGCTTTTTCTCTGTGGTTTTAAAGTTCTGAAGAAATCATTAGTTGCTGTTTTTTGGCTAAAATGCAGACTGAAGCCGTACAAGCCAGGCAAGGGATTTGTTCCCACCTGTTCTGGGATGAACAGTAATGTGTTTTCGGTCTGAGCTGCATTATGAAGCAGATTCTGTGATGCGCCAAGTACCCTCAAATTCTGTTGACACCAAAGAGAGTTTGGATTTCTCAGCACCTTCCTGTATCCAGCCTTAGACTTTTAAGACTCCTGGCAGACCCCAGTATATCCCTCTGTTTGATGACTGCTCCTAATAACTTACAGTATCTGCTACAAGTTTTTAGCAAGTGAGTGAAAGCACTAGAGACAGAAAAAGGATGCTTAAAATCCCCCTGTCTTACAGGAAGTGTCTCCTTTCAGGTGTGAGATAAATGGCAGTTGCAGCAAAACCGTCACAAAAGCTGCAGTTTAATGAGAATCCATCAGGCAGAGCTGCTGAGGAACGTACAGCCCAAGCCTGTCGAGAAGAAAGGTGGGAATAGGCTGAGTAACAACGCTGGTATCGGCCTGTGTCTGGCAGAAGATAAAAAAAATAGAAAACTTGAGCACAAGCTTTCTTCGACTCCACAAGCAAGAAGGCCAACATGCTGGCAGGAAAAATACAATTTGTTATACTGATTTTGTTCACAAAACCCATTTGGTTCATTTAAAACTGCAAAGAACTTGCGGCATCAAGAAAAACAACTGCAGAATGCTCTGAGAACACTTTTGTTATTTTGCTGAGGCAAAGGCATTAAGGTTGGATCCTGGTCTTGCTAGAAAAAATAGGCCAATGTGGCATTATCTGTTTGATATTATCCAGGCACTTCAAAGGAATTAAATATTGTTTTCTTAACAGGAAACAACCATAACAACAAAAAAAGATGTTTTTATCTAGTGACAATAGCGGAAGACTAAGGACTCAAGTTGATAGACAGATTTCTGCTTTGAATCAATCTTTGTGAAAACGTGTTCAACATTGATATGAGAAATCTTCCTCAATGAAGGCTTTTACTGCACGCTTCTTCCATCTACTAAGTCATAATCATGATATGCAGAATATCAGAAGGTTATAATTGAAAATGTCTTTGGATCATCACTGGTGGCAAAATTTGTTCAAGAGCTATCAGATTAATCTAATAATGTCTATAAGGAAAGCATGAAACTACATTAGAGACAATGCTGTGATTACCTCCCTTCTTTCCCTTCCTTACAAAAAAGATAAATATAAACATTTTCTGAGTTTCTTTCATGGTAGATTAGGAAATAAACCATCATGCATGCTAAACATTTAAGAATAAGACTAAATTAAATTTCTGAAATAGAGGAGGCAAAATACTGTATGACCAATAGCAGATATTTAAAAAATCTAATTTCTTGAAACAGGATAAATGCATAAACAAGTATGCTGCTTAAGCTTATTAAGCATCTTGCTACATTTCCTTTCTGGTATTCTTGGGCTATGATTTTTGAGAATTAGTAGTAATTTGGGCTGTGTCCACTACTTGTGTTTTCAAGCTGAGAGATCTCAAGAAACTGATTTTTTAAAAAAATGTGTGAAGACTATGGGTTTGTCCTCAGCTACTTTTTTCTTCTACTTTATCTCTCTAGAGAATCCATTCAAAGCATATTCCGATGTCAGACAGCAGATCATCAGATGGGTTCTTAGACCACAGCCTTCAGTCAGCAGAAGCTCTTAAACATTTTTTTTCCTAAGATATATATCTCCCTGTCTCTTACTGAAGGTACTAGACGGGGCAGATCCTCCGTCTGGTTGGATTCAGGAAGGATTTTATCTTATATTACAACATGCTTAATGCACGTCTGTGATCCCTGGATCTTACAGAGCTATCAGCCATTTGGGGGTCCAGCTGTCCTTTTCTAACCCTCCCGGCTGCTGTTCTATTGCTGAAAATTAATATAGCACAAAAGGCAACTCTAGGTATTGTTCAGTGGGTATCAACAACCTTACCAAGCTCTTCCTTCCTCTGAGCTGAGCCATAAAAACTCGATCTCCACTTTAACCTTTTTCTTTGCAAGAATACAATAGGGTAAATTGTATTATTTTGTCCCTGGGCAGTGTAGTGCTGGTAGCTTTTGTCAGAGGGCACCCACAAAAACGTTCCTCTTTAGCTTGTAATAAATCCTTTGTCCCCAAGATGCGTGTATTTGCAGACAAGGCAGCAGAAGAGGAAAAACATTACAGTATCTATCTTATTCTTTCTGTTCACCTTTAAACAGAAATTTTCCTCAATATGAAGATGCAGCCCTGGAGACAAAATCTATAGATGTGCTTGGAGGGAGGTATTTGTACATGTTTTTGAAAAGTATGCAGAAAGCAACTGAGTGATGTTCATAGAATCACGGAATGATTCTCTGGGCAACCTGGGCCAGCGTCTCACCACACTCACAGCAAAGAATTTCTTCCTGAGATCTCATCTAAATCTCCCCTCTTCCAGTTTAAAACATGCTTCCACAGACAAGGGATGCATCAGTGCAGCCAGTTTTGCCTGGAGGCCGTTCGGAGGCTGTTTTGCTCATCAGTGTAGATGGCCCAAGAAAATGTGCCTCCTGTATTCTCTTTCAGTTCTGATTGATGGTAGGAAGACATAAGGACTGCTCGCTGGCCACTTTTTCAGGAGCACACACAGAGATTTAAAGCCTTCCTTAATGCTTCTATTTTGGAATATCATGGCCCTCAGAATGTTGTGGGTATTTTTTTCCTCCTAGATTCACATCACAGAACCAAGAATAGAACCCATGTCTGCTCAACCATGGAATAAAATTTATATCAATTTTCAGGGCTAATATAGCAAGGTCATGAGAGTCCCCTGAGATATTTTGAGTGTATCCTCCAATCACACTGAAATTAATAGATGACTGTTGAACAACTTGGACAAAGTGACCGGGCTTGCTGGAGCCATAGATGTGACTTGAAGGATGGGGAAACTCACAGTTGGTATGAATAAGTTTTTCTAGCCAAGGAGAAAAGATGACAGTTGAAAGATTTGTCTTTATAAGTACGACATATTGTTTCAATAAAAAAAATTGCTGTCTCAGTTGGGTGTTATGAAAGGATCAGAATAATTCAACCAACACCCTTCTTTTGCCTCCAGTTACCATAGTGCTATTGACCAGGCAAACTTCAGGTTGTAATATTATTTATTGGTAACTCATCACATGTGTCCCTGATGCTTTAAAATAAAATCAAGACAAGTATTCCTGTCCACTACAACTTATAAAGCAATTTAATTATATTTTTCTGTAACAGATGAAGGGAATCATGGTGGAAAGGTTAGCACAGTATAGTGAAACAGTTGTTTTATGTGCAGGCAGATGTGCTAGGTGTTGGGGACTCTGTCTGAGCATACCCCTCTATGGGATGCAGTCATTCTGCTTTCCAAGTATTCTGACCTGCTTCTCTGCAGATATCTTTATTTAGGGTTACAAGGCAGTGGAAACGCTGCTCTAATCAAAAGGCCTGGATGGAACTACTCTTGCTTTTCTCCTGAACTCAAATTTGTGGTTAGCGTGTGAAGACTATTTACGAAGGTTAAATAATCTCAAGCAATTGTTACACATGAATTATGTTATGCTATTTTTGTAATGGCTATGCTAATCTTTTTCATATTTCATTGGAGGACATTTGTTTTGGCTTTACTCTGTATTTTTTTTGGACTTTGCCCTTTTTAATATTTAAACGTTTGAAGAAGAAATAGTCTTTTCAAGCTAATTGATAGTCTATGCAGTTTGGGCCTAAAAAATAAACTGAAGCTAGCGGGCTCTTTTCAGCTTTTTCATCCCCACTATTTCATCTCAAATCTCTTAATTACAGAGGACCTCCTCATAGAATCATAGAATAGCCTTCACAGAGTAAGTCAATTATTTTCATACAGTAGCATAAAAACTAAACAACATGTTGAATTAGGATATTTGTCACTGCTAAAATCTTGCCCGTGACTGTGGCATCTTGGTCTTGATAAACCTGAGGCCTCCAGTATTTCTGCTGTAGTCCAAGTTATTTCTTTTCCCTTAAAATGCTAAAAGTAAAACAACTTGTCACTCAACAAAGCAGCAAATTTTAAAAATCAAATCAACTAAAATGTAATTATCTCAAAATACTTGTACTTGCCGTAATGATTTTCATGAGATCTGTCCTTTTTTATTACAATAACTACATCAGTTGAACCAGAATTTGTGACCGAAAGATTAAGAATAGAGACAATACCTGAAATTTTAAGGAAAACTTCTAAAGGTTTTAGGGTGGATGTTGGTAACAATCCAAATAGATAAGTGTTTCCAATATGAAAATGAGAGACAGGACTGAAAAACAACACTCAATTCAACTTTTTACTATGATACTAATCTGGGAAAGTTCAGATCTGGGTCTTGACACAAATTTCTCAGCTTTGACCCTTTCTAATTAAAATGTCGTGTCACGTAACCGAGGCTGACAATGGAGTATGTCTGGCTTGAACTCTCTGAGCCCCGGTCCCTCCTTGCACCGACTGCTCTAAGTGGATTCCACCTAATTGTTCAGAAAATATCTCTGAGCTGTAGACTGTGTAACCCTCTCTCCCTCGTCGGAGGGAACGAGGGAAGCTGCAAAGACAAGCTCTGAGCCTTCTAAATATTGCAGAGCTGCTGCTCCGTAGGGACCCACTGGTCTGGCAGTTGGGGGTGAGTGGGGCGGATGGTGGCTCTATGTTCAGAATGGACCATCACGTGCAGAATGAGGCCATGGAATCTGTTGGGAAGTGCTGCCTGACAGCCCAAAATTGCACCCCCTGGTCCCAGAGTGTTGGTGTAGGCACTACTACAAAGCTTGTCTTCTGACCTTGTGATAAATACGGTAGCAAATAGTGATGATATGGAAGACGCTCATTTCCCCCATATCTGTGCCAGGAGGTATTTGTTACTGTTTCTATAATAAACAGAAATACATGTCCATGCACCCTCATACACGTATATTTTAATTAATTCCTGAATTTAATTACATGCTATTCTATCAGTAGATAGTGCCTTATAATGCAGAGAAAAATTGGTGCTTTGTCAGGGTACCCAAACATCTCTAGGAAATGGTAAATCAATTGGCACTCAATATGAGGGTTTATGACCCAGCCATTCCTTCCAAATTGTAAAGTGAACAATACATGTACCTCTCTCCAGACTCGAGTATACTAATGATTAACTGGGAATATTTTCTGAGTGATTTGTTACATTAAAAAGCACTAAAATTACTTATGCCAATAAGTATGTTATAGTTAAACTCTATATATTATTTAAACAGTTTGGTTACTGCTAGCATGATTTATAAATTCAATATAAAAATACTCAGATTTTTCACTGGTTATATTATTAGTCTCTTGATAAAAATTCCTTGCTTTTCTTCCATCTCAAGGGAACTTAATTTAAATATGAATAATGGAAAAAAGCCCACTTCCAGAAATTTAAACTAATAGTGCCTTTTAAGGCAGAGAAACCTTGGGTTGAATTTTGGAGTTAGTATGAAAGAATAAAATGGTAAGAAATTGTCTTATAACTTGACACATGATAAAATGTTGTACACGTTTGATGCAGTGGTTTTGTTTTGAAAGTTAGATGTTTATCTCAGTAAAATATTTTTATAAAGATGCTCATAGTTCATAATTAGTAAAAAAGATATAAATTGACAAACCTTGGAGGGAAAAAAAGTCTTTAAGTTCAATCCAGTAATACTGAATTGAAAGTAAGTGCAAATACATGGTGTGAGAAAGTAGAATTATAATTTTTGAATAGCTGAAGATTTGGGGACACTATTGTGGGGAAATGGTTCAAACCCATCATTGTAAAGGAAAGGGAGACGTTATGCTAACTTAGGTACTGTCTTACTGGAAGTAGTGCACCCCAAATTTAGGGTAGTTTGTCATCGAAATCAACTACTAAGGCTTTTTCTTAGGCAAAGAAACCAGACTCTTTTCAGTAGTTGCCAGTGAGAGGACAAGGGGTAATGGGCACAAGTTGGAACATAAGACGTTCCACTTGAATATGAGGAAAAACTTTTTCACAGTGAGGGTGACGGAGCCCTGGAACAGGCTGCCCAGGGAGGTCGTGGAGTCCCCTTCTTTGGAGATTTTCAAGACCCGCCTGGATGCCGTCCTGAGTAGCATGATCTGACATGCTCTGGGTGGTCCTGCTTTGGCAGGAGAGTTGAACTAGATGATCTCTATGGTCCCTTCCAACTCTAAAAATTCAGTGAAATTCAGTGAAAGTCTCCTTGTCCTCAGAAGTTCTTCCTGAAAGAACTTTAGGATCTTAAGGCAAACAGCCTTTGGTTAAATGGAGAACAGTCTGTGGGAACTCAATATTGCTATGAGCAATCTTCATGAGTCACACTTTTTTGATACAATGAAGTTATTTGACCTTTTGTAAAAATTGGATTATTGAGAATCTTTACTAGTCTCAGGGGTACTAATGCATAATGGTCTGGCCAACTGTTTCGTTTTTGAGTAAGATATGGTCCTGATGTTTGGGAGATCTCGGAGAGTAGGTGGCAAGCCATCATCAACACAAGTTGTCTTCTGAGTTCCGTAAGTCCGAGTCTTTCTACCATCCATTTGCCTGAGTGACAGCGCCTTCCAAGGGCCATCAAGGTAGCTAAAAACTAGCTGGGTTTAAGGAAGGAGGGATATAAGTAGAGGCTCTCTTCCATGCTTGATTCTATACCAGGGTGTTTCAAAACCAGCACTATTAAGGATGTCCTACAGCTGCCCTTGCTTTTCATATTAAGTGTATAGATCTTTATACCCAATACTATTTAACTACGGTCAGAACATCTTTACTTTTACATGTCCTGATTTCTTTTGATCTTTAGCATCTCCATTTCCACAGCTTTAACATAGTGAATTCCAGGGATTTTCAGTAGGTCAACTTCAGATCCATCCCTCTTGAGAGGAAAAAATGTTCTGCTAAAATCAAATTTATTTGGTTGTTTTGCTGTTACTTAAATCTGGCATGTTATACAAGGAAAGAAGAGTCTGAGTGGTGCTCCCATGTGTGGATGCACTAAAGCAAACGTCAATAGTGGTTTAAAGAAAGTGGAAGAAAATACCCAATGGGTTAATTAGGAAAGTTCCAAAGCAGGATTCAAATTAGGCTCAATGGATCATGGAGAAATAGTTTTTATTTATCCAAAACCAGAAGTGGGATTCAACTCTTGATTGTGAATTTCAAGTAAGTTTTCAGGCTGCAAACAAATGATGCATTTTGAATAATTTAGGAAGGTCAGTGACTGTTCTGACTATGGCCTTGGATTTCCTCTGCAGTCCTGCTGTCTGCTACACCCGCTTTGGTTTACAAACATTATTGGCACTTTAGCAGTGTAAGTTTCTTTTTTTCTCCCTCTCCAGGATGTCTCATGTTTTTGTGCAGGTTTGGCACTTGTCCATGGCCCAACATTCGCAGGTGTTACCCCTGTATTTCCACTGCTGGGTAACACAATCCCCCATGGCATGACCTGGTGTTGCTGAAGATTTAGCTGCTACTGCAAAAGCTGCAAGTGCAAATTCCTCGCTCAGGGTTGGATATTCCATATCGTCTCTCTCCTTTCTTTTGCCTTCATTTCCTTATTTCCAAAAGCCATGGAATTTGTTTACAGGAATGCCTGATAAATAGAAATTAGTAATCACTATTAATAAGCCTCCTGTATATGCAAATTCTAAAATGACAGGATATCTTCTAGTATAATTAATTGTATTATTTGTGCTATGATGGATAAGGTTGTGTCAGCCCTCTTCTCCAGTAAACTTTTTTTGTGGAGCTTAAACCCTGGGAAGTAGATCAATTTATGATCAAGTTCTGGCTTTGTACATTCAGGCAAGGACTGAATGCTTCATAGAATTTTATTTAAAAGACATTCAGTTATTCTTCATTAGAAGACAGTAAAAAAATATTTTGCCTACCAGTTTATCATGATATTTTTTTAGTTTCTCTAACAGAAAATTATCTGTTTCTATTAAAAATAAACTGTTTGGCTATTATTTTTTAACAGTTGTTAGTATATTGCAAAAGCCTGAAGAGTAAATTATTGTGACATTGTAGGCCATATAGTTATTATATATACAGAGAAAATATTCTGCAACCTATTCCCCATGTTTTTCCTTAAACATTTATCCTTACTGAATGCCAAATCCAAACATTAGTCTGTTGCTGTTGCTTCGTTCTGGCAGCCTCAGGATCTGTAATTTCTAGCTGCATTTTCTGATTGTAAATCATGCCATTTAATCTTGAATAACTGAATAGTGAAGTCAGTGCTCTTCATTAGCATACAACAGATCTTGTGGTGACGATGATTTGTGCAGTAGTGGTTTCAGATGAGCTGTTGAGGATCCCTCGTGAGATCCCATCAGAGGGAATTACTCTTATTTAAGACCATAATTCAACACCCGCTGACCTAAGATTTGTCTGTTCAAAACAAATGAAAATGTGCTTTGGTGGTCCAGAAGCATGAAGTTTCCCATCAGAGGATCAAGTTCCTTCCCTCCCATCCTTGATTATCAATTATCTTAGGAAAATTTTGCCATAAAATGTGTTGAATGTCATGGGGTATGCCTTTAGAAGTCCTTGGAATATGTGACAATATATTATAGCAGCCTTCCAGTCCCTGAAGGGGCTCCAGGAAAGCTGGGGAGGGACTCTTGGGCAGGGAAGGGAGCCCTCGGATGGGGGAGAACAGTTTTAAACTGAAAGAGGGGAGATGGAGCTGAGATGTGGGGAAGAACTTCTTTGCTGTGAGGGTGGTGAGAGCCTGGCCCAGGTTGCCCAGAGAAGCTGTGGCTGCCCCATCCCTGGAGGGGTTCAAGGCCAGGTTGGAGGGGGCTTGGAGCAACCTGGTCTGGTGGGAGGTGTCCCTGCAGGGACAAAAACAAACCGGCTTTGATTCGCTAACAATGAGAAGATCTATATGGATCCACCTCAGAGCTCTGGCTGGGAAGTAGCAGTGGCAGGATTGCTTTGGGAACTGTAAACAAAGGCAGTGTGATTTGGACAATCAGGAAGAACCATACCCAGATTTTTAAAATATATTTTCTGCTGTTAGAATTTTCATTCAAAAATTATTATTTTGCTTGCCTTCAAACATTCCATGGGCCACTAAGGATTTATTTTGTGGCCCTCAGCAAAGAGTAAAGAATCTGAGTTTGTGGAAAGAGTTGGAACAATGAAATACTTTTTTAAGTTAATTTATTTCTTAACCAAAAAATATCTATCCAGTTCCTCTTACTGCTTATGTGGACTTCACTCCCTCACCTTCTCTTTTCACAGAAAGACATCTCTTACAGCCTTTATAATACAACGTAGATCGATGCTGCGTTCAGAACAACAGTTAAACTTTTTCAACTGATGTGTCTGTCTAGAAGATGCCATTTCAGATGTGATTAAACAGAGGAGTCAAACGTGCTCCAGTAGATTAAGCTTGAACCAATCTTTGGGGATTTGTTGAGTGACAGTGAAAAAGAATTTAGCAGATCCCTTGGGATTGCGGGTGCTCCTGATTCTCCATGCTGTTTTGGGCTATTTTCGTTAATTGCTTTGTGTACTTGTGGTCCTTTTTATTTTTGAAGCTTGTTATATTTATAAAGTAATGTAGCAAACAGGCTGTATTAGTGCCTGATTAGTGGAAATAAATAACCATATGCCTGTGAGTAGTCCTTTGGCTACTTGCCATATCCGAATTATTGTGAACAACCAATGCAAGGTACCACATAGTCCCTACTCTAAATGCCTCAGATTAATTTGATCATGTAGTGCATGGTTTTTGATAAAATAGTGTAATATGGGCATTAAAAAATATAGTAATGGTAAATTTGTCTTGGTTTAATTAATGACTTCAGATCCTTAAGTGTTAATATGGTTTGGGAGAAATCCTCTTTTGACTTTTATTTTAAATTGCTAGACATATTCTCCACTCTTTTCAAACAGTAAGAATATTGACTATAATGTAAAGTTAAATGTTAGTGGGAATAGCTATTAGAAAAGAGAGGGATAGGAGCAGGGAGAAATCATAAATAATTTCCATTTTTTCTCTTAAATTCATCAAAGCTGGATAAATGACCATAACGTTAATAGTCAATATAAAGAAGAAAGATTTGGTCCAGGATAACTTCATTGTGCTCATCCATCTGCCATGAATGTATCTTCCTAGTTAATCCAAATCTCATAGGAAGTAGTCCAATTTAGGGATGGAGCTTTAATTAGCTTTAATTAGCTTTAATTTTTGGGGTGAGGCTTGGGGACAGGAGTCATCATGTAATAGTTCAACAAGTTCAGTAGTTGAAAACAGAGTAGCCCAACTTGTAAACTGCATATATACAATTATAACTCAGTTTCTGGTTGGTAAAATGATCTGAAATCAAATAGATCCATGGTTTATTTCTCTATGGAAGAAAATGGGCTAGACCACGAATGCACATGGAGAAACATAGATCTGGTTTTGAAGAAGTCCACAAACATATACAGATGACTCCATGGACTCAACAACGTGATTTTATAGGGAATTATTGAGTGTTCATTTTTCTTCTTGATTTAGAGAGGCTGTTCTTTATGTTTGCATTTAGTAAGTCTTTGTATCTGTCATACCTCTTCAACTACAATGGACCCTAAATATAAAAAATGTAGAAAAAAATGTGTAATCTGCATTTATGATATTTACAAGCATATACAATCTGTTTTATCTTGTAATGTCATTAATGCATAAAGCTTAGAAGTAGCAGTAACAGCAGCAGGTTCTACTGTATTCACCTTGAACTTCTTTTAGTCTGCTTCTCAGCCTGGATCTGCTCTCGGAGCTCCAGCCCTGATTTACAGAGGCAGTGTTCTTAGGGATGTCAGCACTATTTATGCCTGCAGATCCTGAACTGAGCTACGCCGCTGCAGAGCAAACGGTCTCTTGCGCTTGCATTTGCATATTTCTCCAAACTATGGGAGGGAAAGATAATTTCTGTTTTACAAATGGGCAAAAAAGTGCAACATATTATTTTGTTAAGGCCACACATTGACAGATCTAAGAACCGAATCCAGATCTCCTGAGCCCTGTTCCTTCACCAAGTGGCCATCCTTTTTTTCCAGTGACTTTCTGCAAGTGTGGACTGTTTTGAGCCGATAGATCAGGCAGCACTTTACACCCCCTGTGTTTTAGCTTGCTCTGCCCATAGTGCTTACCAGCCCTCTGTCTCATCTCCTGAAATCGTCACTCCCGAGGGTGTGCTACATGATCTGCACGAGGCGGTAATTGCGCAAATTATGGTACCGTGATGTATCAGGGCAACAGGCAATAGCTGTAATCAGTGGGTAATAAGGTAGCGATGCTTCCTCTCTGCTGGGGGGGGCTCAGTCTTTGGAATGACCGGGATAGAGTTTTCTATGTAGATTTCATGGATCCCATTTATCAAATCTCCAGCAAGAGGCAAGAGTACATGTGTGTCTCAGACCCACATCTTCAGTCCGGCTTTTCCTGACATTCTTTGAAATTTTCTGTTTGGTGAAGCATCTTTAATTTTTTAGCTGAATTCCAAGCCTTTAATAATGAAATCTGCTACAGAAGAGTAGCTGCTTTTTGTGTACTCTTCTCTGATTAATACCCAAGGTGCTGTTCCGATAGCAAGTGTTACTCCTTTCCTCCTTCTTTGAAAGACCTGGAAGAGAGCAACGTGCATCTCTGTTCTGTCTCCGCATTGGACTCCGTCCTAATTTCAATCTCTGCTGATGCCAGTTCCGTGGTGAGTCTCAAGAAAGCAGCACACTGAAATAAGCATTTTGTTGTAGAGCCTGCTTTAGTGCTATGGGTAAGAATGTTTCAACTTCAGTGGAAAACAGTTTAAAACAATTCACCAAAAATGCATGGTCTTACAAATCCTAATCATTCTGTAAGCCCAGTAAAGCCAGATGCTGGCCTTTTGCTGCTGGTTGGTTTGCTGAGCTCCCTAGTATCCTACAAAAACAAATGTGGTTTCTCAGCTCAGGCTTATGATGCCCTAGAAGCAGGTCCCCAGTTCGCCTGTGCTGAACACCAGTGGGAGATGTCTTCATGCTCCTGGTAAAGATGGTGCCCAAGTCAGAAGATTCCTGCCCAGAAAAGCACTGAAAACAGGCATGATTTGTTTTTAAGTTGTTCTACAAAGTGATTCTTGCATATGGCTTTTCCCTGCCATTATGCTTTAAAAATGTCCAGTACAATATTCCTTATGGATGTGTATTTGCCCCTGAAATGCCATGTCTAGAACATGGTCAGGATTAGAGCTCCTGTAATGGCAGATTTCAGCAGGGCTTGTAAGTATTTACTGAGCATGGAAAATGTTATAAAAATGAGACCTCTAGAATGATGCCTGACTTCATTCCACTGTTATTAAGTGAAGGTTCATTTTTATAGAATGGTTTGTTCAATTTTACTCCATATTAGAGGAGATCAATGAAATAGTATCATATTTGACTAAAAGTGACACCTGGAGTGGCACAGTAATGTTTGCTTTTCTTAGCAAACCGGCTTTTCCAAAAAGGCTCTGATCCTTTTCTTGTATCCACAGACTTTGAGGAGTCAGCGCCTCTGAGGTACTTCAAAGTATAACCTGGTGACATTATGGTTTAATAAATATATAGCTTTCCCCTTTCACAGCCACTGACAGAATACTCTTTTCAGATTTCCTTTACCTAACTTATAGTATGCCTATCAGCGCTGAACTGGCCTGTAGCTGCTCCCATAACAAGAAAATTTGTTCTCCTAATTCTAGCCACACTGTCTCTCAGGCATCAATTCATCACTTAAATTTGTCGTAAGTGCATTAAATAGAACACTGAAATTGTTCTTGTCAAATAATCTCCAAGAAGTATAGAGTATGACTCTGCTACATCCTTGGATTCTGCTCTTACATTTTACACTGTCAAAATAAAGCAGATGTTACCCTCCTCCCCAGCAAAAATACTTTAAGCCATTAAATTACATTATCATTTATACATATTTTTATCTGCTGTATTAGCATGGCTATAGTTATGGATCTGTCAGTATTTTCACTATAAACCCCTATTTCCAGGGATTTAGACAGTAACTCTGCCTTAATAATTTGCTCCAGGCTAAAGCTTAAAATGCAAAGTCTCAGGCTGAGAATAGTATTTTTTTTTCTCCATTTGGAAAAGCAAATAATTTTGCCTGGTCCTAAGTATGGGAACTGCTGTTGTGCCTGCAGGGAAGAGCTCCCTGGAGGGGGCTGAGGGGTCTCCTCCCGGGTAGAGCATGAGCCTGCTCAGCTGCACCCTAAACGTCGGGGCGTGAAGAGGTTCAAGCAAGAGAAATCTTTCCTGACCCCCATAAAAAATGAAGAGGTGACTATGCAATAGTCTAGAGACTGAGTGCAGCTTGCAAAGATGTATGCCAAAGAGATTTAAATTAGGGAGTTGGATGGTAATAGCAGTAGAGCTCTGGCAATGTAGAACTCAGCACAGGTTTTTGGGTAGGTTTGGGGTTTTTTTTTCAGTGTTCCCAGATAGCTTTTGCTGCAACTGCTAAAACTTGGCTGTGCTTGGGTATTTAAGTGGAAGCAATCCCCTTCTCTTGCCAGCTGCCATGGTAACGGAGTCTTGCCCTACTATTGGAAAATCAGTATTATCACCCCAAAATTATGAGAGTACCTTTGAAATGATGGGATTTGGGGTCTCTCTTTAAAGATTTTTGGGGATTGCCTTTATTTGTCTCGAGCTTTCCAGCCTTTCAGTCATTTCAAGCTTATTTTGAAAACATGCCTTCCGTCTTCTTGCTGTGTGACAAGCTGGTTTTATTTATTGTTATAATTAATAAAAGAAATCTGGACTAATCAGATGATTCTAGGAGCTGTGATTTTAACAAAAATGTAAAAAAATATTGCAGGGCTCAAAGTAAAATTATAGGTTTGGCAGAGATATTTTAAATGCTTCCTGAGACTTTACACATACTTGCTGTTTAATTTCTCTCCCTCTCCCTCACCCCATTTCCTCTCTCTCTCTTATAAAGTGCCGTAGACACAAGAGCCTAAATTTCAGTTCATCACCAAAGAAATCAGATGGAGGGTGAATAAATTGATCACAAAAGAGAAAGCAGCCATTATTTGCCTGATAATTTCTGGTAATCAGCAATAATGAGAACAGAAATAGAGAAGGTTCTTGCTAATTACATCATTTTTTTGTGTGCAAAATGTTAATGTTTTCATGAGAGGCAGGAACCATTCAGAAGAAGAAAAAGGTGCATTTTCTTAGAGTATTTGTTGCAGGTGGCTATTATTTAAAGTGCTTGCTTTCTCTGTATGTCTCATGTTAATTGTTTAAAATGAACTACTATGATATCTAACTGATCCTGAATTGCAGCGATTCCTGCAAAAAATATTCTTGCTGTGAAGTTTAAAAAATGGGAATGGAGGTAATGAAATAACGGTGAGAAATAAGGAAATAAGATTAGAATTGACCTTGCTGCTGTGAAGACTCCTCTCAGCTCTTGTGGAGGGGGAGGGGAAAAATCAAAGATGTTAACCTTATTCTCTTTTTTCCCTTGCCTGCAGAAGGCCTCTTGGCACATACATCACATCTAATCTTATTTCTCTTTCTTGTAGATATTGCATTAACCTCGGTTTGCATTTGGCTTGTTTTCTGCCTTTAAAAAACGTGTGGGGAGCTGTACCTTCCACTTGGCAGTCTCTAGTGATTTGGATCTTAATTTTCACCAACAAATAATTTGGTTGGAGGGCAGGTCAGGCGGCCTCCAGGCTAACTTAAAATTGGTTTTGAAAATCCACCATATGCATCTGCTGACAAAAGGGTCTGTCAGTGCCCTGGCTGCGGGAGGGCACCTGCAGCGCCCGTTCAGACTGGCTTCCAGGTTACCTGGAGCTGTAGCACCATGTGCTGTGTCCTGCTGTGTTTTATGACTTTGTGGAGCACAAAAACGTTGTGTTTCAGAGAGACATCCCGGTCTCAGAGCTGCGCTGTGGCTGGCACTTCTCTGCAAGTAGGTGCCATGGCAGTTGTTCGGGAAGTGGCTCGTTGTGCAAGCCCTTTGGAGCCTTTGTTCCATCTTTGTAGTCGCCGCTGTTGTTGAGTAATTTGTTGGCTCTCCAGGTTCTTGTTATTAATTCCGTCTAAAGATGGGAAAAAGAACTATGGGAAAAGTCCTACACTCTGCTGTGTGCTGAATGCTCTCTGCCTGCTGGCACTGACCCCTGAACGCTGGCACAGAGCACATGCCTGTGCTTGCCCCTGGGGATCAGCCAGGAAGGGTGCAAAACATGTACTTTGATGTCTGACTATGCAAATGCTTAGAAAAGCACCGAAATCCAAGCTGAAATTAAGCTATGTGATGCCATTTAACAGCAGACTCGAGGGTTGCTCCAAGGGGTGATGCTTGCTCCATCCTAATAATGTAACAACCTGCAGAGGTACTGCAAGAATAGTGGAAGAGCTGAGAGTTTAGCCCTATCTCAAAAAGAGAGCTACCCAAGGGAATGGCCACTCTGAACTCTGAATTTTATTGGAAATCTCTTGGCGATTGGGAATGTTGTTCCTTAGAGGTCTGTGCTCAAGTCAATACATCTCTCTGGTAACGGGGAAGATGTGAATGATTTCAGTCTTCTCTGTGCCTCCCCTATAGCTGTGCATCCCGACATGGGGAGGTTTAGGCAGGAGGAACAGATTTTGTCTTACTATTTTCAGGATTGCAGCTTCTTGGCAAGGGCTCAGGTAATGAGAAAAGCATCCTTGATCTAGAAAAAGTGCATGTGTGTAAATATATATATATTTATACAGACATTCAAGATAAAAGCATTCTAAAAGCAGAATTGAACAGAGGAGTCAACAAAGTACCTGTCATGGAAATGCTTGTGGTTTGGTCTAAGAAATGGGAATGCACTGCATTTGTGGTGGAGAAACCAGAGAAGACATGATGTTTCTATTATGCTGTGTGCATTTAAAAATAGAAAACAATGAAAACTGGCATCTCTATTTCCTTCTGTGTTGTTTAAATGACATGAAATGCAAATTTGTAGCTAGTAAAGTATCATAAACAAATCAGTAGTTCTTCCCATATTTGTAGCATATTTACAAAGGTTCTAAACATTCCTAAACTATGAAAATATTGAGGCATGTTCTTTTCTATATACGAACAGTGGACTGGGCTTTTTTTTTTAAGCTAGGAAAGGAAAGACTTACTAAATCAGATTCTAGAAATTTAAGTATTTGACATGATTTCCTCAATGTTACGCACATAAGGGCTTCTGCTGAGGCCCGTTATGATTGTGATAGTCTTTTTTCTGAAAAGAAAAAATAAAGCTGCCACACGACCCCCACTGCAAAACCTGTGAGGTTGAACTCTCACTTTTCATACCTGTTCCAGTGCTTCTCCTTTCTCTAGCGTTGCATATTGATTAAGCTACAGTATTTGACAAGAAGAAGCTTCTATTCCCAAGGTATTTGTTAGAGAAAATCTGTGCTTTTCCATTTTCAGTGAAAAGCATTAAACACGCACCTCACTGTTTATGTGTCTCCCTAATGATAAGATGCACAACCAGCACCAGGTGACAGAACACTCCAGGATGTTGTTCCTTGACACTCAACAATTGCTGTCAAGTAAAGAATCCAGCATTTGAATAACCGATCATTTAATTCATGTTTCCCTAAAATTATATTCAGAATTATCTTTAAAAAGCAATTTCAACTTAGATAAAATGATGATTTAATGCATTTATATTATATTTGTGTATAGAAAAACATTTGCTTTTATTTCTTGCTTCTCCCCTTTGAAATCTGAACAGGTTCTTTGCTTTCCCACCACCACCACATATAATCGTACAAGAATTCAGCACTCTTTAGCTTTATTTTAGAAATATGTCTAGTAGATATTAACTATTTCCAATTCCTTTACAGTACATATGATCCGCTCTTAAAGGAAGAGCAGATTTCGGTTTTTTGTTTCTTTAGATAACTTTCTTGAATGTTCTTCCGGGAGACACGAGAACTGTCTCCGGTGAGAGGTGGCAGTGTACGCACCTGCTACGGCTTCTTAGGTTTTAGCCAGTCCTTTTCTTTCAAAGTTGTGTAAGAAACCATGTGGCCTTCTCCTGCAAAGCTTGCCCACAGAGACAGAATGCTCGTTTTGTATTAGAGAGATGGTAATTGCTGCAGGTATCTTACAGGGCAGGAGGGGAAGTTTGTTTGCAGTTTCTCAAGAAGGGAAAAATGCTCTATGAATTAAATTCAGTAGCTGTAAATTTTTGCATGCATGTGCATGAAAGCTTACATAGCGGTGACTTCATTAGCCAGTCATCAGAGAGCTGTGACTCATGCTCTGATAGTACTTAGCTGCATTGCAGATATACATATTAAGAAAGACTTAATTCATATTTAATTGACAATTAGGCAGGAAAGTTTTGAAGAAGTTGATTTCCATATTTTTTTAACCTTCTGAGCAATTCTATACCATTAACCTCTAGTGATGGTTACTGTAAAGTAGGATGAAGTAGCAGAACAGGAAATAGAAAGAACGTTGAATGATTTGAAACAACGTGTTTCTTCTACCTCATCCCTCACATAATCCTCTTTAAAAACAAAAACAAAACAAACAAACAAAAAAGCCCAGCACCGTATATTGTTTACCACCATAAAAGTAAAGACCAAAGTTTGATCATAAAGTGTACTTCTGCATCAAGAAACCTGGCAGAAGAAATCAATAAAAAAGAATTGCTTGTCTTGTTTTTTCCAAAATAATACTCAGAGAAAATATGATAACACATCTTGAAGGCAGGTCAGGAAGGGCAAGTTTAACTGAACAGAGGCATCGCATGAACAAAGTGCGCGACTAATCCATATATTCCTTTATTGTCTGGGCACTCTCTCCCCTTCTCTGTTGGACCGAATTCAAGCCAAATGTCTTTTAACGTTTTGTTTACCCAGCCTTTTCTACAGCCAGCGCTCACCATTGAATTAGCAAGATTTCAGTGCCATGCAGAAGTGTGGCAAGTTTAAGAATGCTTATTTCTACTGTCCCCTGCTTGTGCTTCTACGCGTGTGCTCGGTGAGATTTGCTCTAACCTCAGGGCAAATTCCTCAGTTCTGACCACATTTGGCATCTGTTCCGACGGTGCAGGCTGCGGGTGCTCAGGGAGAGGAGGGGTGGCTGGTTTTCAGTGATTCTTCTTGCCCCTCTTTGTCCGAGTGCAGGCAGTGGATGGGTGATTGGGTGCTGCTGTCTCTAGTAGCCCCATCATGTCACTGCAATCCCAACCAACTTGTGCACCGTCCATTCTCCACTGTATCATCGGGGTTCTCACCTCCACTGCTCTCAGTGGTCCTGCTCCTGAGCTCGCTAACCTCAGCCTGCAGACCACGTGAATCCAAAATGGGTATCTGAACCTTTGCAGGCAATTAGAGGCAGTGATGTATGCTGTTAATGAGCGCTCTCTGTGGGAATGTGGGAGCTGGTGATAGTGTTGGGCACCACCAGTGAAGCAGCCGTGGCTGGGTTTGTGGGTGCTCCTGGAGTGGGTGGGTTTGACTGCTCTGCTAAGACCTACTGTACCTGTGAGGAGCAAGGGATTATTTTTTTTTCCTTTTGTCATAGTTGTATATTTTTAGCAACATTTGTGGATTATGAACATTTTCTATACCACAAGAATGCAAAGCAGGATAGAGCATGCACAACTCATGGCTGAGTTCCACTTTGGCCATTCTCTCTGAACTCATCACCACTCTTTGTTGCCTTCACAATAATTTCTTGAGAAACAATTGCTTCTTCCTGTGGAAACAGGTATATTAGTGGAGGCTCCAGGCTCTATGCAGCATATGATGTTGGAAGTTTAATTTAGACTTGGAGAAATGAAAAACTGTGAAAGAAAATTTGTGGGTTTTTTCATATATTGCAAGACACTAAACTATATTAACTTTATGCAATGACTTTTGCTCAGCCTACAGATTCATTTTGTGGAATTGGCAACAGCGAAGCTATAGAGCTGTAGAAAGACATAAAAGATGCTTTATAATAAATGCAGTCACCTCACCACATCCAGTTTCCCAGGATAATGATTAACTATTTGTATTCTTTGTCATTTCTTTATTTTGCCAGTTTAGATCTCAGTTCCTCTAGCTACTAACTCCTCTTAATATACAGCTATTTCGAGATATACCATAAATATATCATAAGCCATGGTGGTTTTCTATTTCCTTTTCAGGGGGATGCAGGCCTTTTGGCATCCTGTAACTCCTGTGCCTTAGCAGTACATTATCGTTCTCATTTTGACAACTGAGAGCTGGGATCTAGAGAGGGAAAGGTCAACCCCAATGTATGTGGCCACCCCTTGAAGTGGAGCATTATCTCCTGAGCGCGGGCAGTGCTCTGACGACAAGAGCATCTTCCCCTGTTGTGGAGCTCTATGCAGATTACTAATGACTTCTGCGGCATAGGGTCAAGAATACAAAGCTAATGAAGGCTTTCTGTAATGGTGGTAAACAGATATTTATTTATTTTTACTTTTAAATTTCAGAGAGGATTAAGCTCTGTAGAGAGCCATGGAAGCCTGCAGAGCTTTAATTACTCAGCACTGGAAAAGCTTAATTTTGCTGAATGGAGTCTTTCATGATTTAGTATGTTTCTGATACGCCCTTGAAATATCACTCACAGAAAACAAATAGACAGAAATAAAATTGCAAAGTTTTAATGCACCTGCAGTGAGTTTTAATGAAATTCCACAAATGCACTGCGAACATGTCCTAAAATTAGCTAAGATATTCTGTGTGTGATCTTGATATTTTAATTAAAACACCAGTGGAAGGAGTCAGTTAGTTTGGGATTTTATGGAACTGCTGAAAAGTAACTGCAGACACAAATTCTTAGCGAAATGAAAAAAATATTGAGAGAGATGTTTGTCACTCTTTTAACAAAAATGTGTGATTGCAACACATTCCTTTAGCTATTTTGAATGCAGCAGAATTGGTTCTGCATTGCATTTGTGACTCTTTTTTCAAGTATTATTCAGCCTATTGTGTCACTTCATAGAACAGCCCATAGGAACTGGTCATTATCTCCTTTAAGATTAATCTCCTCTTTGCTGGCAAAGAGAACAGAAATACAGAAATATTATAAAAGCACAACATACTGCTTTCCTTTGAACTGAAAAGCAGGTTTAAGATTTATTTGGCTCTTGATTGTCATTTTCATACTTTTTATAGGCTGCTATCATTTGTTCCTTGGAATTTAAGTTTCATCACATATCACTGTATGATCAGTTGATGAAATAATTGCGGAAAAAATTAATGAACCAGCCTTTCAAAATTGTATGTCTGCAATTCTGAAAAGCTTAAAGCACAGTTCTGAGAAGCTAAACAGAAGCCAAACTGAAGGGGAGGTCCATTCTTGAAAGACAATTAAATGACATTATAGATACTATTATTTTCTAAGAAATAATTTTTTATACTGAAAGGAAAACCTTATAGGACATACTACTTATTGCAAAAGATTGGAAAGCAGTTTAAAATTTCCCAAAAGGGCATACACCAGTATATTCCAGAGCTCTGAAAACTGGGACGATGCTGTGGGGTGCTTAATTATAGAGCAAAGTTTTATCAGACTACAAGAAAGAGGAAGTACTAGACCAAGTATAAAGCTGCAAAGAATTTTCAGTGGTTTAATACTGGAAGTGGAGTACATTTTTTTATTTCTTTTTTTTTTCTCAAGAGCAGCTGCAGCACCACTGATAAGGACTGCAGGGGAAAGACAGCCTTTGGGCTACTTGTTCCATTATCTCTGGTTGAAGATGCCCTCGATTGTGGATGGATGTTATATCCACCTCTATCTGAACATAAGGAAAGTACTTTTCAGAGATATTTTAGACCGAATAATATGTGAACATGTATTTTCAAAGGACTTTTTTTTTTTCTTCTATCAAAGAAGTAATGTCTTTGAGGGAGGACTGATGTTTACCCCCATAACGAAGTGTAGGAACACCCATCTCAAAAATCTCTTCCGCCTTCCCCAACCATAGAAACTCTCCTAAAGAGTGTGAAAATGCTACAAGTCATTCTCCAGTGACTGGAAACGGATATTGCCTTATCTCTGCTGTTCATCACGGCCCCAGAAAGTGCACCTGACCTCCTTGCCGAGGTGAGCAAGGTGATGAGCTCAGGCAAGGTGTATGACACCTTGCCACTCCATCTTTCCTGCGCCACCCCTTGCCATGTGCAATGCATTATATGTCTCAATATCAATCAGTTGTCCCTTCCAGTGGTCATTTCACACAAGCAAAGAACAAGGTGGTGCAGAGGATTTGTTATTTAACTGCACTTTCGTCTCTGTGCTCAGAGCATTTTGTTTCTGGTCAGCAATTCATGATCACACAAGCACTGGAGAAACATCCAGAAACCAGATTTTTTGTAAACCTGGTACCAAAGCTCTACAAGTGAACCTGAACCTAAAATTACTGTCTGTTGGTGTTGTTCTATATGTTAATGAACGCAGAACACCTATGTGTGTTGATTTTTAAGGTTTTATTCACCTTGAGATGTGTGTACTTCAGGGTCAAAGGAGATAATGTTTCTCATCCAAGAGATAAATGTCTCTTGCTGAAACTCCCTCTGCTCTTCTCTCTGAGCCTTCCACAAATTCAGCTTTGCACTTCTTGAGAGCCACATGGCGGAAAGCCACAGACGATGACATCAGGTGGAGTCCATCATGCATGCCTTGATGTCATTACTCTGGGGGAGGAATCTTTTCAGAGGGACGTGGCAGCCTGCCGAGAGCCATCTCGATTTACCTTAAAAGAACCTGCGCGCTGAGGACATTTAAAAATAACTGTGTATCAACTTCCTCTTCTCTCCAAAAATTGAATATCCCTAAGAGACATCCAGTGGCTTTTTACTTCTTTATCCTCTTGTTCCCTTTCCATTGCCATCCAGGCCCATCCTGCCCATTCTTAACACTTGTCTCATTTCTAATTTGCTTGTCCCCTTCTCCTCTTCCCTCCTCCCTACCCAGCCAACTCCTCTCCTCCTCCTCCTCCTCCTCTCCCTGGGGTCCTCATGAACCTCTGCTCACAGACCCCCTGTCCCTCTGCTGCGATCCTGAAGGGAACGTGATGGGGGGGACACAGCTGGAGTCTGTCTGGCAGGACTGTTTTCCTCCATGCCAGAGATTAGTATTGCCGCTGCGGCAGCACAGCCGAATATAAAATACAACCATAGTCTTCTGAAATATGCCCTATATAAATTCTGGTCTCTGGGCGAGAGAAAAGTTGACTATATTTGTTACCATCTTTTTTTCATGAACATACACAGTCCTATATATATATACTTTTTGTATCTAAGCCTCCTTCCAGCCTTCCCAGTGTAAGTAACAGTTCATAGACCCAAAGGGAATTACATATATTTAGTTTTTAAAACCGGATTGATATTCTGTGTTAATTGACAAATAATGACAGGAATTCCTGTCTCACTGTTTAGCAAAACCAGATAGTAGGTATCGATGTTAACTCTAATAGGGAAAATGAGCTAAATCTATCCTTACAGCAAAAATGTTTCATTTATCACTCTATAAAAATGCTGAGTGAGCTCCAACATTAAAAGTAAAGATGACCTGGATTTTATTTGTCACTGACTTATTTTGGGAGTCTTCTTTAACGCTTGTGTGTCTTAGCCTGCACATATGCCAAAAGGGTTTAATAACTTAGTTCTCACTCAAGTTGGAAAAATTAATAATTGGTAACTGCTTGGAGACTTCCAAATAAAAAGAACTGTATAGATACAGTCATAAGTGTAACCACAGCTTTCAAAAATAGAGATATCTATAGGCATAATAATAGTACCCAATATCCAGTTCCACTTGATGAATTTAAAACTACGAGGAGTATTGACTTTCCCATTTAAAACAACTATTTTTCTTTCCCTTTGAGAAAGGAGAGTTTGGGATTCCCAAACATGGAAAACCCACAAAAGCTTCAGCCCTTTCTGCTGTAGCACCTACCGTTGCCCGATGCTCACAGCAACAATATTCTAGCCCATATTTGGCAGTATTCTGTTATTTGGTATGACGATTCTCATGTTCCAATTCCAGAAAGCAGGATTTGGTTAATCTCTCAATGACAGTAATATAAAGCAGCACATTAGTGGCTTTATTTTACTTACTTTAATGAATTCTCTCACATGATAAAATTGGAATCTGCCTCCTCAAATATGTGGTTGGAAATCTGGACATAAATCTCAAACCCACTCAACAGGTGGAAGTTTCACTTGAGATCCCAAATGTTTTTCACTATTATTTTGGATGAATTTTGTGGTTTTCCTGTACCAATTTTAAATTTCCTGGGTCTGTCACGACTGATCTAATTTAATAACTAAAATACTAAAGCTTTATTGCCATAAAAGGATTTCTGTTTCCCAAATGATAAGAATGTTATGACATATATTGATCTACTGAGGAGGTATTAGTCACTGAAAGATGGATCTCCCCATTTATTTTTTGTCCTTTTGCTATTATTATATTTATTGAGAACATGTCAGAGCAATTGGCACAAAACCTTGAGATGTTGATAAACTGATAAGCCGTGCATATATTTGAAGCAGAAGTTGATCAATGTATATTAACTAAGGTTATTTGGACAGGGAAATGTAATACTTTCCACATCTCCTCTTGGAAATAAATTTAATAGTCTATCTCACCTCCCATGTGTTTCCCAGTAATCGCCTTCAGTTATTTTTTTTCCAATTAATTACAGCCATTTAGATGATGAACACAGTCTCTCTCATGGGGACATGTACTCAGAGTGCTGCCTGGAAAAATTATTCTGTGAACAATGCAGCCTTACATGCAGATTATTTCTAAGCAGAGTTTTTTCCCTATGTCATACTCATTTTAATGCATATTTGGAGAATCCAGAATGTATTGCAGGCTAGTTTATGACTAAATTAAAGGAGAGGAAGGGAGCTGCAGACAGAAGATTTCATCCCGTTTGTCAGTGTAAGCTCCTAGCTGTTCAGGATTATTACCTTGTTTTCGTGGGAGTTTTAGGATCTTTATTGTGATTTAAGGAGGAAAGTGCATTGGGTCTCTTCTGAGTTATTTTCTCTTCTGTGTGTGTGTGTGCGCTTCCTTCCTCACTGCTCATTTACAAAGCTTGTTTAGTGAACGCACAACAGTCGCAACATTTAGTAGCAGCAAAAGATTTTAACCGTAGTCATCCAAGACGATGACGAACATAAACCATTCCATGTGAATTATGTTACAGCAGAGACTATAACTGAAGAATAATGAGAAAATGAAGAGAAAATATTTACTGGAGGGGAAAATTGGAGACAGGCCAGATTGAAGATTTCTATAGTATTTTTTTCCTTAAGCCATATAGCAGCCGTGCTACAAATATATCCAAGAGCAGGAATTAACTGCTTAAGAAGGTCGTGCTAATGGGGATCAGTTTGAAGCATCAGAAGATGTGCTGTTTGTGCTTCAACACCAGTAAAAGAGGTATCATTTGGAGGGATACTATAGTATATCCACTAAAATAAATCTTCATGCAGACATCTCCTGACAGGCATGAATACGTGGTATGCATAAGTAAATAAACATTGTGTAATGGTATTCTTATGGAAATTACCATATTGTGGAGAATATATTTTAAAAACTGTTCAAGATATCAAAAGCACATCACCCACCGTGCGGCTTCGTTTCTTCTTGGGTGTTGGGGCACACTTATGATCTCACTATTTGTAATGCTGTCAGTGAGCCAGACTCCTGGTATCTGTGTGACTGAGTCCATCTATCAGCTTTTGACTATCATGGGTAGTTTTTCACTTCAATATCAAGTTACAGCCCTGAATTTAATTTAGAATACTTGTGTGATCAAGTTTATTCAGTGTAGGCTTCAGTTAATAGATGGACCAGGATTACGGAATTGATTTGCATAGAAATTAGAATTGATCAAAACTGAATTATTGATTATTTCAAGTTGAAAAACATTCTCTTCAACCTTGCATTCTCACAAAGCAGCTCCTAACTGATTAGCTTTTATCATTATATAAATGATAACATAATAATGTATGTAGGTAGTTTGGAATTTGCTGATCTTTTTGACCATTGTAGAATGGATAATGAGTTTGAATCAGAAGAACTCTCCTTTAAATGCTACGAAGACCTTATGATACATTGCAATATCACTTCCAGCTTTATTTGGGAATGAATAATGTTTGATTTTCTGTTTCATATTAAAAATGTAATCTGCTTTTCCATTTAAATATAGAATGTCAAATATTTCTCCCATTTAGTTTTTTTGTGGTCTAAATTAACTTATTAAATTTATTAAATGTCCCTTATAGTACTTTTCTACATTAAATTGCATTGAGTTTTGTTCCTGCTAACACTTCCAGTTCTTTATCTCTAATGATAAAATACTCCTCTTCCCTTGTCTCCTCTTTTTTCCTGTTAAATGCTATTTATTTAAAGAACTCCTGAACAATGGCATTTATTTGAGAGCTATGAGAACAAAGTTTAATTCTTGGCTCTACTAAGTGATCCCTTTATGACACTGAAGTTAGTATACTGTTCCCTATGTATAATAGGCAGATAATAGCACTTTCTTAGCTGGCGAATCTTAACAATGAAGGTATTAAAGGTTATGTACTTGTGCTGAGGTATAGCCAGAACTTTTAAATAGATACAATTTTTGAGGCAGGTTGAGAGCCATTTCCTTCCTTTTATTTTATTGCTAACCTGTGAAAATGTTTTCTTCTTGTTTCCTCAAAAATGTGTGTATTTCAGAATTTGCTGCAAGTCTCATAGCTGGTCACAGGTATCGGTGACCCAATTATGAAATTGTCTGATTTTAGAAACTTTGGAAGTAGAATTCTAAAGTCAATTTTTAGCTGTTTAGTCTGCATCTGAGGGAAGTCTGGACAGATGGTTGTCTTGTTGGAATTCAATAACCTGAATATTACTTGGGTGTAATATTCACTCTGGTAAGTGAAGACAGTAGGGAGAAGATTAAAATTCATCAGTATTTATTTTCCTTCAAACTTCTTTTGCAGTGACTTTCCTTTGGTTGTTAAGGGAGGTGATTTCTTTTTTTGCCTTTAGAGCTAGATTCAGGTCATCTAGCTTGCCAGCAATTTGAATACCAACAAACTGGGTCTTTCTGACAGCCGGAGCTTGACAGGCTGCTCTATGTCCTCCACTGAATTGTTGGTCTGTCATGTTATTTCTCCTAGTAATGGTATAAGAGCTGATAGCAACCTGAATTCCTAAAAATAGATGGAGAGAATAGGCCTTAGAATTTGTAGCTGGTATTTCATCATCTTGGCTCCCTCTGCCATTACATGGTGGAGTGTGATATCTTAAAATAACTAAATTCCATTTTTGTGCCAAAAATATAAAATGTCATTCAGTATTACAGTATCCACTTCAGCTATGGACACCCTGAACATTTCCTACAGCAGCTTTCCTGGCACAGCTAATTCCAAAGACTGTTAGAAATAAAACTTTTACAGGTGACCAGATTTATCCAATGGGGAGAGATAAATTTGTTCAATTCTTCTAGACCATGCGCATGGCGTAGGGTCTGGTATGGTCCGTACGACAGCTGCTTTGTCTTTCCACCACAAGTTGGGTACTGAGCAAAAGCATAAAATCTACCTTGCCATCTTGGACTTTCTTCATAGCCAAGGGCTAATTTTTGCTGTTAGGAGGAGTATTCATGCATATAATGAATATACAGTAGATTTGATGAGCTGGAGCCTTCTGTTTCAGATGGTGTTTCAGCAAGTTGTTTCGTTGCTGTAATGCAAGCAAAATGTTTCCTTGTTTTGACAGAATGTGCATCGCTACAAATGATTTAACATGCTTCTCCTGAAAAATATATCACGTGGGGGAATGACTTCATAGAAAGCCAAGCGGCAATTTTTAACAAGCTAAAAGATATGGAACGGTGCCGTCATTCACTTACCAGTTTGCCTGAGTTACACTGCAACTAATCTCTGGGTAAAATCCCGATGAGTCCTCATTACCTTTATCATCCTGATAAGGATCAGATAGGGGAGCTGGAGGTGTAAAACCAAACAGTTGTATTACAGGCTTATTTTAAATTAGATAGAGGGGCTATTTTAGCTGTTAAAATATCTCACCCTCATCCCGATTCCTCTTTATTGTTCCTGGAATTTCCAGGAGAGCCGTTGGGGATGCTCAGTCTCTGTTGCTCACGTCTGAGGTGCAGCCTCTGCCGTGCAGGGGGGAACCCAGTGACACAGAAAGGAAGAGCTAAATTGTTGCTGCTATGGTGGGACAGGTTTTTTGAACACTTTTAAACAGTTCCCTGGCATTTGAGAGGCTTGACTGAGCTCTTGATAGGTTAAGTTTATAGGCTGTTACCAGTGGCAAAGGCTTTGTAGTTTGCCTAGACTGTTTTTTTTCCCCTTGGGAGTGCATTGGGATCTCCTGTAACTGTCAGACATTCCAGTTGTGCTGTAGTGAGGATGATAAGAGCTGTACCAAGAACTGTACAGCATGTATTTTATCATGAGAAATAATTAGTGGGTAAGAGAGTTGGGCTGTCATAGATTTTTACGCCTATGTTAAAGCAGAATGAATTGCTAGACAATGAGGAAAAATAACCTTTAGAGGGCCCTGTGGCCTGTGTGTTTTTGATGCCTTTGCCTCAGTTTCACTAGGCCCAAGTGCCTCACTTCATCCTTTCTCCTCTCATTTAAATTGTTTTGGAAGTGCCAAGAGCATCTTGTTTGATTTAATAAATGTTTTGTCAGTCATAGGCAGATTGTTTGCAGAGCTGCACTTCTCTTAGATATGTGTTTATGAAGTATATAAGCCTGTTAGTGATGATTTTTCTTCATATTCTCTTGTGTTTTGTATTTTCGTAGAGCAGAACAGAAACATTGTATTGTGATAAAGTTGGGGTGGTGGCTGACTCACTTCCCTTTTCATCCTCCTGAGCTGCAATTTTCTGTGTTTTCATTTTTTGTTCAAGTTTGGCAAAGACAGCGCGATTATGCACTTCACACTTTGTACTCCTGAGGCAATGTTATGGATCTTGATTCTGCCAGGAATTTGGATTCAGCGCTACCCTCGGCTGAATATTTGGGCTGTCAGAAGTGTTTGAAGGGTGGCAGGATGGTCGTTTCATCTCATAAAACTGTATGTAAAAACCAATGAAATAAAACAAAAGACAGAGGCAAGAAGTGATTCATTAAGGGTGGACAAATTGGCTTTCAAAAGACAAACTAACTGCTCTCTGGAGGGATAATAGAGCAAGTTGCTGAGCGGTCTGGCTAGAATCCAGAAAAGCATTTAATTGTGTGCTTAATTTTAAATATTCAAGTAGTGTTTTAGCTTTACAGGGAAAATCCATGTGTGTAAAGTAAAACAGAATAGAGTTTTCACACAATTAAGCTCTAAATCTTGCTCCGTTTCCCTGAACGTTGCTCCACGATTTCCAAGTCATGATTTCACCTTGGAGTGATCTTGTACTTCATAGCACATGTCTTCTCAGCTGTGCCTGACCCTGGGTTTCAGATGGCTCCTGGCTCGGAGGTTTAGGGACATTCACATACAACATCCTCAGAAATAAGTTTATGAACATTAAAATAGCAATAGAACAGAGTTCTCTCCAACAACAAATGAGTTGTCTGTCCTCAGCGCAACAGGTTTAGACTTTTCATTGCAGGAAAAGAGGGCAGTAGGAGAGGGCTGCTCACTTCAGAGAAAGCTTCTGTTGATAAGTGAATATATACATTAGTAATTAGCTGCTATATGATGGGTAGGAAAACTCACAGAGAAGTTTTGGATAATAAGATGAGTTCAGGAAAATGTTTCTAAAAGACCTTAAGGCCAGATTCTAATTAGCAAATGACAAAATTGTTCAGAAAATAAGGCTAGTACTGTAAGAATCTTGCCATAGTCAAAGACTACCATCAGCAAAGATGCTTAATTATCCACTGCATATAATAACTCCCTTGTGGAGTTATATGATAAGTATAAAGGGCATTGAAGACAGAATTACTGACTTTTCAAGTCTTTGGCTTGAAAAGGAGGAACAGTGAAAGACAATATAACAATGAAAACAGTTTGAAACAAGTTGCATCTTTTCAGCAACAACTTCTTTTTAGGCACTCTGTAAATAAGAAATGAAAGATTGTGTGGGCTGGAGTTTCTTCTCTTTTACACGAGCTTAATTGTGTTTTACTGTTCTATTCCTGATTTTCATTAATACTAGCAAGAACGAAGTCAAGGCTTACTGCTTCTTAAGCTGCTCAGCACAGATCCATGCAATTCTTTGAAAACAACAGGAGCAAAGCAGTCTTTCGGTAACATAATACAACCCCTAGACTTTGATCTCAATCAAGGCAATCTAGAAAGAAACAATAATGTCATAACTCTTTTCAAGCTTGCAACACTAAAAAATAGAACCGCTATCAGAAACCTACCCACAGAACACTGAGAAACAGCTCTCCTGACCTACAGTACTGCTCCATATGTTGTATATACTAAAGAGAAAAACTGTTTTTTATTTGTACCTACAGCTCCCACCAATTATAGCTAGAGTTGTTGGCTCCCTGTGTGTTTTCATTGACACAGATGGATAAAAACAGATACAGTGTGTAAGAGGGAGAATATTGTAACTCCGAGCTCTCGAGTTACAGCATAGACATGATATAAATTCCCTTATACCTTTTCAGCTTGAAAAGTTCTCTGAGAAGTAGCCTCACTGATAAGGGTCTGTGTAAACTAAAACTTAACACCTTTGTGTTAGCACTCAGGCTTGAAGACACAGCAGAAAGAAGACAAGTGATACTCTGGGGGTAAGAGAGATTTAGTACCGGTCCCAAGCCGTACACGGGGGCACAGCCCCTGATCATCCTGGGGGAGTGGATCAAGACTACAAGAAAGCCATTGAGGTGCTGGAGCGTGTCCAGAGAAGGGCAACAGAGCTGGTGAGGGGTCTGGAGCACAAGTCTTGTGAGGAGTGGCTGAGGGAGCTGGGGGTGTTCAGCCTGGAGAAAAGGAGGCTGAGGGGAGACCTTCTCGCTCTCTCCAACTCCCTGAAAGGAGGGGGTAGCCAGGGGGGGTCGGTCTCTTCTCCCAAGGAACAGGCAATGGGACAAGAGGAAATGGCCGCAAGTTGCACAGGGGAGGTTTAGGATGGATACTGGGAAAAATTTCTTCACAGAAAGGGTTATCAACCATTGGAACTGCCCAGGGCAGTGGTGGAATTGTCATCCCTGGAGGTATTTACAAGCTGGGCAGACATAGTGCTGAGGGACATGGGTTAGTGATGGTTTTGGCAATGTTAGGTTGCTGGTTGAACTCAATTATCTTTAAGGTCCCTTCCAACCGAGACGATTCTATGATTCTAAGACATTTTGTCTTGTTCAGATGACCAGTCAGTGACAACGTACTGACGTACCCACCATGCAGAGGTCTCATTTGTGATGGAGTTGTGCTGGCTTAAGAGGCAAAACTATGATTCCTTCATCCCCTACTCCTCCACTTCTTGGTGCTCCTCCTCAGTCTTTGTGTCCCATATGGGCATGGGTGCAGCCAGTCTGATGAACAGACGCGTGGCCTGTAACCCTGTCAGCGCACAGCCAGCAGAGTGGGAGTTGTGTCAATGTTCACGCTGGGGGAACTCGCTCGTTGAGGTGGCAACAGCAGCAGTTTCCAGCTGGAAACCTTCTCCTCAGCCTTGGGCGAAGGCTCGGCACCAGGAACGGGCTGTTGCTTGGTTACAGTTGGAAAGTGCTGCACTGGAAAGTGCTCTGGAAGAAGGATACCTTCACCCTGACAGTACTGGCAGGAGGGGCAGCCCCCGGCTCTTGTTTTAGAAACCGAATATTCAAATAGTCCTTCCTTTCCTTTAGCATTTATTATGGTTTGAATGGACTTCCTGCAGCACAGGATCCGAGTTGTAAGGTAACAGAACTGACAAGCTGAGATTTGTGCCAACAGTAATCCCCTTCACCTCCAAACTTTGAGCTAGCTTTAAATAAAAACAAAATATAATTAAAAAAAAAAAAAGAGATTCTGGAATTAGCTGAGGAACAGATTTGGATCTGAGTGACCAGTGGCTCTTCTAAGAGCAGGTTTTAGTCAGTCCAGCTTCTGTCACCTACCTCTAGAAGCTTTGTGAATGAGACCCTCATGGCTCTTTCTTGCCCCTTTGTTTCTGGTAAGGTTTCACATGGTAATTACCTTAAGTTGAAAAGCTCAGGAAAGCAAAACAGGACTCACATCAGTAACTTCATGTGTAGTGCCAAAAAATCACATTTCCTGATAGACAATAATAACTTATAATAATGCAATAATAACTGATTTTAAAATTATAAGAGTGATCACCATGTATCAGCAACCATAGGAGATTTTTCTAATTTTACAACCAGCTTTCAGGTTTTTGTTAGGTTTGGTCTCTCTTAGATTTTCTATTCACCACAACTGAAAAATGGTGTTCAATGGCCTTTTTGAACCTTGCTAATAAAGTCTTTAAACTATGTAATAACCAACCAAAATATAAGTGAAATTATTGCTTTAAATGTGCAAACACAATGATCCTGATAGGTACAAAGGCAGGAAATGTTACATGCATGGGATGCAAATCTTTGTAGCTGAGAAAAGTTGTGCCTTTGAATCACAGGATGTGGGAGCTGAAGGGTGTAAAGCTCTGGGAAGCAATTTTCCAAAGCATATGCTTTCAGTTTAAAAACACTGTATTAAGTGGTATCTAGAAAAAATGTCAGAAGAGCATAAAAGAACGAGTGCGGACAAAACGCTTATGAAAATTAGGTAAAATTGCGACAACTTTGAGCGATTACTCCACAATGAAGTCCTGAAATTTCTGTTCCATGCAAATTTGCAGATCAATCCACAGACCTAAAGGGGTGTCATTGAAACTGCAGATGTGTGATATGAAATAAGAAATGACAATCAGAGAAATGCTGTGCATTGGGGGAGAGCTCAGATGACACCCAATAGCTTTTGCCATGCTTGAAGACATAATGTGAGTACTGTTGTAATATTAATCATAAAATTTACAGCTAGGATATCTAAAGTGATTGGCTCATAAGCAAGCCAGGAACTATACTCCAGTGTTTCAATTTAAAAATATATTCTTGGGAGATCAGAACTAGTTCTTAATGATTTAGAAAACAGGAGTAAAACAACCCAAAATTCATGATGCATGTAATTTGCCACGCACAGTTTGACGGTCTCCCACTAATTGCTACACGTTCTCTGCAGAACCAACCAGCCAGCTCTGGTGGCACTGAAGCTGCAGTGTTGCTTCTCTTGGAGGCGTTGTGGCCAAGCTGTCGCTCGGGTGACGGGCAATAGCTCGGGGTGGTCCTGCTGGGTTCTCCCTGCTTCCACGGCCTTCAGCTGGAGCCCAGGTCACCCGGGCTGTGCCACATCAGGAGCTTTTTCCCCACAGCACAGGAGGGCTGTCCACAGTGTCCAATAGAGTGCTCAACAGTGTTTCTCAAGGCAAATGTTCTGTCCAGGGGGGAAAACTTCATTTCCTATGTGTATTTACATACATTTGCTAATATTTATTGGAAATTACAAACCCATGGTAATCTCTATGATGGGACACACCTACATTTTAAATTTATTTATTAATACTGTATTAGGCAAAATGGAAAAGCGAGTGTGACCCACAAGACTTTTTTACATAATTGAGGACACTGGGGTCTTTATAAAATTAGGTTATACATTCTGCCAATTCCTCTGTCCTCCATGTAGTTTTGAGTGATTATAACACGTCTGTGACATTGACAGCAGTCTCATTATCTTTAAATCACAGTCCCTGGACTTATTTACTGAAATAGTTCTGTTAAAAATGAATCTTGACGCTTAATTCGGTTGCCATTAATGTTTATGCTCTTTGCATTTGAACCGACAAAGGGAAGATTGCAAGAGGCAGTAACTCTGCTGATCCTGCTCAATGCAACATAATTGTGGGGTCAGACTTAACATGTTTTATATCAGTTTTTTCATAAACTGAAAATGCTTTTAGGAGTCCACAGGCGCGCTGCAGTAAGGCAGTTGACCTGCCCACCAGTAGAGATGAAAAGGCCATCCCAGTCCATATGCTTTAAGAGCACTTAACGAAAAATATTTTTGTGCACTGAAAAACCAGTTTCCATGAAGAGTTCCCGGAAAATACCTTACATAATAAAGTTTCAAGTGTTAAAACCTACATATAGACACCAACCCTCCAGTGTTCTGACTCTCTGAAGTTCTCTCTTTGATTCTGTCTGCTGACAATGCCATACTGTTCTTAGAAAAACAAAGGGGGGGGGGGGGGGAGAAAAAGGAAAAAAACATGGGGGCATTTAATGATGAATTCTGAAATCAATTTCCTCCCTGACCAGTTCTCCCCCCATCAGACAATGAATTGTTTGATTAAAAGATCTGAGGGCAGATGAAGCACATTGCAAAGGAAGATGTCTGCTGGGGTCACTGTTACCACAATCTTCTTTTTTTTTAAAAGCGGACTGAAACCCAAAATAGCCATATTACTTGGTGGAGTCTATAGAAGAAGAAATTTGCAGGAGGAGGAAAATCAGTCTTTGTAATAAAACATAAACAAACTTTGAGGTTTTGAACTGCAAAACAGGGGGAAGCTGATAATACAACATGAACAAGGGGGGCAGCAAGTGTAAATTGGCAAATGTAGAGCTTTCTTACATCTGCAATACACGCATGCAAAGGTGCGTATTTGTGTGTGACAGTGTATAGATACGCAGATATAAATTCATACTGCTTGTGCACATGTTCTCATCACTAGTGAGCTTTGCTTTTGCAGCACAGTCCGTGTTTCTTTTCATTTGTAGAATTTCCATTTCCTGTAACTGCATGTTTCTCGAAGCAGAGAGCTCTGTCTGCCCGTGGTGCTGGTTCTGCTCTGGGAGCCACGCCGAGTCGCACTCGGGGCTGTTGATGGTCTCTGTGTTGCCAAGGGTTAAAGGGTGACATTTCTGTGGTGGTGCCTGTTACTAAAGGTCAGTTGGGAAGTAGGAAATTTGGACTTCTCTGAATCCTTTCCATTAGAAAAAGCAATTAATTGTGGATTATTAGTCATTGCTTATACTAGCTATAAATTATTAATAATCAGGTATTGCTTCTGTGCAGCCTTTTTTCTTTCTGAAGAATATGCCAAGTCCTTTCACTGAGCTGTCACCCCTTGCTAGTTTCTCTTTGCTTTGTAGCAAAGCAATAACTTTGTGTTTTCCTGTGGCTACATATTTCGGCTATGCATCTCTCTATCTAGTATCACTTTCTCTGTTTTAGAGAAATAATTATATGAGATTGCCAGAGATAAGCACAAATCAAACAGCATTTACCCCTTCCATTAGCTTGAAAGTGGCTGCAGCCACCTCCTGAATTATTGAGCTAAGAGGTCACAAGTAACAAATGCAATAAAACGCCATTTGCTTTGGGGCTATTAGCAGATTTGGGAGATAATTATATAATTTTTCAAATATTCCTAAGAATTTACTTCTGTAACACAATCATGCATTTGAACTTCAGCAATGGAAAATTATAGGCAATTTCTGTTTGTTTTGCTTGTTTCTATAGTAATAAGGGTAATTATTAATAAACAGAACACTTTGTTCTGATAAGTCATATTAGGAAAGCCTCTGAAATAAAAAGCAATGCTGAAAGAGTACAGTCACTCCCCAGGTTGCCCAGTTAAGTTTCTAAATGGTGACATATCCTGGAGTCCGTGAGCAGACCATGTTGTACAGCCCTCATCTTCCTTCAGAATCATTGCCATCAGTGGAGCTACGCTGGTTTACACCGCTTAAAGATATCACTAGCATGTTTCAAATACATTGGGAAATTATTTGACCTAGATAATTCTGTCTGCTTTTACTGTATATTGATATTAGAGGTCTATTATTAGAAGTCTGGAGGTATTAGAGCCTGGAGATACCTAGAGGTGGACCCCATTTTGTGGAAATGAGAAAGATGTAAAAATGTACTTGACTTTTTCAGTGTTTGCTTTATTTGACATAAATTGTTCTCCATATTCCTATTACTGAGAAGATAGTTAGAAACTTACTGGTTAACTGTCTGTCTGAAAAGAAACGTTTATAAGGAGCAGGTGTCTGTGTAAGTTATCCGGAGTTGGCGCACATCCTGCTCAAGAGCTAGAACCAGAGAGATGCACGAGATCTGCGCTGAGCTGCCGTCACAGCCACAGCTCCTTCAGGGATCTCGACCTGTCTCTTATTCTCCGTCAGGTTAATCATTTTGGTGGCCGGGCTGCTTTATCCACTTGTCCAGCAGACCTAAACAAGGACTGAATTTACTTTTTAGAAGGCTGTATCCCACAGTGTAGTCTCTTCATTATCTCTCCCACCAGCTTCAGCACCACGATTTGTGTTGTCATGGCCGCTCACTAGAAGAGCTATGTTTTTCTTGCTGTTGTTCCTGGAGACAACCATAAATATTGTGGGAAGTCTGCCGGACAGAAATAAATGCTTCTTTAAGTCCAGAGAAATTAGGGGTAAAATCTCAAGAAGTACAGTTATGCTCTGGAGTCGAGTCCATAGCATTAGAGATACATTTTCTGCTTTATCAGTGTAAGTCACTGCCTGAATTCCGTGTTGTGTTTGCAGGGTTTGCTCTGCAAAATGAGGTCCTGCAAACGGGGGGAGTCTGCTTTGAATCTGGCTCATGCGGCAGTAATAGACTTTTTAATTGTGTTTTGATTACAGAATCATTTATTGCTGCTTACACAGTATCAAGGACACTGATACTAAATTTACAAGTTTGTTTATCAGGCTGGGAAGCAGGAAAACTTTTTCCATGGAAACTGTTGCGGTTTTAAGTGAATTCGTTGATAGAAAGCTTCTATGCTAAATTCTCAGCTGCAGACTCTAGTTCTGCTGAAGAGAATGAATCTGTGCCAGTTTACGGTGTCTGAGACTTGGGTCCCATGAGTCCATTTTTAAATTCACATTTTGACTGTAATTGTATTTTAAAGTGTAAAACAGAATAAGGAGGAATGTATTATGTAGCATTTTCTTCCACTCCGTTAAAATGATCCCAGTATAATGGAAACGGGGAAAAAAAAATTCACTCGCTCAGGCAGTTTTCAAAATTGCAGTTCTGCAGAAAGGAGGGAAGTGAGTAGTTTATATATAAAAACATTTGTAAATTGTCAGGCAATGTAGCATACGTGGAAGAAGAAATGAAAGTGGGCATATCTACACATTTTTACCAATTAATCTGTATTTGTGGGCAATATGTGTGCCTAACTCCTTTGCTAGTATGTGGAAAGGCTTCTGTTTGCACAGTCAGCTGGGTGGTTTGGCAAAAATTATGTGGGGTTTGGGTTTCACTTTGCATTATGCTCACTTGCCTGTGCCCAACTCTGCACACACCAAAGCCCTTACTCTTCTAATAGAAAAATGACTTTGAAAGATACGTAGTCTTCGTTCTTGGATATATATGAAGATGAAGATAATGTCAAGCAGTTTTTTATATTCACTTATGAATAATTCATTCAGCTGCACACAGTTATTTATTATTATTATTATTATTAATTATGTGTGTATAGCTGGAAAAGACAGGAAGGCTGTAACTGCTGCCTCATGAGAGATGCTTAATGTTCAGAATTTGGTTAGACCAAGATGTGTGATATGAGAAAAGGAAGACAGACAGTGATAAATAGATCAGAGGACACAAAGGCCTTAATAATGTTGATGGGGAGAAATATCATTTGTTTGAGATGATAGCCTTGGGAGCATGGGCTACTACTGCTTCCCTTGCCAGGAGTTTAGCTCTCGCTGCTGTCTGAGAGCTGTGGCTATTCAGAGCAGGGATGTCTGCGTCACAGCACATCTGGCTTTGATCCCCCCAAAAATCCTGATGTGGCTCCTGATTGGGAGCTGAATTACACAAATGCCTTGGGGAAAAGGCTAGAAGTGGTTTAGACCAGGCATCCAGAAGAACGTGCCCAAAAGCAGGCCTGTTTGAAAAGCTGAACTGCAGCATTCTTGATACCACAGTATTTAACTCTCTGGAAAAAAAGATAATAATGTTTGGAAACAGAAAACAAAGATGCAAAGAGGAGCTTCACAGCAATGAACTACTCTCAGACAACATTTTGCTCTCATATCCCCCATGCAATTCAGAGGTATCACAGAAACCTGATTGGAATTACATCAAGTATAATTCTTTTGACTTATTTCTGGTTTAACTCAAAGAAAATCTTTACATTTCATGACAGAACTGAGTAAAGCCTTAATAACAATTAATCTCCACGGAGATACTTATAATAACTATTTGCTGTTTTTAGACTTTTAGGAAAACGAGTAAGGAACAGCCGTGTTGTTCCTTCCTCTGCCAGGACACTCAGAGACTCTGCCTGGGACAGAGGTTCCTCTCCTTGCACATACGGATGGGAAAAATCTCTGTGCCTGCATTAAATGAATTTTCAGAGAAGTGAATTTGAACTGTTACTAACTAGACCCTGTGCTATGGTTTTCAGGCTTATGGACAAACTATTATGTAGTGCTATCTATCCCAGTCATTATAAAGATGTGTTAACTTGCATTAAAATCAATTGTGGTTCCTTAGGTTCTCTATTTGAAATTAATTCTGCATTCCAAATTCAGTAATTCAGTGCTCTGGATAGCTTCTGGCTTTTCTTCAAACCCCCTCCCTTTTTTCTTTAATTAGCCATATTTGAGAACCCAAAACTTAGCACTGAATGTACAAACAATGTCTTTAATTCTCCCTTTTTTTAAAGATAGGCTGGTATTTAGCTTTGTGTCTGAAAATGTTCCAGCTACTAAATGGATGAAAGCGTACAGGTTGCCTCAATCTATCAGTAGGAAAAAGTAATAGTTTTGCTTCTCAACAATCTAGGTGTTGAAACCATCTCCAGATTCATTAAAGCATACCGTGCAAATAATTTTCTAGTGGGAGATGTAATGAATGTGTGAGGTATTTTTACAACATGCAGGAAGCTATAAATTTTTAGAGAGCTTTTATTATTATTTCTGTGCTCTAAGTCATATTTTGCTGTATGTCAGAAAGGTCTGCAAACTTAGAACGTGCTTTGTAATTACTCAGGAAAAAAAATTGACTCATTACACCTTAAATTCAGCTAACAAAAGAAATGCAGTGTTTGTGCAGGATGTTTACTAGTTCTGCTTGTTCCGATGGGCCCAGGCCAAGGGCAAACAGTTATAAAGCTGTAGCTGTGTAAAACATCCTTCGCTGTTTGAGTGCACACAAACAATAACAGAATTCGTCTGAAAGTGATGGCTGATGGGATTCAAGGTGAAAATGTCCTCAGTAAGGAGATATTTACATAGTAAGACGTCCATCTTTTGTTTTGTTATAAAAGCTCTGAATATCTTTTTGCTTTAGCAACTTGGTCACTACCTTTTTTCCTACAGAGATATTTACACATATGTGTGGTAGAATATTGAATAATATCTGTGTCCTCCTAAAAAATTAATAAGCATTAATTTCAGCATCTGTAACATTATTCCATAATTGATTTTCTAGCAAAACAAAATTTCAATAGAGTAACTCCTGCATAAACTATACAGAATAAGAAGGGTTTGTGAAGGAGCGTCCTGGGGAGCTGTAGCCTCCTTGGCCAGCACTGGTTGAGAGGATGTACGCCTCCGGGCTGCGTGGCTCTTAGTTTGACTTTGATGAAGTACATACGAAATAGAGGGGAAACTATTTCATACAGGTAAGAGAAGATGGCACCTACCAAATAACCAGAAAGCATTGCAGAGGTTAATCCCAAGCGCGATCGGTGGGAGGCTCCGAGGTCGGGTACCTCCTGGCATTGTCCCCTCCAGCCGGCGGTGACAACATGAAACCCCTCTGTCTCCATGTCTCACAGGGGCTGGTTGCTGCGTCTGTTTGGACGTGCTTTGGATCCCTGTTGGGCGTAGACCTTTGTGTGTAAACTGGAGAGGGTTTAGTGCTCTTTATGGCCAGAAGAGCCGGCCAGTCTATTCCCTGCAGGAGATTTAAGAGCCAAATCACAGAAGACTCTGCTTGCAGTTACAGCGCGGGTGCGGAAGCGCAGTACGTAGGGCTAATGGGCAGAATTGTGAGTAGCGTGGGACTGGAAGGGACTGGAAGGGACAGCACACACATATTGTACTTCACTGAAATGTCATTTTCCTCGGAACACTTTTGTGTGAATTGTATGCACTGATTTTGTTCAGTCTCTGAGGCGTTTGTACCTTTGCACAGATGTCTGAATACATCGGCTTTTGTTTTCAATGTGCTGTTATATTTTTTGGAAGCTTTAGTCTTGCTGAGAAGTATTACTTCAAAATCAAAGTGAAATTTCAGAGCTGGAGTGAAGCCTTCCTTATAAACATGTTTGGAAAACAGGACACAAATGAGTTGTTTTTTAAAGGCAGTTTACTATATCATGTGCATGACCCCTTGTAATTCACCATCTGCAGTAAACATCATGTGCAAACTCTCATTTCTTTAAAACAGACCTAAAATAATTGTAATAATATTTTCAGAGGAGCCACTGCCTGTCACAGAAGTGTTAATTCCCCCTGGGGGGGGAGGATTGGGTGCTGCCATGCTTTGTCATTGTAGCTGAGGAGCTGGTCTGTTCAGTGGTGACAGAGCCTGGGAACAGCAGGAAGCACCTTCTCTGAAAAATTGCAGCATTAGGTTTTAGAGTGTGGAAAAGCAAAACTGAGCCCATCCATAACCACTTTGTTAATATGTGTTGGTACAAATGAGCCACAGAGAACCTTATTCCACCTTCACATCTGAAGCTTTACATTTTATTTTGTTTTCTGCTTTACAACCAAAAGAAAGAGAGGAAGATCTTTGTGTTGCAACATGTAAATTCCAGTCGAGGACAAGACAATCTGATCAGCTGAGGATATTTGCCCAAATGTGGGTGGATTTTGCTTTATCTGCTGAAGAATAAAGCAGTTGATGGTGTAGGAAGAAGTAGCAAGAGAAATTTTAACAAAATTTTAAAAAATACACGTTTTTAAAAACATATTATCTTGCCCCAAACTATGCTCTATTTCGTTGTCTGATTAAAAAAAATAATCTAAAAGATTTTGTGCCAGTGAAGTACAAGTTTTCTAAGAAACAAGAGAGAATTCCAGCATCAGCAAGTTTGCAGGGTGGGTCCTGCCATGTGATAGGATGTCGCTATCCTCATCCAACAATCCTCATTCCATATTTAAAATGAACTCTTGCCATCACAATAATCGTTGTTTTTTTCTTTGCATTGCAGTATATGGGAAACCACAACATTCTTAAAATTGCAGGTATTTTTGATGTTGAATGTACATTGGGAATATTTCAACTATAAATCAAAGAAAGCAAGGATAGAACGATGGGTTTTTCTAATAGCCCTGCTGAGGACTTTTTGGCAATAACAATGTGTCTGCACACATGTGTACAGCTGTCTGTTTACGGCACAAAAAGCTATCATTATACACGATGGAACATCAAACAACTGTTTCATTAATGGTCCTATTATGAGAAAGTACAGTGACATTAGAATACCAGAATCTTGTTACTATAGATACCCGACTTCTCTGTAACACTCATGCTTTTCATAAACTTACATATATCTGTGTGTGTTTTATACATATACATCTATAAATGTATATGTATGTACATTTCTGTCTCCTTCAGGAGGAAAGATCTTTGACCTTTCAAGCATTTAGCATGCTTTGGTAGTCATCATTATCCAAAGGACACTAGACAAGCTGTATTTGAATGGCTTGAATTAGATGAAAGTGTTGTAAATGCAAGCGCTCAAGAAAATAACTTTGCAGTTCATCTTATCTAACAGGCAACATATTTACTAAAGGCTCTCAGCCTTGTCTGGTCTGTCGTACACATTTGCACTATAATGTTTGCGTGTAGAGAGCAGGGGTGTGAGGAGATCAGGTTTGGGTGTGATCACTTTAGCTGAGGTACAGAAAATTGTTTTAAATGTGCCGGAAAATGAAAGCTATGAATAATTACCATTCTTTTCCTTAGTGGTGCTCAGATAATATGTATTCAAAGCATTTCACAAACCATAATTGGTTCTCACAATTTGTATGAGCTAGAGAAACATGGGAATAGTATTTTCCTGACCATGTGGTAAAAAAAAAGTGTCAGGAACTACATAATTTGCTTGAAAGGAGGTGGGGAGGGTCACACGGTAAATCAGTGTGGAGATGAGATGAGATTTTTAGCCCCATTTGTGTACTTTAATCACTGGACCTTCTGCCTCGGGAAGACAGGACTGATGGGTTCAGACATGCGTCACTACAACTCTGCTTTGGATTTTTCATATGGGTTGGTTGCTTTGTTGGTTTGTGAATATTTTTAAGATGCTGTTGTGTTTAGAGATAAAAGCACATTGCTAAGTATCAGCATGCTCATATTGCTATAAAAAAACGCTGGCTTCACTAAACCAGTTGGACCAGACCTTACTCATTAACTTTGCAACAGCTGTATCAGCATAAGAGAGGAGAATTTGTCCTCCAGCTAATGAGAAAGCCATATAGTCCGAATTGTCGATGATTCAATGTATATTTACTGGAATCTTGAGTTTCTTGTCTCTGAAGCTTATTTGCTTTGTATTTTTGCTGGTAATTTTTTCTGTATTTTCCAAAAATTGTTATAAAAACGATGTGGCGACTTCTAATGTGAAATGCAGGCGCTGTGCACAGCTGACGTCTGGAGATTTAAGTTCTCTGCATTTCTCTGACCTTGAAGTCATTTTGTTCTTCGCTGTCAGTCGGAGTCGGGGCTGTGAGACGCTGAGCGTCTCTGGCAAGCTCTCTCCACTCCACTAGAGCTAGTGCTTTGCAGCATTAGCCCCCTCAGTGAGTTCTTCTTGTGAAAAATTCCATCAGTAACGGAATGCACAAATGTAGGATCTTTGTTGGAAAACTTTTTCTACTTCTTCTCCGCTTAAGCCATGGAAAGGGAGTGAAAGAAGAAGCTCTGAGGACAGCAGCCCGTTGTCTTTTGAACACAGATTGATTGTGATGAGTTGTGGGATGGAAGCAAAAGCCTTTTAGCGATGCAACTGCTACCAAGCTCCTGGGGAGGAGATGAGGGGCGAGTTTTCCTGTGCACCAGTGCAGGACACAACTGCAAGTTTGGGTTTCATTCAGCGTGTACACGGCAGAACAGAGAGAAATGTGGCATGTCGTTAAATTCAGACATATATTCTTGGTAGTTAAAAGTTGTGGCATTAAAGCAGCCGTGTCACCTTGCTCTGATTTAAACCCATTTCTTTTCAGAAGAAATACAAGGCCTCAAAAATTACAAAAGCTATTCTTGATAGCCCATACTTTATCCCAAAATTAGACAAGAAAGGGAGGATCAAATATTCCATCATACTTACGCTTACAAAAAACGTAAATAGTTTAAAATTAACTATACCTTCATGTTCTGCATAGTTGCTGAAATTTGGAGACCTGAAAAATGAGAGAGACAATATCATTTTAGTTTAAAATTTGGAGGCTAGCTAAGATTAAAGTCAAGGGTTGGTTTTTTTCTGAGATTTTCTTATACGCCTTTCTAAATGCTACCATTTCACACAAAATTGGGCTCTCTTTGGATTAATACATTTGAAAATTAAGTTGATTTATAACCAATTTTCTCCTCATTTAAACAGCGACCTGCAAGTGTTTCTCCAGGGATCAAACAGGATCAGAGAAATTATGTGTTGTTCGAGTTGTGCACTGAAGCAGAATCCCTCACAAACATGTGCATATGGTGCCGGGCGCTTTAGGGATCAGACTAATACATTTACCTTGTTATACATTTTTCTTCTCATCTTGAACCTGTGTGTTCTCCTTACTAGGAATTAACAAACAAACAAACAAACAAAAAAACCACCCAACAAGCTATTGCTAATTTGATGGCTGCAGAAATAATATATTCCCTCTTATTCAAGTCACAGCACTGGAAGCATATGATGTGCTCGTGCTGAATGCATCCGCCTGGACACCCCGGTCAGCTGCGTAAGGACAGTTGGCAATTCCCCACCTCGAAATGGGGGTGGGAGGTGAGGAAACTGGGCAGCAAATTTACCCTCCCTAAAGCTTTGAAATAGCGGGAGTGTTTTCTCTTTCTACAGTCAGTGTCTAAATGCAGGCTATATTTAGAAGGCGTAGCCATATGTCATCTGAGAATGAGACAAAAAGATACACGAAAACCCTAAATTGTTCTCTGAGCAGCAGAATTTATGGGACATGATTTTCTGTAGTTTCATCCCCTGCAGTCCCCTCAAGTCCTTTCTATCCCTCTGGTCTGTTAAATCTGTTGATTACCATTGGGCAAACCCAGGTGTCGATGCCATGGCCGTCATCTGCTCCCTCTGCAGATGCACTCACCTGCAGTAGCTCCTTACTCCGTGCCAACCTCCTCGTGTGGACATTACCCATAAACCAGATCTCGGGTTTGTTGGGAAACGATGGCAGTGGAATTGCAAGATTTAAAAACTTGTCAATGTAATTTCTCAAATGATCTAATCAGCTTTAGTGCCTCTGCCGTTTCTGCTGCTAGATAATTCCCCAGTCAGAGCCCGTTCAATATGCTCCTCCAAACCACCTTTAAGAAGGGTCTGCCTCGGTGCGGCTGGGTTTGCATAATTGCTGCGCGTATCCGGAGCACGCTGGATGCTTGCTGTGTATAATCACAGCGGGAAGTTCACTTGCTGCTTGGCTACCTGAAGCGATAATGCATGCCCAAAAAAATGAGTTTAATGAAAATGTTTAGGATATCAAACTCAGCATCAGGGATGCTTAGAAAAGCACTTACCCATGGAGGAAGGGCAGCATAATGCACTGAGCTGTTGTAGAAAAGGTCAAGGTTTAGAATTTCTCCCCTAAGTTTTATGAACAAATTAAAACCAGAAAAGTCATGAGAAAGCAACCCTAATTTTTTTGCTTATATCAAAGCTGTAAGAAGCTTGTTTTTCATTATTGAATATGTTGTCTAATTAATAGACAAAACGGTATCAAACATTGCAAAATGAGTACACTGATTTGATAGTACATATGAATTATCAAAACCAACTGTAAAAATATTACCATAGAATCATAGAATGGTTTGGGTGGGAAGGGACCTCTAAAGGCCATCTAGTTCAACCCCTCCACAATGAGCAGCAACATCTTCAACTAGATCAGGTTGCTCAGAGCCCCTGCCCATTATTTCCCCTCCATTTTCAGTGTTTCCACCGTAATCATTGGAAAGGATATTTCATGTCTCAAAATTCCCTGAAGACATGGAGTGAGGTTTCTCAGGCAATTCCCTAAGCTTATTTCCCTATTTGAAAACTCAAATAAGTGGTTAGGCTTACAAATAGGTCTGTGGACCATGTGGAAGCATCTGTCTCTGAAACAAATGGAGTTTTATTATCCCCTGTCAATGGCTAATGGTTGTGTGGGGCCATTGGCGAGGCAAGTGAAGGTGCCCACAGATGTCACACTCTTACGGACAGCAATAGTGAAACCTGGCTCCAAGATCTCTGGTGCCATAAGTATCTGGTGCTTCTGCCAGATTTGGATCAGACTGTGCTATAGGAACCATCTTTGGGTTAAGATGAGGAGATTTACAGACTCAATCAAAAGAGCTAACACCGACACGCTTTGCCGTGAATCATTTATTGCAGTCGAGTGGCTCGTCAGTGCCTTCTGCTGTTTCTAATATGCTCTGCTAATTATTTCTAGATGGAAGAAGATAATGGGAAATAGGGAACGACACACTTTATTTGTAGTTAGTTTGAATTGGTGAGTGACACTAGGAAAGGATAGGAGGTGCAGAGTTATTATACGAAAGAAAAGTTAGAAAATAAAAAAGGATGAAAACTGGCTGGGTAGGGTTAAGTTTAGCCTCAAAGCTAAAGATTTAAACCTGAATGAGAAGACTCATTAGGCTTTGAATAGGTCATCTCTTGCTTTCTGTAAAGAGAACAGTGATGTTCCCTGGTGCTCCTGTGGAAGAATGCAGGTGGAAAGAAAGCATAGACAATTAAATAATAGGGAGAAAGCAGGCATTGCTATAGAATAAAGTTTCCAAATTTCAGAAGCTTCTGTTACTTAGGTCAAGAGCCAGGGAAAGGGAGAAAAGGACTGAAAATCTAAGAAATTTGAAGGCTTTATTTCAAGCCTCAAACTGTCATATCACTTCTTCTGGCTTTTTTAGAAACTTTTTTCTAGCTTACAGAATTTTAAATGGCTGTTTTTCAAGGTCTAGTGCCTCTCATTCCATTTTCTTGCACCAACACGCAGTGTGGCAGAGGCAGGCACACCGAAAGAAGCACAGGCTGAAGGGACACACTTTAGGGGCTGCTGAAGGAAGTGCCAGAAGATTGAGCTGGGCCAACATGGAGCCGTGTGGCAGCAGGAGAGAACCTCTGCCAGGGGGGAGCCGGTACCCTGGCTCTTGGTGCATCCCCACAAAGACACAGCTAAAGCTCTGCTCAGGGCAGGTGCTTCACAATTCGGGGTTCCTGTGTCACGGCCCTGTTCTCTGAGCACATCAAACCCCATTTGTCATAAAATATCAAATATTTCCTAGAGATTTGCAGGAGCAGGCAAGCCGGCAGCAGTGCTCTTAGCTCCCTGTCCCTGTTGGATGCATAGCAGGAATTTCAAAGGAAATGGTTACATATGGTCTTTATATTCTAACAAAAATTAAGTTATATTAAAAAGAGACTCTTAAAAAGAGATAACATGAGTGCTTTCTCGACAACACTGTGCTCTGCAGTGCATTCTTTAGGAGGCAGGAGAAAGTGAAGCCAGTAACAAGTGAGCTGGTTTATACCAGATGGGAATTCAGTCCTCAGAAATAAGGTTTAAAATGCTATTACTTTTGCGCGTTCCAGTGGAGCTTGGAGTATACTCATTTTTATTCCTTATCTCAAGCACCACAAAAAGGGGAGAATTAAGGGGAACCCTCCCAACCTGAAATACTTCCATTTTTCACTCACTATCGTGGTCTCTATTTGCCTCATGACAGATGTTAGTTTCACTGTGGTTCAGTCCTTTTTTTCCCTGTACAGATGTGATTTACTAGATCATAAATCAGTCACCACTTTTGGAATTTCAACTAACAGATGTCCTCTTTAGAGATTTTAATATAAACACTGTTAACCCACAGATTCTTTTTGAGGAAATGCCAGTTGCGTATAAGAATGCCAATTGGCATGCATGTAACTTGAACGTTTGACATATTAATAGATTTTTTTTCTGAGTGAAATAGATTTATTTTTTACCGAGAAGGCATGGCTGCTTTAGTTCTCCATTAGAGCCCCAGCTTGCAATATCTGTTTGCTTGCAATGATGTCATTAACCAGAAAACAGATGCACTCATGAGCATCAGAAATCAATCATAGCTGTTGGCACTTTAATAAACAGCTGCCTTCTTAAATGGTTTGGAATAAACACTGATCATCACCAGCTCTTTTTGAAGGAATATCAGTAGGTTATAAAACTGCTGATTAGAGGAGGGGAAAACCTTGAAATTATAAACTTAGTGGTTGAAAACCTCTGATTGAGTTATTTTAGACTGTCAGAAGATTTACAGTAGAAAATAATTGCAAGATACTGCCTGCACCATGGAATATCTGTCGTATGGCCACTGGAATGGTGCCTGATATATTCACACCAACTTTCTTCTTCAGAAATGGATTTTATGTAGGGGAATCAATTGTATTAAATTATCAAACTCGAGCACAGCAGAATCTTACTGCTTCGTTACGGAGTTCAGAAAGAATTTGCTTAAAGATACCAAATCCCTTCCTTTGCTTGTGGATGCAAACTAAGAGAAACTGTGTTATCCTCCCTCTTTTCAGGAGATGCTTCTACATTCAGGGCCCTTTTATGACCTGTGTACGGACCAAAGGATTTAGCTTTGAGATAGCAGCTGCAATTCAGAAAAAGTGCCTGGAAAAAGGCGACCAAATATCAAAGAGTGGCACAGTGAAACAGCACATCACATTTCTCATACTGTACTCAGATTAGCTTCAACTCTACCTCGCTAAGTAGCTTATCAACAGAAGAGATGTAAGAATAATTCTACAGCAAATGCTTCATATGGCTTAGTGACAAAACGGAGAGATACGTTACAATATATCCCGCTGTTGCTGGTAATCTGCTTGTTCTGGCTTCTGCTGCTGCGGGATGTGCCCTCTCGGCGGTTTCTGGGGGTTTATGTTTGCTGTATTGTGCCATCAGGCCATAATCTCAACCTTTTACAGCGTTGCTGGACCACGCTGGTGTAGCTCCTGGTATTGTTGCAGAAAGTGCCTTCTATCTCTTTGTCGTGGTTCTGTAAAAATGTCTGCAAAACAGATTAGAGCTGAGAAAAGGAGTTTATCTGCAAGCGAGGTTGTGAGCTGTGGGAGGCAGAGACACAGGTTTGTCATGGGCCTTTTGTGCAAGGCTTTGCACTTCAGGATGGTGATCTGTGGCTACAGCTTTTGGGGACTAACGCAGATGATGATAGCGATAAAATGGCATTCATGAAAGTCTTGCTGGATTCTTCGGAAATGTTACTTATCTCACCCAGAGCACCCATATATAGCAGATCCACACTGCGCTCTATTATGAAAAATATGTACTCCAGAGTGGTTACAAATGCTATTTGAAACCATATTCTTCAGTTCCAGGCTGCCATATTATTTTATATTTAGGTCCTCTTTCCAAATGGCTCACAGAGCTCTGCTGAACCGTTATTCAGTGGAATCAGCATCAGAACCTATCCTTTTCCCCTGGGGCCCTAATCTCTCTCTGTTCCCCATCCCTGAGAATTCCACTGTGGCTGTTTCCTTCTTCTCTCTGGCTGCTCGGGCTCTGCCAGAGAGACTTCTCCTCTCAGATCTGATGTTTCGTGCTGCTCTGGTCCCTGGCAGCCAGGACAAGGAAAGAGGGAAGGTCCTTAGGGTCTTGTGCATTGAGGAGAGCCAGTGCAGAAGGAATTATCAGAGGTTCTAGGTGCCAAACACTAACAAGTTTTTATTGGTCATGTATAAACTGAGATTTTAGGGGATGACACTTGGCAGAATATGAGCAGATTTGGAAAATATATTCCTGCTCTCGTAGGGAGTGCTAATACCTTGTATTAGTTCAGCCAGTATTCGGACAAAGAAAAAAAAAAGATATTAGGCCTATGAAACGAACCTGAAGAAAGAACATCCCAGAAACATCTTCCCTCTCACTCCCCATTTCTCCAATTTAGTCTAATAAAGGAGCATTACTTGTGGCAATCAGACCTGTCTGCTACAGCAGGAGCTGTGGTGGTCTCTTGGGAAGTTACTCACACTCCCATTTCTGCACAGGAAGAACCCTGGGACCTGTAACTGCCTGACTGAGTGTGGAAATCTCACAGTTACATGTGCACACACTGTGATTTGTTTTGCCTGTAGTTAATTTTGTGGACAACATCAAGCAAACATAAACAAACCAAGGAAAACTTTTCCCGCTGCACGCTGTTCCCACAGGGAGCGTGCTGCCTCGCTGCCTGCCTCCGGGATTCCTGGCAAAGCTACTAATGCCCAGGACAGCAGCTGTCACGAGGTGGATGACAAACAAACGCTTTGCTTCGTGACTGCATATTTAACTATTATAAATCCCACTCCAGCTTCCCTGCAAAAATGTCGTAGGAATGCTTTGTTTTCCAATTTTGTCCCTGTGTTTCACGGCTGGCTGTGGGATCTCTTCTGCTGGGTGTTGTCGTCGAGGCTGCTGTAAGCCTCATTTACTCTCCAAGAACTTTTCAATGTATCTTAGAAATCCACTTAAGATCACGGTGCATAATTTCTAGGTTTCATTAGCTGCAATACAAAAGAAGCTTATGCTCCTTTTTTGTCGTGGCTTGGACCTCGATACTCACCAAAAGAAGCTCTCCAGGAAATGAGCAGTGTGGGGAGCTCACACTGAATTCTGCTATTAACACGGCTCTGGGGTGTCGTGGGAGATATGATTCAGTGCTGCCTCAGATGAAAAATAATTGCAAAGGGAGGTTCCTCTTGCTGACTTATTCGGGTCTCCTTGTGAAAATCAGGACTCAGACTTTCAGCTGGCTCAGAAGAACAGAAAATAAATGAACTGGCCTTTACCTTGGCCTTGCACCCAGGTTATAGGAATAATAACCTTGCTTTACTAGTTTTGATTATGGGTATCATTTCTCTAGAAATTTGTTTTTTCATTGTTAAACTGCATGACATACTCTAGAGAATTGTATTTTTCTATGGCATATTTTTAATAACTCCAGATTTATGTCTTCTTTTGTGATGTGATTCTCTGAACTCAAAGGTACTTACAAAGGCAGATCTGAAATTCAGGAGAAGGTGCATGAATTACCTCTTTGCTCAACCAGTCATGGTGCTTTCGTGTTACAGACCTGGATTTAAACTTAGCTGCTGGCAGAAAAGGGCATGTGCCCTACCCCTAGTCCTAGAACCAGGACTATTTTTTGTTAGAATCAGTATGACTATCTCAATGATAACATAAGCATAATTTGCTTTCATTTTGGTCTGAGTAAAGCCGTGCACATCCCTGGATTTCATGCACAACGGAGATAAGACTGCGATGTGGAGGACTGAGGAACAAATCTCCTTTTTGTGTAGTGAATTTCAGAAGAGAATTCAATTTCACAGAGACCTCTGTGCCTGAGTAGTCCAGAGCTCTGTGAAGTGAGGAGTGAAATTCTGGCGGTTCCGTGGCGCTGGCAGTTGCCGCCGTGCCCTTTGCCATGGCTCCCACGCAGCCCTGGGTGTTAAGGTGCTTCAGAAGGGAGAGTAGAGGACGATAGAGAGGGATTGGCAAGAGAACAGCACATAATACAATAGCTGCTCCTTCACCCACTGCCCGCTATTCCATAACCTCCCTCCATGCCTTTGAAACTCTTTTACTAAAGATTGGCCTGAAACCTAACATCTTTCAACCTGGGAAAGTCCATTCAAATTTCGTGACTTTTAGCCTGTGTAATAAGCCAGGCCGAATCCTTGTGCTTGAGGAAGCTTTGGATCTGAACTCTCACTTTGTGGCTCAGATCTCCTTCCCTCCTCTTTTTTTATTTCATCATAAGCAGCGAAGGAACAGAACATAAAGAGCTGCAGCAGATGATTACCCCACATTTATCTCTGGTACATGTAGGTGTTTGCAAAGTTTTTGTTGGCATGAGTGAAACAGCATTCCCCTTTATTAAGTCTCCCTTCTAATACTGAACCTGTAGTCAGTTCCTGACAGGTGTATAACATAATCTTGGGATTTGCAAAAGATTTAATTACACCGTTACAGGCTAAAGACGTTTCTCCCTTTTCCTAAAATGGTAAATTACCTGCATCGCTCCTGCTTTTTAAGCCATCAACTGGAGATAGATGAGTGGTTGCAGAAGAATGTATAGATTAAAGATCAATTCTGTTGTTACACATAGAGCAGCACTTCATTAAGACCGTACAGACCGCGGTGAGAGGCCGCAGGGTAATTCACGGCGGGTGTCAAACAGCAGCACGTCCCGGGTACCCGTGTCACTGACACACAGCTGTGCATCAGAGTGTAGTTCTGTTTAGTGAAAAGTTATCTTACCTGCATCGTCATGTTATGATACGCACCTCAGCAGATAAATGTCATGCATAGCTAATTAATTACTTTAAAGGGCACGTCTTGCACAGTATATAAATGACAGGGACACCATATTGCATTTTGCACAACAGTTTATTTTAAATGAAACAGCTTTAAGTTTCTTCACATCAGATTTGCTTAATTTTGCTTAGGGATATACACAATAAATATATTAGTCGTGATTTTTAACCCCAGCTTTTTATAGCTCACTGAATAGAGTCACATATGAGTGGATACACGTGCATAAACAAGGGTGAGTACCCTGTTCGTGCATCCAACACACCACCGCTCAACAGGCCAGCAACTCACTGCTGTGTTTGCAAACGGAATGCCATTGGGATCCAGGTTAATAAGGAAGCATATTGCATGTGACTGGAAAGAGAGAGAATCTCAGAAATCAGGCCAAGGGCTTCCCATTATGAATGTTGCAATTTCACTAGCCAAATCCAGATCAAAAATTGTCAGTAAGAACATAAATCTAAGTGCCTGTCTACAGCATTCTGCATCTCTTGTAGCACCAAGCATAACATGAACTAGTAAAGATTATAGTCCAGGTAGTTCTTCTTCTGGGTTATGCTGACCTGGATCAAAGCAGCCAAACTCCTGAATTCGTGATTGTGGCTGAGAACAGTTTTGACATGCTGTAATTTATGAAGAAAAACAAAACTAATGATAATTAAGCTGCAAACCCCACCCCTTTAAATCAGTAGGAAATCATCAGAGATGTCTTACCTCGTTCTTCCCACAGTAGCAAGTAGCATACTTGATATCAAAAGAGCACTTTAAACTTAGCAGGGTGGCTTTATTCCCTCATTGTTCTTTTCCACAAGCCTGTCCCTTCAAAGTGAGCCATGTTTTGGGGTGGGTTTTTTTTCACCCATTTCCTTTCCTTTTTCCTATCCTGCTCTCTAACTTTGACTTTTCTGGCACTCCTGTCCCAACTCTCTGCTCTCCGATGTGCAGGCTGAGGACAGCAAGGCATCCACTATCAAAGCGAACGGGTTCCCTGGCTTCACACTGTGATATTGTTTTTCTGGCTACAAAGTTCCCGGTGGTTTGGGAGCCAGGAGCCCACATCCTGCACTCCGTGACTCAGCTTCAAAGTCACATCTGTTGTTCCAAGAGCCTTTTAAGATGTTTCTTCAAAATTTTTTTTAAAAAAACAACTCCATACCTAATGATCATGAAGTGATTGAAAGTGGCAAACATGTACAAATCCCCTGTCTTATAAAACTACAGTCTGGAGAAAGACAGAGAAGGCTGGTTTTGTGTCCTTTTTACTTGAAGCCAAATTCTGGGCCAGGAGAGGGATTTTGGTGGGGGAATGGATTATCTCCCAGCTCCTCAGATCATCTGAAGCTGCTATTGCTCTTTCAAACACACAGTTCTGGGCTTAATTATACCTTATTTCAGCTTCCTCTTCACCTTTTGGCATTGATGTAAAGTGGGAGGCAGAATTTACTAGCACTAGAGCTTATTAACATTACTGCCATTGCTCACAAAGGATAACAACGCAAATTATGTGATGAGACTCTCATGTGATATAAACCAGCACCAGTTTAGTAAAGTCAGTAAAGGTACGACAGTTTGCATCTGCAGAAAGACTACTCCATTAGTCCATTTTACGACTGCAAGTTAATGAGCTTCAGAATCATAAACATAACTGCACGGGTAAGGCAAGCATCGGTGACAACCGTCCGTGTCTAAGGGACACAGACCTCGGGGGGGGAGGAAAGAAACACAGCCTCGTAGGGGCATTAGCAGCAGGAGATCTCCTTGGTGGAAATGAACCTTCCTCTGCTGGCCCTGAAATTTGGCAAATTTGGTTACAGCTGGGTGTGTGTGTGTGGGGGGGGTGGTGGTTTTTTCCCTTCTGTATGTAGATAATTTAAGTTTATACTGGAAATTTGAATAGTGGAGTCTTTTGGCTGGTACCTAATCTAACTGAATGCTGCTGCAGCATTACAGATTTCATTTTCATGAATGACTGAGATTTTTGTTTGGAAGCAGTGGCTTGAAATGTATTTTGACTGGGAAAACATTGATCAACGTTATTCTCTGCAAGCCTGTCTTTGTCAGACATTCACATGACCCAGGCTCATTTTAAGAAATCCTGGACTGTGCTCGCAACTTACTGTGATCTTACACGATTCTGAGCAGAATAACTTGGGGTGATTTATTCTTCCTCCTCTCTCCCCCTAATAATGCAATTTTCACAGAACCCCCAGGGAGTTAGACACCCATTTTTCCTTAAATCCCCCTAAGCCCTTTAGGCTGCTTTGAAAATCCCAGCCTAGATGTGAAATTCTTTCCAGGTGGGATTCTCCAAACAAGTGAAATCAATCCGGCACTTCTTACACTTACACACCTGCAGCTCATTTTCTCATAGGAACTGCTCACTACAAATAGCACAGAGAATGTAATTACATGTAACTTTTTCTATTATTTTTCTATTAAGGGATTCCTTAATGCACAAAAAAAAAAAAAAATCCCACTTTTTTAATAATGAACGAACAGAGAGATGTCTAAGCATCAAGAGGGTTTTAATTAGAAATTCTACCTGTAAGTACATCCAAACAGTTGGTAGCAGCCATGGAACACTTCTAATTATAATCATCATTTTGTTTTTCTCTCAGGTAGCTTAGCTCATTAATTACTTTAAAAAAATCAAGTCTAGCATTCAATACTACTGTGCAATATAAAATTCAAATGAGGCCGATATCGCTACCAAAATATTTTGAGCTGATTGATATTAATGGTATTCCACACACACAAATATCGGTAAGTTATTATCTATAAATAAATCAGATGTCAGAGTGCAGACCTTTTGATTCCTGAAATTTACTTGCACGTAGCAAGTTTCTATTTGTCTTTTCCAGGTACTTTTCTCAGTTACCCTGTCTGGATTTCCATTTGCAGCCATCAACTGTATGAAAAACCTTCCCCAGTGTGTAGCTGCGGCTGCAAACGCAGGAGTTTGGGTACCGGCGCTCCTCAGCGAGTGCGCGACTGTGACCCTGCAGGCACCCACCTGCTGGGCCTGGCCACAGATCCCATAGATCCCGGGAGAGCAGGGCTCTTGGCTATGGGCTGTTCCCAATACATGAAGAGAAAACAGCCCTGACAGACAAATCAGTCGACAGAAAGCAGTCTGGCCTTTGAGAGAGTGCGTAGAACAAAAGAGAGACATCAAAGTGATGAGAGCAAATGAAGAGTCTGTGAAAGTTCATTTGCTGCAGATGGCAGCTTTCTCTAATTTCCCGATATGGTTTAGTGGGCAAACCCTAGCTATCTATCGCACACAGAAAAGCTGGAAGAACTGAGAAACAGGGTTGTCTTAAAAACAGCCAGCTCATCATCAGCTGGGACATGGTCCTTAAGCAGCCCAGGGCCTGAAGTTGAAGGAGCATCTCAACGATCTCAACGTTTCCTTCTTGTCAATAGAATCCATTGTAAATAAGGATTATTATTTTCAGTGGGCGAGAGGTACATGTTCTATGACCTTGGATGTGTCCCTGCCTTTTGCTGTGGATCAGCAGCTGGCCTTCTCTGCTGAAAAGGGACCTCTGGTGTCCAGCGTGGCCATGTTCATTTCTCTGATGGCAGTGAGACGGTCTCTGCTGTGGCATAGCTGAGGTGATTGATTTGGCCAATGCAAATAGGTTGATGTTTATTTTTCCTGTAGGTGATCTGTACAGAGCAAAATACCTTCACGTATGTGGGCTTTTACTGCCACATTCATGAGAAATGGTGCACTGGGGTATCGATAATGCTGAAGTGCTGCTCCTGGCAGGAAGCACAGTATAGCAATATCGGCCTTTGCTTTTCAAAAATGGGATGGGTTCTTTGTCAAAGTCAGTCAATAATAGAAGAAACTCCAGGTCAGGAATAAGACTGGCACTAAATTTAATCCAGTTTTAGTGGTACGGAGGGGATAAATAGCATGTTTTGCAATTGGTTCATGAAGCTTTATATTAAGTATGTCTATTTCTGGGGTTTTACCTGTTTTGTAATTACTTCTGATCCCAGATGCAGTCTGGCAGGATACATTTTGTCAGTGCAGTAAGCTCAGGACATGGAAGGCAATACGATATTCTTTTCCTTCCTTGAAATAATATCCTCACGTGGACAGTCTCTCATGGGGATGAACTTGAATTCCAAAATTGTGTTGGCTAAAGGAGGTCTGAGTTCAGCCTGCTAAAAATACAGCTCCTACATATTTGCTTTACTTTGCCCCTTTATGTCCCATTGACTTAAACGAGGTTGCAAGAGAAAACGGCTTTGAATTAAACCCTGAAAAAACCAGTGCTTTGAGAGAGGCCCAGGCTGCTCACAACGATGCGCTGAAAAATGGGGCTGCACAAAGCTTCCCACCACTGCCCTCCCTCTGATCTCTGCCCGAGCCAGAGAGCTCATGGAGGAACTGAACAGTCCTTTGCCTCTGGCTGCTGTGGAGGGGTTTGATTCCTGTTGGGGATGGAGGTAAGGCTTCCCTTTCTTGGTGCTGTCACAAAGAGCCATTGTTGAGGATTTGATGTGAAGGAGTGTGGAGATGTTAAGGAGCCACACCATCCTTCTAAGGGTAACGACGCGCTGTCTCTTTTTTTTGCTGTGCTACGTTCAGTCCTGTCATCATGTGAACGTGTTATCTGGATGTCTGTTCAATGAGCCCATTATCTATACAGAAAACATCTTTGCTTTCAAGTTAAATATTTTCAGAAGGCAGTGCTCCTTCTGGCACTTCACTCAAGTTCATTTAGTTCCATGAAGAAAACCAACCATGAAAAGTCACTCTACTTCAAGTGACTGCACTGGAATAATTTTGTGCTTGCTTTTCTTAAAGGAGAAAGGAATGCACCGCCCTTGCCCCAGCTTTAGAAATGCAGTCTTTCCTCCAGCTTTGTAAATGTTTACCTACTCATTTGTTCAACAACAGCTTGTTTTTGCACTGTAATCAAAGACCTTGTGTTTACCAGCGTTGATTTGACAGTGTACAGTGTTGGCAACATCCCACTGTATCTGGTGGTACTTGTTAAAAGGTGTATTGAGCAGCAGAGCTGTATTAAGCTTAACAAGAAGGATGCAGCAATAACATCCATTGACTCACTGGGTGGATGCGGGTCAGACTCACTTGACTCAGTCCTCTGACTCTGTTTGCAGACCTCAGTAAATCACATACAGGTGATGTGCTGAGCAGATTTGAGCACCAAAGTCTCTAAAAGGAGCACTTGGCTCTTTGGCATTTCTTTTCTGATTGATAAGCAACAGGATGACTGGAAAAAGTCTGTTCTCGTAAGTAAAAAAAATCGAAGTACCAATTTGGTTAGGCTTGCCTGGGCAAATGCTTCAATAGAATGCTTCAGAGATGCCTGTATTTTGTAAGTTTAACTTATTTCTTTGCAATTTAAGTCTTAAACTAAGTCACTATGGTATCAGAAACCTCTCACTGAATCCACGGTTTGCTTATTAGTGTCAAATTCAGCTGGTATCTATGTTTCTTGGAAATCCAGAAGAATTTCTGTGGGAGATGGAGTGCTTACTCTTGAATAAACCAGGATCAGAATTACAACTAAGACTGAAATTTAAAGAGAAATGAGGACTCAGGCTTGGCGAAATTTAAAGAGAAATGAGAACTCGGAAGAATATTCTAAGCTATTTTCTGTTTTCAAGTGCTTTAAATAAGTATCATATTACAGAGGGAAAGTTATTACAGTAAACTTCCAATTTGGTATATAGAATAGATATGTTATCAAGGAGATAAACTGTATTTAACTTTATTTTATAGTTTTGGTTGCGTGTTCCCATCTTCAGGGGGTGGGGTGGGTGGGGTTGCAGAGGATTGTTTATTGAGCCCTTTAGTCTTTAAAAATGTCAGAATCTGTTGCAGTGCTGTATAGTATGTACAACTTTTTCTCTCTGTGATCCAGAAATGATTGTGTTGTGAAATGCCCAAAGCTTAGGAGCTTCGGAATGACTGGAGGGAGTTTACGAAGTATGAAGAAGTACTGAAGTGTGTGTCTTAGAGGCTTTTATATTGCGTTGTATTTGCAGCAATGATGTTCATAAATTCTGTCATTCATTTTCAAATTACATACCTAGTACGTAGCTGGATTGCACCCGAGGAAATGAAATGTTGCTCACTTTCTCCTCTTCTGCTCAGGACTCTGCATCACAGAGCAGTGGTTAAAAAACCAGCTGCTAAACTTGGCACCTTGTGCCAGCAAGAAGCAGCTTCTCTGTATTGGAGTGTCTGGTGTGTTTGCACATGGCTGCCTTCTACTGGAAGGCATCGGAGCATCCCAGCTGGCTCAGAACTCCAGCCAAAAGCCAAGGCCTTTTTTTCAAGTGTTTAGATGTCTGTGATTTAGTAATTAGAAGAACAGGGATCTATATCTGGGTTTGCTGCCAACACAAAGTTCAGCAGTTCAAAGTTCACCAACAGATGAAATATCTTTTCATGTTAATAAGAGTTTTGTGATAAATGCTAGTGTATTGAGGTTTTTACCTCAAAATGTCTTTTCTGACAACTCCAAAGTCTGAAAGGCTATAGGGTTTTATTATAAATATTAATTTGGTTATATGCCGGTGGGACTTAGCACAGACCCAGCATATGTCATTCTTCATGGGTTTTACATTCAGCAAGAATGTATGCTGTCAGAAGACATTTATACAGCACATGCTGTGTCCTGGTAACGGCCAATTCACTTTAATTGTATATGAGTTTTGCTTGACAAAAACTGCAGGATTGAATCGACTTTGAATTGTCATTTCCCCTGAATTACTCAAACACTCCCGCCCCGCCCCCAAAATATACTTTGATGATTAAAATGACTGCCTAGACACAGCTGTTAATAAAATGTTAATGAAATCAGATTAAATCAAACCCATTATGGTTTAAACATTAATATTCCCTTATTGAAACTGTGGTGCAAAGCTATGGGTTCCAGGTGTCCTCCAGGGAGGGGATGTGGTAGAGCAGAAGCCTCCACACCAGTGGAAACCAACCTATGAGAGGATGTGTAAGATCTGGTGATGCTTATTATAATATCGCTCCCCTCCTGCCTCCTCATACAGGTGTGCCTGTGCCGTACGGCTTGGAGAGGAGAGGATTGATGAGGGTTTCCTCCTGGTGAGGGTCATTGCCTCCTCTTCTCTCCAGGGGGTGGGCACATGGGAAGAAATGCCAGTGATACATCTATGGATTGTCTTACTTCGGGAATTTCTGTGGGATGGTCTTAGCACCCTTAGAGACTGCTATTACTGATTCACAGTCTTCTGAAATTTTTATCTCAAATCCTTAAAATGCACTAATCTTACACTGGAATATCAGTTATTTATATACCAGTAACCTGTCCCCTTTTTGTCACTGCTTTTCCATACGGCACATATCCATTTCATTCACCCTGACTACCCAGGACAAGCAATGTGTCCACTTTATCATTTTTATTGCTCTCTTCAGTAGTGTCTCTAGTTATCAATGTACCTTCTATAGAGGAGAGTTCTAAAATATATATACTATATCAACCTTGAGCTGAGTTTGTATAACTGGGAATTAATCACTCCCCTCAGGTGCCAATGCTCCCAGTTCCTACCAAGTTACTGTGAGGAAAAAGTTCTCAACTCACAAAATATAGTATCCTCTGTCTAGTATTAAAATAACTTATGCTTTCTATATGGACGGATTGTGCTACTCACTCATTTCCAATCTTTCTGTTAGTGTCCTTCTATTGCAATACTCCCCCATGATTTTTTACTCTGATTGACATTCTTTATTTTTATCTTTGTAGAGTTTTGCTTCTGTTATTTCTTCCTGTTCCTGGAAAAAAAAAACCTGCCTAAAAAAGATTGCCCTTGATTTTTGCCTGTCATTTAAACTGTATTTCCTGTAAGCTTACTATCTATTCTCTGTTGTAAGTGTGGCGATTTCCAGAGCCTACCCAATTATTCTCTGTAGATAAACCCTAATTTGACTGGGACAATAGTGAATGAGATACGGCACCATGAATATGGTTATTGCTTTCATCAGCTGTGTTATCTAACAAAGCAGACAGAAACATGTCAGACAACTGTATGTACGAAGGACTCAGAAAGATAAGTAGAGTGTGATTCGCCACCACCAGATGACAAAGGTTAGCAAGCAAAAAGCCTTTACCTCCTTCTGTCAGAGATCAGCAGAAAAATAGTCCTTTGCTGTGTGTGACCAGAGCAAGAGTTCGTGTGTTACTTACCTGCATTATGGGTATTTGTCATTATAATGCTTTTATGGGTGTTTCGTGTAAGGCAGCACAATATATAATCAATATCACAACAACATACAGCGATGAGCCTGGGAATCTTTGCAACTGCCTTTGCTTGGGAAGTGCTGGCTGCCCGGCAGAGCTGGGGCTCATGGAATCCATTGATTTATTTCTAGGAAGGTTATGGCTTCATTTCTTTAATTCTTTCTAACTTCTAGTTGGTAGAGGAAATAATAATTTGGGCTCTAATCCAATCATGAGGGTAGTCCTTTTAGATTGGACCCTTATCAGGCTATTCCGTTTAATGTCACTAAATAAGATGATTGGGAAACAATATAATGTGTCATAAATCGTCTCTGGTTGTTTGACAGCACACGTATTCGTCTGTGCTTAAATACAGCTCTGAACCATGGCTGGGAGACGTGGGAATATTATCAGGGAATGATTCATAGCATTAGATATTACCCTCCTCTTGCAACGCATCTTCTCTGTTACACTCTTTTGTTTTGGTTTGTTGTTGTGTTTTTTTTTTCACCATTTGTTGCATTAATGTGAGCTGTGAGCAGAGTTTCAGAGACAATGTATTGCATACAGGAGTTGCTATAGAACATTAAGTCCATCCCATAATTAAATGCTCTATCTATTTCCTTGTAAACAATAAGACCATAAAGGAGGTAATAGAAAAAAATGATGTTCTGAGCATAATGGTTTATACAAAATATGGCCAGAAGATCACAGCGTTTCAGCAGGCGGGAAGTGCCGGGTCCTTTGGCTTTGTCCTTAGCCCCGTAAAGTCAGTCTCACCCATGGGCTTTTGAGCACAACAGATCGTCTCTTCATGGGTTTTGAGCGTTGCATGGCAAGGGTTTCCCAGCTAATGAAAGAAAGAATACATTTCTCTGGATGCAAAAGTACTTTAAAACGGGAGTTTTGTAATCAATTTAAAAGCTAGAGCTGAATTAGTATTAGATTTTCCTTATGTTTAATTAAGTCTAATTAAACAATGCAGACATCTTCCTGTCACCTGTGGTGTGATTATGTTAAATATTTAATGCTTGTGAAGGATTAGACTGCACATCTAATCTATATCTAGCAATCTGTTCTCTCTCTGGAGTATTTTTTATTTAGTTCTGCTTTTGTATAATGAGTTGCATTTCAAAGGAAATTGTTAAATACTTTGGTGGGAAGGGGGACGTGTCACGCTGTACTGTTTGGAGAGGAGACTCTTGCTAACGAGGCGTGCACGGTGGCGGCTGCAGCTCTGCTGAGATGGGGCAGCAGGGATCACGTTCTCTGCCTTTCTGCGAGGAGGAGGGAACGAACCCAAAGCTCTCTGTTTGCTTTGGGAGCGTGGTATCACCCCTCTTCCACCGCACAGCCGGATGATTAAGGGCTTTGAAAATCAGAACACAGGGTTCACATTGGAAATATCCCTTGCAGCGTGCACACATCTCAAGGTTGCACATTTCTTAGACTTGTTTTCCCAAGGGGCTGTCAAATGTGTAATAGAAAAATGTATTTGTACATCTCTCCCCTTCTGAGCCCCCCTCCTCCTTCCTAATCTTTGCACTGCCTCTAAACACAGGAATGCATTTGTGTGTATCTGGTCACCTCTCGGGATGAACCCCTCTAAAGGAGAGGCCAAGGATGTGTTTCTGAGAGCAATTGCTTTAAAAGATGGACATTTGCATCTGGTCCTAATAATCACCTTCTGTAACAAAAACAGTTGGAAAAAATTATTCAGCTCTTCATAAAAAATGGGTTAAATATATTCTTATTCATGCTATAAAAAGCACATAAAAATACTTCTCTGGCAGTGTATTTGCATTAGCCATTACTTGCATCTAAGGACAAAAGACAAATTCTCATAATTATTTTTCAATTGGTTGGGTCTGTGTCTGTGTAATCATTTTTTCACAGTGTATGAAGCCCTTTTTCAATAGACCATAACACTAATAGCTATTTCTTATTTACAACTTGAGGAGAAGATCCAGCAACCAGATTTTATTATGCAGAGTGAACTTTTCAAAATTAAATTAGCAGAGCTAACGTGGTGGCCCATAGTAAACTAATTAGTTGTTAGACTGTTGGCAGAGATAGCATCAACTCTTTCAGACTTCCTAACAAACATCCTTAAAAATGACAAGCAAAGGTTGTTTATTGCATTTTGGTTAAGCATGAAAGTACGCGTCCTCTTTAGTCAAAATGAGAAGGTAATATCGTAAGAAGCGTCTAAGGGACAGAGGAAATAGCCCCCAAACCCATGCTGATCAAAGGCAAAGCCCGTCAGATGGTAAGAGGTTTTCGTTACTACACTTTGAGTAGCTTGAACATCGGTAGCTTTATGACCCCTCAGGGAACCCACCTGCTTTGATCTGCAGGAACAGTCCAAGGTTGAAGGGACTGTGTGGGACGGAGCCCAGTGAGGAAACGCCACTCAAACACGCGACCATCCCACTGATGTGCTGCTGGGGGGGCCGTGGCTCCACTCGTGTCTTCCCGGCACCTGGGGGGAGAAGAGATCATCCATATGCAACAGCCTGACGGGCCTTTCACAAGTAACTTTGCACTTATGTAAAATTAATAGGGTATTCGTTATGAAATCCATGCAGCATCTTATTAAAAGTGCTCTGTCATTGAAAGCAGAAGGTGGAGGCTTTTTAAACTGGGGTTTTGTTGCCCTCTAGTGAATGAGGTCAGCATTATGCATGGGAAATTATTTTAATCGCTGCATAATTAATGTGTTCTGAATTGGTACAAAAGTGCAGCCAAATTGCATCCTGTTCCCACTTGAATTAGTTAACCGAGAGATACTGTTCCTTACAATGTGTTGCTTCCTTCCCTGAGCTTTTTTTTTTTTTTCCAATGAGAATGCATGATGGTGTGGGTATCGTGATAAGGCAAGGTAGCCAGAGACAAGGAATAAATCAACTAAATGGATCTGCAGCGCAGTAGCTTTAATGCATTGATATATACTTAATATGTCTCCTGAAAAGAATTTCTAATTATACTGTCATGGCACAAAATGCATTTTCAATAGTGATAAATTATGCCATCATTTACTTTCTGAGAACATGCTGAGATTTATGAAAGATTACTGCAAAATTATCATGTAGGGATAAAAAAAGCCAAATGCAGTTATCATTGGCATCAGGAAAGAAAGAAAGGGGGGAAAAAATCTTTCAATAGTGAAAAGTCTAGCAGAGATGATAAAATATTATGCAGCATGAAAATATGATGCTGTGGAATGAAATTCAGCTTTAGTTTGTGCTCTCACTCTGACGCTGTTACCTGCTTAGAGGAGGAGGTTGTCTCAATCCTGTCTCAATCTGTCTGCCAAAGGGTCTAATTCTTCAGTGACTAGAACTTGACATTTTTGCTTATCCAGTATAAAACCAGTGTGAAGTAGCATCAAGCCCCAGAACAGCACATGAGAAAATATGAACTTATCCTTAGTGGCCTTCACTCAGAACAGCTGCCAACTCAACATGAGCTGATCGAGAGTGCACGTGGAGAGGCTGCCGTTATGGAACATACATTTGTTACATGAGACTTGAAATCCACCTTCTAAAAGTTTTCTAGGTTTTTTACCTTTATTCCTCACTTGTTTTTTAAAGAAATCTACAGAATTGATGTCACTCTGTCCAACCCCCCCTGCCACTGCCGCAGCCTGCAGGACAGGTCCCAGCCCGCGGATGTGGTCAGCCCTTCCCGCAGGCTCAGCATCACCCGCTCCAGCAGCAGCCTCGGCCGCTCCAGCAGCTCCTGCGCGTTCCCAAAGAGGAGCGACTCTTCCGTGCTCTCTGCGGTCCCTTGGGATTTTTTTCTGCATCACATACAGTCCAAAAATAAGGAAATTCTTTTCTTCCCTCCATGCATCCTTCTACCAGTTCCTTTCTGAGCTGATGCTTCCCTCACTCGGAGGTGTCTATTATGGACTTGGATCAGAACCTTTTTTTTTGTTATAGGATTTTTCTTCTGTTTTTTCTAATGGGATTGGGAACAAGATGTATATTTTCCTGGTAAAGGCACCGCCGTCTTGTATAAGATTAGAGAACAGCGAGATGAAAGAACAGCTATTAAGGATGAAGGTAGCCCCCAATGGTGTGGGGCTGGGTAACCCGTGAGGTCAATTAGGGGTTCGGATAAGGCTCGGAGAATGACAACAGAGTCCTTTATTGACCACTCTGGGAGAAAAACGCAACTTAGAAGCAAGGAGATAAATAAAATTTTTATGGTGTTTGCTGCACTCCATGAAAAGCAGAGAACGGGTAAAGATCAATATTCTCCAAATAGAAAAGGACAAAGTTAAGGGGAAAAGTATCGCTTTCCAAGGCACTGTAGTGTATACAAAACAGGGGCACAAATTCTGAATTTTTCACACAGCCCAAGCTTTGCTGCCAGCCTGGGGGAAGCTGTGTGGGCTCCCGGGTTCACTCCCAGCTTCCTGTGCAAAGCGATGGTGATCTGACCTGTAGACTTGTGCAAAAAGTGCAATCTGATTTTCTGAGAGTGCATGAAGGGTTCCTAGTTTTAATGCAGGTTGTTGGGGTTTTTTAATTACTGACTACTTAGACTACTCTTAACAGACTGGATGGGATAGCTGGGAGAAATGGGACATTTGATCAAAATTCTTATCTGGAATAAGTCAAATGTACCCAGCCCCAGCACTCTCACTGAATTAAAAAGGCCTTCCCAATAAAACAAGATGTCGCTGAGCATAATAATAGATGGCATAAGTAAGTAATCCATTCACAAAAAAAAAAAAAAAGAAAACTTAAATAAAACAAAATACAAATATAACTGCGAAGTGTATGAGCTGCTTGTTAAACATCCCAAAGGTAATGCAAAGAGCAGGGCAGCCTGTCTTTCAGAAAAGAGCTGCCTTCAGTGTCTGCTGCTGTATGAGAGATTTCCAGCAAATCCTCTGTGGTCCTATTCTAATTTTCCACCTATTGGCTGTTTTTATTTGCTCAGCTATTCACTGTAACAGCATTTTCAGTACTGTCACATGGTGACTGCAGTTAGGGTAATATATGGTAGAGAGTTCACAGCCAATAATGTCACTATCCCTGTTTGTTCTGCAGCCTATGTGATCTAAAACCAGAAATGTGAAATAAAAATGTATATATTATTGACTGAGATGTTAGAACATGAGAGCGGATTCTGATCTTCGCTGTGCTAATGTAGGTGTGTGGTGACAATATTGACTTTGGTGCAATTCGATGGCGTTTTGTTAAGCGCAACCGTTTAGTTCAGGCGCGTTCTGTCGGCTTTGCGTGATGTATGCGGCTTATTCTCATAACCTGTAGCACCTCACTCTAAATTGCTTTTCAACGTTTTAGCTCTATTTTAGCCACTACAAGACTTTTTCTTATGAACAAAGGTGATTGGCAGTTGTTTTCATTAACCCAAGTTAGCAAACAGAAAATCCATCTCTTGTTCTGAGCAAACTCTTAATTTTTTAGGAAGTTTTTCCCTCTAGTCATTAGCAGGTGCTCCTGGCCAGCTTTGGTGTATTTTATAAAGACATTTACATTCATCTTCTTCATGCTTTACACTTCTTCTCTAACATTTTTTATCACGTGGTGAATTTTTTAAAAATATTGCTGTCTTCCTGTCTGAGTCTACATAGTCCCTGGAAAATGCTAACTAGAGGGGATGCCATTGAAAGTACTGTTTTCTGTCTATGAAATTTAACATTGTGCTTACATTAAAAAATATTATCGCAAATATTACAGTGAAGGTTGAAAGTGTTTCCTAAATACAGCCCCTGAAGTAGTTGCCATGTTGTTGTTAACAAAATGGAAAGCAAAATGCTTTCCTTTCTCTATCTGTTTATTAAATGCAGAGGTGATAATTGCTTTGGTTTGTTCACAGCTGGCACTAGATAATAAGTTTTATTTTCATTAGCCATGGAGACTGCTGCCATATTCTCCAGTTTTTTCAGGTCTAGTCACAGCTGGTTTTTGTATCTTTAAAATGAAGGCTACATTTGGTCCGAGGAAGCGTATTGAGTATTTTTGTAATTGAAACCCATTAATGAAAATTTCTTTTGATGGAAAGCGGTATTTTAAGGGTTGAGTTCCCCTCTGTTCATCAATGAAAGCACAAGTGGACCCAATTTCAGAGTCCAATATCTTTGGACCAGGAGAAGTGATCTCTTCCGCTGGTCACTGAAACTCTCCAGTGCAGAAACCCGTGTGTCATGAGGTCAGAGCACATCTATGACTATAAAATTAGGTGAGTTCTTTACAGTCTGGGGTTTTTTAACATTTCTGGACAAACATAGCTTTAAAAGATAAAGTGATCCTGGATGCTTCCACACCCACTAGTCTTCACTTTCAGTTCATTTAAAAATGAATTCTCGTTTTCTTTATATTTATTGAAACGTATTTATTAAATACGATACAATTTATGCAGAACAAATATTAGCTCTAGCACAAAATGACCTACTGAGCTCAAAGTCTGCAAAATAAAAAAGGAAAGCAGTTGTGCTAATAAGATCTGGCTTCACTTACAACACATCTGCAACATGAATCACTAGAAAAACTGCTTGTTTCTGTTACTGAAGGGACTTAAACCAGGACATTACCAACCAAAGAGAGATGTGTGTTTGCTTGCAAATGGCTTTGCTTGCAAATGGCTTTCAATACAATGAGTAATTAAGGAAGTCATATCTCACCGTGGTGTTTTCAACACCCACGTAGCATTTATTTCCAACCCTACCTCAAAAATGTCCCCTCATCCCTAGTGAACTTTGGCACCAGGGTTGCTGGGGAGTTCTCGAGGGCTGCGTGGAGTCGGGCCAACCTACAAATTATGCTCTGTCTTTGGCGGGTGGGAGGAACGGAGTCAGAACTTGGAGTTGCTTAATCCGTGCAGACATCGTCATCCTGATTAGAGTTGTGTATTCTCACCACGCGCCCATGTAGCCTGTTGAAATTTTGTCATTGGAAAACTGGAGTAAGCAGATCTAATCTGATGTCCCAGAGTAAAATTTAGTTTGGAATTGTTGCATGCAGAAATTGTAAAAGTTGATGCAAAATGCTTTGAAGCAGATGGAGATCCATAGAGTCAAAGACTAAAGCGCAGCATTTGATTCCATTTATAGTGATGGATTTGAGAGGGGGAACAGATTTAGTGCGTTTCCAGGTTAGTGGGGTGGCTCTGATTTGAGCCAGTGCAACTTGGAGGCAAAATTTTGCTTAACAATGAATTATTTTGAATGAAAGCAGACAATATTCAGTTTTTCACGCACACAAACCCCTGAGAATGCTTTCTCTGGGGAAAATTGTAGTTGATAAAAAAAGAATAAAATTTGAGGACTTCATTTTTCTCATACCTGCAAATTGATGGTAAAAAATAATTATCTTTGCTGCTCATTCACACATTTTCTCAGTCAAGAAGGCTCTGATCTCCAGTGAGATTCTTCAGAAACTGTACGAGTACAAGTAAAGAAAATGGATATTTGTTGTCATCTCTTAAAATCTGCAGTGCTTGCTTCATTAAACCCCATGCAAAATCTGAACTGTTGGTTCATGTATAGGTCCTTCCTTCTCTGCAGTATTTTCCAGTCTTCTTTTCTATTTGTTTTTATTAGTGATTCTGAGGGTATTTGGTACCTTGTGCACATTTTTTCTTATTAAAAATATTGAAGTAAATTTTGCTCTTAGCTCTTTTGGAGTAAATCCAGAATTAATGCTGTCATGGAGCTTCCTTCATTTTTGCAGTGCTATATATCAGTGCTCTGAGCCAGAGTCCCTGTATAACATAAAATTTAAATTCTAGACAACAAAAATATTTCAGTGAAATGTTTTTCCATTTTTTTCTCCTTAATCAAAATAACACATTTCACAGAAACACAGCTCTGATCATTCTCTTTGTGAAACACTGGAAATGGATTATCTTGTTATAAAATGTAAATCTCTGGAACCTGAATGACACATTTCAACTACCCACAAATCAGATTCTCTTTCCCAATAAACTTCTTTTCTGGTTTTGTTTTGTTTCATTATAAAAACCTAAAGCCTGTCAAAGTCTCAGAATGACACATACAACAGAAAATCAGATTGCTGCCCACCTCTATTAGTTTCTATAATAGTCTTCAACTACAACTAGGAAAAATGAAGCATTAGGAACAAAACTGTTTCAATGACAAGATGCATCTGAACTTCTTATTTTCTGACAAATAAGAAGAATATCTTTACTTTTGCCTTTGCTGCTTTCCAGTTTTCTGACAGTTATTTCTCTGCCTTCTTCAGCGCCAACAGAAATGAAAATATAAAGCTTGATTTAAAAACGGCAGACACTTTTCTGTGCTGTGTGACTGCACACACCCAGCCTGGGAACATTCCTTGTGTGGTACCAATTAAAAACACACACTTATCAAGGCTTTTTTTCTGACCATGCCTAGATACATGTTTATAATAAGGTGGTGTGCATTTTGGGAGCAGTTTTTCCTCCCTCAGAGCAGCAGTGGGTCGGTGTGTGTCTTGCTTGACAGATAAGGGTGGCATTCGCTCGAACAGGATCATCAAACCCAACACACTTTGACAGAACAGGCTTCATAAATAATGTGCATCGGTTTTTACTCTGTCAGTGTAAATGTATATCCTCCAGTACTGGTTTCCACTTGTTTCATCTGGAATGTCTAAGACTAATGAATAAATCATACTCCTGTATACATGTATGTATGCATATGTATGTGTGTATATTTATGCATAATTCATGCCATAAATATCTATCTTGGTCTGGCACAGAGACCATATATAAGAGTGGAGGTGTGCTGTACAGACACTGGTCTTTGCTTGATCTAAATGATTAATTGAGTTTCAGATGCTTCAGATTATTTCATTTAGCAAGAAAAATAGACGAATGCAGATTATGCCGATGCAGTCCTTTTTTTTTCTTTTCCTTTTTTTTTTTTCTTTTTTTTTCACAAAGAACTTGCAGCATTCCTGATCACCACTGGAAAGTTCTTTTTCTTATCACTCCTGGCTGTTTCCAGTCATTAATTGGCCCCAAATTGCTCATTAAGTTTTTCTTAGCCTGCCAGTTCTTCTAAGCTGTATGTGGTGCTTCCTTCTGCCTTCTCTCTTTGGTTCTCTTGTCACATAAATCTTCATAAACAAGAGTCATTGCCTTCCCTTCCATGTGTCTTTCTCTAAAAGAGCGGCACTAGCCAGGGTCTTGGGTTTATTTCAAGTTTCTGGCTCCATACAGGGGCATAAATTGTTGACAAGTTCCCTTTTATTTATAAAATGCATTTGAAGAACGTGAACAAAACAAGAGACACATTTTGCTTGGAGCTCCATTTCTTGGGCAGACTTTACACCATTTTACTTCAGTGATATTTAACCAGCTTGTGATTTAGTACACAAAACCAGTAACTTCAGCCTATAATTTAGCCTCTCGTTACTGTATCCTCATACGGCCTTCAGCTTTCCCTCTCCGTTCTGCCTTTCTTCTCTCCCCAGGATAAGAGACGGTCTTTGTTTTATAAATCACCGTGCAAATCCCCATTGTTAATTTGCAAGCTATAATTTACACAGTGCTGCAACACTTCACTACTGAAGCACCTGGGAAAAAAAAAAAGCTGCATAGAAAATGTGCAATATTGGCTGGAAATCAGCCCACAGGATTGTAGGGTGCAGAGTCCAGTTTTCTCTGTTACTTACAGAAAAAGAAGATAATTTAGATCTCACTGATATATAATTAGTACCCAAGAAGTAATATCTTCATTGGACAAGAAGGAAGGAATGGAAAAGGGTCCTCAAGAGAAAGGTCTCTGACTAGAGCTGTTGGCACCAGCACTGGATGCTGTTGGATTTTAGTAGATATGATACACGAACAGAGGCACTTGTCCCACAGCACAGTAAGCGCCTGTGTGCTGGGGCTCCCAATGCACTAATTACTCTGTTTAACACAAAGACATTTGTGAAATAGTATTTGGAAAGAAAAGGCGAGCTGTGTAATCTATAAGCTCTGGGATTCCTGCTAATGCTGAATCCCAGACCAAGTGCCCTCCACATGAGAAGAAATGACAAATGGCTTTTCTACTTTGTTCTTTTTTCGTTACATTTGAGGTGCAGGATGTGGTCTGTGGAACATTTGCAGTCTACCTTGTTCTCCCCAAAGTACGGACCGGTTCATGACACTCAGAAAGTGCCCAGTCTCACGGGCCTTCGGTGTGTTCTGCTGCTGGTGGGTGAAGATGGGAGCAGTGCTGCTCCCTTTGCCCTCTGGGCGGGTGATGGAGGCACTCGGAGCCTTGGAAGGAACACGTGCATTTCCCAGTCAGCTCTGGAAAACTGGTCTGGTAGGGAGGAGACAAAACTCATTTCTAATTGAATGTAGCACCAGAGGGGGGGAAACAAGAGGAAGAGAGCAGTACTTATGTGATGCTAAATGCTTCCTCTGATTTCTTTTGCACAAACTGCCCTGGTTTTGAGCGTGAGAGAACCCTCTTGTGCTGGCTCTGTGTCCCCCGCGCAGAATGAGCAGCTCCACGTCAGCCTGTGTCCAAGGATGCCCAAACTGGGGGTGGAGGTGGGGTGGTGGGGAGTGCCCAGCGAGCAGTGAATTCCCCCCAGGCTACGTGAGCAGAGATAAACTGCATTTAACCTGGATAAACTGCCCAGAACTCACCGGCAGCATTTCAGAGATGGGACTGGGTTTGGGCTGGTTGCTTTTTCTGTTTTCTTGGGGTTTGCTTTTGAGGGAAGAAAAGTAGGTTCAAGTTATGGTCAGAAACTCTGCAAGTTTGGAATTGTTTGACAAATCCAATATATTGCTTACAAAGTTTGTGAAACATCAAACTGCAAGAGGTTGGAACATCTACAGTAACAAGTAAGCAGCAAATCATGACAGACTGAGTGAGGAGGGTGTTAAATAAAGTCACAACAAAACCTGTCACAGGTTTTCAGATGAGCTTTGGAAGAACACCTGACAAGTCCCATTAATAGCAGCAGTTATTGTTTGATTACATTAGTGCTCTGAATGCAAAGGGGCTGTTATTTTGCCTTGCTGTCTTTGTAAGAAACAATGTTTTGGTCACTGTATCCTACTTTGTGAAAGTTGCTGAGCAATTTTATTTTCATATTAATTTATGATGTCCCTTTTCTATGGGGAGATGATTTTATTTTGACAAAGTGCAGCAGCACTCAAGAGCTCCTAATATTTAATGTATAGAGAAGGTCATGAATTCACATCCATGCTGGGGCCAATATTACAGTATATGCCAGAGATGGATGGACTTGTGTTCTGCCACACCGCTAAGGAAGACAGTAAATCATAAAGTGTTACTTCTCACCTTGCTGAAGTTGTAAAACTTCTTTATATTGAAAGATCCAATTAGGGATGGGGAAGGTCAGGTCATACAGAATTGGGCTTCCCAAAAACTGGAACTACCTCTCTGGGGCAACTGAGACGCCTTTTGGGGAGCACTTAAGGGGTTTTCTCCTTTCCTGTGCTTCTTTCCTTTACCCCATCTTGCTGTGAGATTTGACAGACAAGCCTTAGGCAGCAGCTGCTTTTCTGGAGGTTCCCAGCCCGTTCTGGTCAGCGTGGAGGGGAATATCCCGAGCACAGTATGGCTTGGCCTCTTCTCCTCCCAGCCTGGGAAAGAGCAGCCTTTGCTGACACTTGCTTCTAAATGAAACTGCTTCGCTCCTGGGAGCTCAGCACTCCCCGAAGTCCCGAGAACTGGTAAATAGCAAAGCTCTATGTGTTATATTTGGCAAAACTGGAGTGGGCTTAAGTGTAAAGGCCAATTAAGTGTACAGAGGAGAGAGGAACGAAATGTTAGGGACAAACAAGTTTGCAGGAGCTGGAGAAACTGTCACGCTTGGCAAGGCAGTGATGGACAGGGGTTTATTAGGAGGTGGGTAGTTGGATGGGGTTGACTGTCTCTCTAGCCAAGTCTTTAATTTTCACTTTTGTTGCCTAATTTGTGTTTGACCAGTAAACAGATCAGTGACATTAAACAGATTTTTAAAGAAACACAACGATTGTCTGTCCTTCCATTCTTTCTTTTTTTACCGATTTCTTCCTTCACTTGGGATTATTTCTGCCCTTTTCATCTTCTCCTCCTCTCCTCTCTACCTGTCTGCATTTTTTCCCCATATCTTTTGGATATTTAATATTAGAAAAGCAGCTAGAAGATTTAGGAGACCTTGGTCCTACTAGGTTGCCTTTTCTATGAATACTGGTATCAGAGGAATCCCCACCTTTCTTTCACTCCCTGTAAAGGGGGATTTGGGTACTTGACCCATGAATATAAACTCGCTGGACTCTTCTGCTGGGAAGAGTGTTGCTGTTTTTGTTTCATTGACCCTCCACTTGACCGATCTGCCCTAATGTTGGAGGCATGTGAGGAAGCATTTTAGTATTGCTTGCTTTGGGGACATCAGACATTTAACGTTAGCTTCAGATAATTATGTGGCTTTTGCTAAGGATACTTCAGATTAGTCAGATCGACTCAGCATATATGGACTAATCACTGGTTAGCAAACATCCATGTAATCTAACCAACGCTTCAGTTCAGTTGGGGAAAATGTCCCGAAGCTTGTTCTCCTTTGGTAAGATTGCATTAATTTCTTTTGATTTATTTCATAAAGTTGGATTTTTTTTGTTCCATTTTTGGTTTAGTTTGCAGGGTATTCGCCTTGCATTTAAAATTTGCAGACTATTCAGTCCCCCTCACACCTTTCTCAACAATCTGCCTTTTACAATATTCAAAATACTGTAGTGACCTAGACATGAAATGGCTTCAAAGGCTTGGGGAGCACAGATTCAAGCTCTGATCCTTATAGTTACTATCTTTACTTGCTGAAACAAATGGGAACGAAGGAAAACGACTGCCACAGGCAATCTGTGTCTCCAGTTGCAATCAGCATCTTCATGGAGAGTTTATAAGCAAATTCTTCAAAATTGTTCCTACGTAGTTTGAGGGGTTTTATCCTGCACTTGGGTCCATGCTTGATAGTATATGAATAGAATAACAGACTCTCTGATAATATGAGATATATATATATCTTTAATAAATTATTTAAATTCATTTAGTTGTGGGCATAGAATAAAAAAGAGATGCAGAGAATACTAAGCAGCAGGAAGAGGGATTGGTCTCTGGGAGTCAGGGTTTGGTTTTTGTGTTTGGTGCAAGCACGTATCATTCAGCAGCGAAACGTGTAGTAGTTACAGCATTAGTTGATTGGATAGCTAATAACTTTGATGCAGAGAAATTAACAAAAGAAAACAGATGGCATTTCTAATAGTAGTTAAAGGGAATAATTGTTCTATCTAGCAATTGATTGAATAATATGTCAGGCAATATCAACACCAAAAAGAAGGTAAATGCCAAACAAGTAAATGAAACAATGATAGCTTTTAAAGTTGTAATATTTGATTGGGAAAGAAATGAGCCTGGCATTATGTAGGGACTTTTCTGTGTAGAGAAATTAATCAATGTAAATACATTGGTATAATTTTTTTATACCTTTCATAGCAACATTAGCCAAACAAAGAATGAGATTCTCCGCACGGGGAGTCACACAGCTCTGACTGCAGCGCGGGGGCGACACTGGTGAGGTCACAGCGGTTCCTTTGCCCCAGCAGAGAAGCCCTAAGCCCTAAACTGCTGCCACATCCCCGTCCCGCTGCCTGTGACACTCTCAGCCCAGCACAAGGGGGGCTGCGGCGGTGCCGGTGCCACATGGGGCTGCGAAGCCAAGTGAGGAACCTCGTTGGTGTTCAGGCTGTAACACATCACACAGGAACGTGGCAGGTCCTCGTAGAAAATGTCATTCAAATACATTCGGTTCTATCACACACTAAACAACCCGCCCGTTGCCATATTTCACTGTGGCATATTTTCCAATTGCGATCATATAATTTTTAATATCCTTTAACCTGCTTGTTAGGAAGGAAAAAGAGAGTCTGTTTTTCTCTCCACCTCAGTTGATAAATAGTACCTTAGTGACATTGGAATAAAAAGTTAACTCAGAGTTTTGTGTTTGCAGAGAGTCAGTAATTTTCATGACTCAAGTTTTGATAAGCCAGATTTGAAACCCAGTTGACTGGGAAGGAATGAGGTAAAAGGAAAGATCTAGCACTCTTTTCCCAGGCGCCTCACATGCTTGGCTATGGAGCTCTGAAAACACTTTCTGATGAAGAGAGTAACACTCTAAATAGGAAAATTCAGATCTAACAGGTGAAAAAGACTAAATTATTGGATCTGAAAATCACTTGCTCTCTGGAAGGTTTTGCATTTCCAGATGTTACAGCCTGGACTTAAAGGAGCCTAAAGACAGTATGGCCGGTAGAATATTTTATGGTTTTAACATGTTTATGTACTGTGTGGCCTTTTTTAAAATCACTCTAAATGTATAAAGATTATAGGTGTTCATGTACGCTATACTTTACAAGAAGAAAATCAATTTTTCATTCCTCTGCGGCAGTTTGCAATACAACTGGAATATTACCTGAACCAAGTAAACAGAATTATCTTCTATCCTGAATAAGAAAAATGTAGCAGAAAGTCTTTATCTCTCTATTTTCAACTTTTATTATCTAAGTTTGACTGTAATTTAAAAGAAAGAAGGGAGGGGAAGATGAGCCAAATGCAGAATTGTTATGAAGGAAGCTAAGACAAGCCCCGTGAAAGGTTCAGAATGGAAATAATTTTCAGTTTAAATTATTTTTGCAGGACTGGAACGTGGCAGTCAGGAAACTTCGGTGAAAAGTCCATTCTTTTTTGTCCTACCTTTTCTTCCCATGTTGCTTTGTGTTTGTATGAATTGCCCATGGCCCAGGCTGCAAAATACCTGTCTTAAGTGTTCATTCCTATGGATCTGTTCCTGGAGTGTCTGAGCACTTCACACACATTAATAATTTTTCTTTTATAACCACCTGTAAACATTATATTGTTATATCATCCTTGTATTACAGATACAAGTTCCTCAAGGTCACATTAAAAGAACTGGGCATCAGATTTTGTCACGGGCCATTCTCTTCCCCCCAGTAGGAATCTGTTTGTAGTGACTCCCCTGCAGAACTCGGGAAAGGGTGCCTGGATTTGAGGGTCATTCCCTGGATTGCAGCAATGACCTCCCGGCCAACGGGGGAGTCAGAGCCGAGGCAGAGGAGTCCTTGGCTCCAGAGAGCAAAGAGCTTTAAGGGTTTGAGCTCTGAAGCTCCCGGCAGCGGGCAAAGGGAGGCTGGGTTTAAAGACACTGTCTTGCTACAAGTGTAGAGATTTGGATCAGAACCCAAAATTAAGCTTTTGAAAGATGGAAATGAAAAATGAAAAATCCCTGCAGCTTTTCCAGCGATGGCTGCTTTCTCTCTAACAGCACAAGTATATTTGTCTCATTAAATCTGGTCTTCAACATTCAGCAGTAAATATTGCTGCATAATTCCTACTCCTAAGTGCTTCCTAAAGGAGTGGCATCTCGTTTGACACTTGGTGCATTGTTTGCAAACATTGGCTACGTCTCAATGGCACATGGAAAGAGAAGGACAACCCCGCTTGTGAAATGTCAATACATTTTGTTGTTTAAAAGTAAGTATTTGGATTCTTTTTTACTTATATATGCTGTAATTATATGGAATTAATGGAACTGCACCAGTGGTCAGTGTCAGTGGAGTGTTTTACTCAGGAGATTTTCTGTATTACGGCCATATCTCACATTTTTGAGGAATATTCATCCCCTGCAATAACACAACGGGCCAATTATCCAGTGTCACATATAGAAACAATGAATGAACATTCATTCCTGCTGGGATCAGATGACTTTCACCGTTACGGTTTCTCTTCTTGTAAGTGGAAACTACTTTAGTGTCTTTAAAATTTACATTGTATAGTCTTCTGTTCTTTGCTCTCCCGTAGAAAATCCAATTATAGAATTTGACTTCATGAGCTTTTTCTGCTTTAGTGAAGTCCACAGACTGATATATTCCTAAAAAAAAATTAAAAAAAAAAAAAGCGTGGTAGAAAAAAGTGGGTTTAATTTTTCAATATGTATTGGAAAAAAAAGAGGTGTCACACTGGATCCATCCAACTGCATCTCTTAATGCTTTGCAATTTTTTGTCTTTTATACTTCCAGATTTGTCTTCAATTAAAGGATTTTAGAACAGTATTGTTTTCTTTTCCTAAATTTCTCAATGATGTTTTTACCTCCTGGAGTTTTTATTGTTTCATCTTTTGTCTTGGAAATAGCTCTGGATTGATGGGATGATGATAATAGCTATGAAAAAAATCATTCTATTGAACCTCAGGTTATTTCTCCCTTGAAATATTCTGGATAATTTTCTTTATTCTAAACTCTCTAATATGTTTCTTGAGTCAGCAGAAGTTTATTGTGTGAACTTATTAGCTGCCAGTGATCTTTGCTGGAAAATGGATAGCATCTGTTTTTTGGTAAGACTGATCTTGTCTTGTTTTTTAAAGACACCATCTGCTTTCCAGTGCTCCAAAGGGGACTGTGGTGTCCAGCGGGATTTTTATCATATGTTTGCCTCCTTTTCTGAACATCCAAATATTTTAGAGAGCAGCTAAAGGCATAATTCTTCCTCCTAAACAGTATACTTCTTTATATATTAAAATCACATGGAAGTATTTTCAGAATATTGAGGTTAAAGGTGTAAAATGCTGCTTATAAATGTTATACTTCCATATATAATAACGGATATTTAGTGCATACTCATAAAAAGCGATTTCTGGTACAGAGTCACTGAAATATATTAAATTAGGCAAACAACAGACCCATTTTCTGAAATGGGAGCTTTGGATTTGGTCTGCTAAAAATTACTCACCAAAATGCTCTCAGAAATGCCTTTTAATGTCACCAATCACATCTACATTTTAAAAAGAACAAACAAAATCTAGCTTTATTCAACTGTGAATTCTATTGACCTGATTGAGCAACTTCTGTTCCTGTGAAAATTCGTTACTTGCATGCTAATTACAATGAAACCCTTTCGTCAGGATCACGATGGGGTATGGGTGAGGATTCTATTGACATTTATTTTCTTTAAATCCAACTAACGCCCCGATCCCTTTCAGCCACCAGCAGTAAAGCACATGCTCAAGTTTTAAGCATGTGCTTTGGAATTTTGTTGAATTAGGATTTTGGCAACTGATGGGAATACTAATGTGAGTGAAATCATGTAGGTGCTTAAGGCTAGAAAGACCTGGACCATAGAAATAATAGAGAAACAAAACATAATTATTTCCCTCATCTGAGTTCACATTCTGTGGTTCAGAACTGAAACATGAGGACTGTTTCACTGGGCACTACTAAAAAAAGTTATTTATATCCGCATTGTGTAAAGTCCTGTACCACGATTACAGCTTTAATGCAGTATTTTGCCATGGAAGATCTGAGGCAGAGGCTGAAGTATCCAAGTGGATTCTTAGTGTGGCTGTTTCCCTAACAAGGCTCATACATTTTCTAGATCATTCTCGTGTAATTTTTCTTTGTTTTTCTCTGTGTTCAACATGTGCCAGGTGTCATTTCCAAGCTGATTTTGTGTGTGTGTGTTTGAAAGATGCACAACATGAGGGACAGCCAAGCAAATGCATTAATGGATGCAGCTCTGTTGCCGAGTAGCAGCGCCTGGTGCTGGATGGCGTCGGGACGCATTCCCCACGGATCATCACGGGAAAGGCCACCCCAGCCCCATCTGTTCGCATTGAGGTTTTACAAAAATAGGGCAGTCACATACCTGCCTTGTTTTATGACACTCACCTACACCACATCGCATGTAATGTCTTCCTTCATATACAGTAAATCCAGTGTTTGACCTTCTCCACACCATAGGCGTGGCTCGTGTCTCAGTAGCTTTCCCCGCTTGGTGGATCAGATGCACACACTTGTACAGAAGGCGTTGAACACACAAGCCTTCATACTGTGTTAAAAAGAAAAGACAATATTTTGCTGCATGTTAAAATTACATTGTCCCTGAATAACAACTGTTCCAGAGAAACAAGATATTGTATAATAATTAATTCTTCCTTGTTGCACAGAATGGAGTTGTATCAGAACACATCGATGCCAACATGACCATAATACAATGAATTTTAAGCTCTATTTCAGCCACTGTGAATAAAGGAGATTATTCCTATTAAGGTATGACTTTATTGCATGATGTCTGTAAGTGTTCTTTGGTCCTTATTTTTTACTAGAGGTGTTAAGCAGGTGATTAAGATGTTAAGCAGGATATATACCTGTGTACTGACATTCTGTCAACAAATGCTACGCAACACAGGGATCCTGGCTGAACACTGTTCCTTTTAACTTTTCAGGTCATGCCACTCCTGTCTGTCAGACAAATACAATAGGAATTACGCAATTTAACACCATTTCAGTTCTAATTGAATTCCGTTTGCTAAATCCTGAATAAATACATTACAACTGCTGCTTCGGTCAAACACAGAGAAATAGCCATCTTCTAATGACTCCCCTGTGGATTTAATGCCTATTCTATCTGTTAGAATAATGATTCCTACATCACTGGAATATATTTAAAGGATAATAGTTATTTAAGCATGCCAAGTCTTTATACAGCAGATAAGTATTTTTAATTTGCATGCATGAAATCAAAAGGAGGGCTAGAATAACTAGTTACCAATTTGTCTGTTTTCTAACATATCTTGGTATCAGAGCAAAGCTACAGGATTATGAAAGGGTTTTATGTTTGCTTTTATTATCAGTCTGAGGTGGGGAATCCCATCAAGGACGGGATCATGTCACCAAATACAGATAAATCCCATGGAAATGCAGCCCCTGCTCATCACCCCGATAATCTACTGGAGAAAATGAGCCACCAACCTGGGATTCATCTTTTTGGACAGCAGGTACATGGAAAAACTTAATGAATGACTCCATAAAGGTGATCTCAGGAGGATTCACAGATATTTTTTCCATTACCAGGATCTGAAGTTGAGTGAGATGAATCCCACTGAAGACCATAAATGAGAAGTCCATTTATGGAAATGAGATTCACTTTGGAGAGAGAGGTAAATGCTTTACAAGGTATAAGTTTGAGGGAAAGGAGGGAGGGAAATTACCTCATTTGAAAAGAAAAAAAAGGAAACAAACCAAAACTTGGAATCTTTGATTTGTTTCAGACCAGTTGAATATTTCAACTGAAAATATCACCAATTTTTTTCTTTCTTTTCATAAGAGATCTGAATCTGTTGCTGGTGATGTCACTCGTAGACCAGTGGTTGGGCATTCCCCTGTAACACGGGAGGCTGCACTCCCCAAAATCCTGCTCCAAACCAACAGAAGGAAGACTTGAACCCACATGTCCCTGTATTGAGACACGGCAGGCACTCACTCTTCTCTTGCTGGTTTTGTGAATGGTCACTTAAGTCTCCTTTTTGTTTTTATGTCAGCCCAACTTCTTTGCCAAATTTGACTCAAAATGCTGAATAATTTCAGTTCTAATTAACTTTTTTTGAATAAACTATTCACAGCCTCCCACTCGCTCTGCCTCCAAAGTTCCATCTTTAGCACAGATCTTGTGAAACAATGTGGATCATGAGAAAGAGACAATCTCACATAAATCATGTACTTTGCAGAACTTTTTAAAAATATAATGTTTTAAGCATAACAGTCTTAAAAACATATCAATGCTGGATGAATTAGGGCTGTGTTCCAATTAAGTCCATTGAAGCTTGAGTTAGAGGTTACAGGTTGAAGGTTCAGACAGGACTTGAATGACTCTCACTACAGAGGTGGATTTCATCTCTTTGAACAAACGGGGTCTCATCTGCGGTTAAGGCTCCTCAGAGGAGAAACACCAGTTCTTGCTGCATGAGCCCTGCTCCTGTAACCTCTCCCACCCAATTAGCCAACTGATGATATTTGTGTCTTGGGAGCAACGTTTTTAAGAGGGAGCTCTTTGCCCTTTCTGGTGAGGCAGAGACTAACTCTCAACAATGGAGAATTCAAAGGCTTATGTTATGTTTTGTCTCAGAAAGTTGCCTCCAACGTTAAATGAGTAGAATGAACACTGAAATTGAGAGTGTTCCCTTATCAACCAGAACAGAGAAAGGAGTTGCCTCTCCTGCTGCCTCCAAGTACACTGCTTTTTCTTCCTCACCACTACCCCTTTTTCTGTATTATTTTCCAAACGTTCAAAAACTCCTTTGTTTTTCATCTTACCCTGAACAATTTTTAATGTTTTACTAATGTTCTGAATGCAGATCACTGGGAGAATATAATTCACCCAGAAATTAGCTAGAATGTAGCTATGGCAAAAGAACTATGTAGCAGGACAATAGATGTTATAAGTTTAAGAATGTTTGATCTGTAGCACGTGATTTATTCTATTTTGGTGCTCCTGCTCAGTCATTTCCAGATAACAGTTTAAGGGTACGCAGGTGGCAGAGGGGCTCCCACTTTCTTTGCCCACGGACAGTGTGCTCACAACTCATTCTCCACTACCAAAGGAGAATCGTTTTACAATACATTCACAATTGTGCTGCAGAAAATTATATTTTTCTTATTATGGCTATCAGTAAATATCCCTCCTGGGGTGCATTGTCGCTAAGGAAATCCACCATGGGTGAGGAAAACATACTGAGTTCAGGACATTTAACCAGTAAAGGAAGGCAGCAAGAAGGTGTTATTTGGAAGCATGAGTTGAATGAGGGGATGAGGTACGGAGCCATTGACGATTGCCAAGACACCAGAATGCTTATTCATTATGCAAACTAACTTTTGCTGATTTTGCGGTCCCCAGGGACCGTCTTCATGATTCCACTTACACCCTTGGCCTTCTCAGTATGTTGGTAGCCACTTCCCTCTTCATCCAGTGGGATCCACAGCCCGGTGACTGATGTTACACATCCCACCGGATGGCAGTGGGTCCCTGGGGAATTCACAGGGGTCGCATTGCTCATCGTTACCCTTATGGTGATCCCTCTTGCCTTTAGGTTTAATATTAACTGGGTTGATGACAGAATAAGTGATTATTTTTTTTCCCCTTTAGTTCTTTTGGTATACTTATGAATCACCTTGCAAATAGCCCACTCCAAGATCAGGAACTATCAGCTTCTGTAGCTCTGTGTTGTTTTCATACCTAGTGGTATTTCTACTCTGGTCAATAAAGGATATGTAGGAAAAAACATGCAGTGATTTTGCTTCTTCAAGAATTAAACACTGAATGAGATATTTGGATCATCTGGCCGTGCTACTTGACCATTTGAATATTGTGGCCGAACGATGGCAATGTATTTTTGAAGAATTGTCAAGGGATAGTATATGGGCAGGTGTTCAGAGGATCCCCTGTAAGGCTGTCATGTTTTCTTTCACGTATTCCTAGACTTTAAAAATCGGTAAGAATGATTTGAAGAGGTGGTTAGTTGTGATGATAGGATGACATATGTTAGAATATATGGGGTTCCATTTTCTATCCTTCTCTTCTCCTTCTCCTTCTCCTTCTCCTTCTCCTTCTCCTTCTCCTTCTCCTTCTCCTTCTCCTTCTCTTCTCTTCTCTTCTCAGGGTGACCTTAAACTAATTTAATCTATGTAGATAAAAAAACCCCATCTTCTACCTAATGAAAAGATAAGATAAACCCACACAGATTTGAGGTGTATGATACACTGTTATGTGCTTACAAACCAAAACGTATTGGCAGCAGCCCAAAAGTGTCTTAGAAGATACACAGAAATAAGATAGACAGGTAGAAACAATTATTGATCAAGACCTTTTGTACTAGGAGCTAAAGTTAATAACATTTTATATCAAAATCAAGTGTGGATCCTCAGGGTGAGAGATGTATTCTGAAAATGTTTACTTGTACTTTGCTATGCGCAGGCTTGTAGGGAAGCCATTCAAACCCTGCAGCATGGGAGCAGAAAAATGGAAGATCACAAAAACTTTGGAAATCTAAGTGCTAATCACTAGTAGTTTGTTCTTTTCTTTAAGTTAATGTGGCTACATGTGACCAAACACAACTAGATAGTTGTGGTTTTTTTATTTAAAATTCCTTGGTACACAAAGCAACCAATTCAGGAAAGAACAGTCAGATTATGGTATCTGCAATTTGCAGGTGTAAAAGGGATGGCAGAGGTGATATCACGATGCTCAAACTGAACACAGCTGAGTTACTGGGCTCAGCGTAACCTCATGCAGAGGAGACTCTAGTTCATTGAGGACACCGTCTAAAACTGGTCCGAATGAAGGTTTTACCGTGAGTGTTTTGGGTCTGTTCTCTGCCAGCTAAAGTAACTTTGCTCCAGAATGAGACAGCTGTGAACAAGGGAAGAGCCCACAACTCTGCCTGCATTTACACACTGACGCTTGGAACCAAGCTAACAGTGCTCCCGATGTCAGTTCAGAGTTACAGACAATTCCCAGTGCCTGGAACACCAGGTGTTGGGAATTGTCTGTAACTCGGAACTTACGTATTCCCAGCAGGAGGTCTGAAAACAATTTCCAAACGTTTTGATCAGTCGCTCGCTGCTCAAAGGCATCTTTGCACGTTTGTAGGCATTCTCACTGTCATTTCAAATTAATGAAATCTGTGTCTTTCTTTGGGCCTGGCCAAATGTAGTCACGTTGTTCCTGGAGGGACAGGTACGGGACAATGTTCCTTTAATGTGCAACTACAATTGGACTGGGTTTTTTTCAACTAGAATTATTTTCTTCTTTCCATTTCCTACCCTGCAAAAACATGTGTATAATATTTCATTCTCTTTCTTCTTACAAGCTTTGCTAATTATACTACAAGTAAAGGCCTTACTCTTTTCTTTCTGTTAGGTTTGAAAAAGGATGCTTAAAGATGGCATTACCTTTAGGAAAGGTTTCTGGCAGAAGAAATTTCTATTCTCCCAACAACACTCAAGGCTAAGTTTGTTTTGATTGAACACTCTTCAAATGGATTTTTTTTTGCCTTTATATAAAGAATAGCTTTCCTTCGAAGGAAAAATAATATCTAAAGACTCTCTCACACTTTGGTTGTTTCCTCAGACACTATAAAGAATATTTCTTGTTTCAGAACAAAAAAGGAAATGAAGGCGTTCTCAGTTTCCCAGGTGTCTGATCTGCATAACTGAAAAACTGACAAATGGGCATTAGTAAAAAATCCAGAGTATGTAACACAGGATTTCACCGCTTGTGCTAAATTAGGAGAAAGTGGATTCCTGAAGTCATATACATTGGAAAAATGTGCCTTTTACTTTTTTACTCTGTAATCCTCCTCACAATTGGTGATTGCACAGCCCTTTGTTTCCTAAAAGGCATTTTAAAAATAGACTAGTATCAGGTCTTACATGAGCTTCGAGAGGCCCTAAAAATGCCATGAATCTCCCCAAGCAGGGCAGTATTCACTCTTCCAAAAGGGTCCAAAGCACCATGGTGAACCACAGTTAAATCTTACGATCATTTCATATCAAAATAGCCACATTTTTCATATTAGGGATGCAGCTTTTAGTCTGTGGGACTGTGAAGCATCTGGCCAGCATTTCACCTCTCCTGCGTCACTTCTGAGACTGAATTCTTCCTCCCCTTGTCAGATGATGGAAATCCATATCCAGCACCTCTGAGCACCCTGAGCTGCTCCCATAGGATACAGCCTGGACCAGTTCATCTTTGGAAGATCGGTGCTGGACTGAGGTATTTGGCAGCCTGATTCTAGATCGTTGTTGCAATAACAACATCCCTACCTTCATTTACAGGTGGGAACGCTTCACCTGCTCCCCCAGTGTTCCGTGCTGAGCAGAACCCCTGGGCTAAGCAGGAGACCAGAAGCTATGGAAGAAGCAGAAGGGAACCGGAGGGGAACCCTCTTTCGCTCAGCAGTTCTCAGAGCAGGGTTTCCTGCAGTCCCGTGAGGCAGAGCTAATTGCAGTAGGGATCCCGTGGGAATGGAGCCACTGGCCTCCACAGGGGAAGCTGGGCTGGTCAAAAGGCTGGTGCCTTTGACCTCGGCAGTAACGGCTTCTGGTTTTCCGTGCGGTTTTCCCAACGTAATGGGCCCTGCTACCTTTTATGTGGGTAAGCAAAGTGAAAGCCTCAGACTTAAAGTTCTTTTTTTTTGCTATAAGGTTTTTACAGAAGATGAGATGGGACAAACTCAATTGTGACTTTAGATCTTTAAAAAAAATAAATTGCAGACATGCTTGCTTAATTTGCATATATCTCTGAGCATTTGAGCTTACATACATTAAAGATACACACTGCTGCCTGTCCTGAGCACCTTTATAATGCGGGATGCTGCCAGAGACTGCCTTGCCATGAGTTTCTAGTAATTATTTGTCATGAAGCTATGGCAATCACTGAAATGACTCTGCATTTGCTCTATTGATTGTTGGCCCACCAAAATAAAATTACATTTGGCTTCAGATAATTCATTTTCTGTACCTGAATATCAGTTTGCTCTCTGCTGAGACCTACCAGCAAAAAAATACAGTTAGTGGGCTAAATGTTAACATTTTTCTTCTTATTCTGAAAACATCTCATTATAGATAAAAAAAAAAAAAAAATCACAGTGAGATACAACCATGAAGTGGCATTTACCTGTCTGTATCTTGTGAGTTTTATTTCTAGGAGTTGGGTTACTTACAGGCCCCAGCAGAGTGTGGTTGGAATAGCCCTGATGTGTCTGGGAGCCAGAAAGGCGCAGGAGGTAAAGCAGCAGTGGATGGGTTAAAAGGACACATGGAAATTGGGAGGAGGGATCTCAGGAATCTGCTCCTGGGCTGAGCCCCTGACTCTGAGGGGTGTCCTTGCTGACTGTCATGTAGCACCAACACTTTAGAAGGCTGGAAAACTCAAGGGGCATAATTTTGTCCGAGATGCTTTTCTTCAGTGCCCACATCTCTTCTGTGCCTTATCTGTGTTTAGTCCCACAGGCACCTATTTCTTGAAAGCAGATGCAAATCTTCAGCATTAATAATTGCACGCTGCAGTGAGGCTCTCTGCTGAAAATTTGGCTCTGTGCTCATCAGCTGGTGGCAGAAAGGGAGTGCCATTTACCTTCGGTTGTGACTTGTGCAGAAAACTGTAAGTATTCCTTGTACAGAGACGATATCAGGGGTTGGTAAATACAGGCTGACTTGTACCAGTCATTTAAAAAGAAACTGTAAGTACAGTCTGTAAGTTTGGCAAAGGTGCTGATAGCTTTAGTGCGTGTAATGCAGCAAAATTTTAAAAATATGTCATACGTGAATCCAATAGCACACAGTTGTTTGCCATTTAACCCCTACTGTTATTGCCTCATACACAGATCAGTGATCTCCAAATGCCATATATTAACATAGGAAACAGTCCTATTGGAGATGGTTGGGAACAGAGGGTTTGATTCTCCTTTATCTTGTGGCTTTTTAGTACCAGTCGAACCAGCCCAGAATCAGAACAGCTCAGATTCCTCTTTGCACACCCTCTCAGGCATAACGCTGAATGCTGCCTTGATTGTTTGCAGATGGTTATAGCAGAACCATTTCATTACACTGGGAGATGCTCATCGCTCCTCTTACAGAACTGTAGACATTTAGCAGGTTCAAACTATTTTCCCTTGAGGTTAATATAATGATTCCTGTTGATTCCAATGAACATTGGACAGGGCCCTTAGTGCAGCTTTTCCCTGTATGTTTTAAAATGAACGTTTCTTGCCAATATTTTCAGGTTTATTGTAGCTTCTTTCTGCCTCAGGCAAGGAAAAACAACAGGACACAATGACAGCACATTATTGGAAGTAGCATCATAAATTCTAAATAGCTATAATTAGCATGTGACCCAAAAGAGACCTGCATATAATTAATATTGAAATATGGTGCATGCATTTTATAGGGAAACATATTGTGTATTCAGAGCGGAACGTTTGGAGAAGGGAGGCCTGTCTGTAAATGGCTTGTCATTTTTTCATTTTAATCGGAATTGAAATTTCTGCACTTGAAGAAATACAGAATGATCATTAAAAACACTTGGACTTTAGAAATGACACCACCTGCTTCCTTTTCCTCTGTTTTATTGTGACAGTGGGAAAAAAAGCCTTAAATCTTCAACTGGGGAAATGTGCACTAATGGGGAACCAGAGCTCTGAGGAGCCGGCAGATTGACAAGCTGCTCAGGAGCATGAGGCTTCTCAGCAAATAACACTCCCGTCTCTAGTAGCTTTTGGTAGATTATGTCATATCGAGAAGTCCATACTTATTCGAGCCCAGCAAAGTGAATGAATAACAGATACATAATGAGCATCCGTGAAAAAGGGAGAGAACATCGCAGATATAAGGTGAAGATTAAGAGGGGCAAAGCCACCAGTGAGCTGTGGATGTGTTGCCTTCTGAGTGACATTGAGTTCCTATCACACAGCAGCTCATTACACACTCTGTTTATACCAGAGGGAAACAAATATAAAAGTTAGTCCTTTATATTTCACATTAAATGCAAAGGGTTCAAGGGAACTGAATGACTTCATTATAGAATCTGGTACCACCCTTTGTATTTTGCTGGCTCCTATTTTAAGTAAACCGAATAATGTTAGTGAGCTTTTTAAAGACTTTATATCAAATATTTAATTAACATTTATTCTGCAACTTTGGAAGCTGAAGCTTTGGATCCAGGATATAATTTTTTATCAGAAAGAATAAATATAAAACAGACATTAAGTAGAAGCAATAAATTTCATTTTAATTGTAACTCTGGAGATGAGATTCTCACCAAAACACATTTTTTTCCTCTCTGTAGCTTTATTTCTCAGCTCTGTAACTGAAACGGGGCATTGTCCAGCTGTATTTTTGGTTATATTAGTTCTTCCAGTTATTTTTTTGCACTAGGTTAAATGTGACTTCATAGTCACATTTTCAAGCATTAGTCTTCACGAACAGACCATGTCATGGATTAGTAGCTGCAAATTCAACACTTTGGATTCTGTGGCAATTCTGTCTGATTGCGTTGTTGCTACGGAAAGTATCTGGTATTTTTGTTCTTAAATCTCCTGCGTGTGCCTGTGTGAGAGACTAAAGCAGGGCTGCGGGGAGACTCTCCTGCCTGGTGCCCGTGGTAGATTTCCCTGGTTACGTGAGGTTTGCTGGGAGGCAGAGCTGGGCAGGAGCTCGCCAAGGTGAACCCTGGTGGCAGTGGGAAGGGCCACCAGTTGCTCCCAGTCTGGCACTTTGTGGCCAGTCAGTGCTGGGGACTGGTGTCTCTATGGGCTTGGAACCGTCGCCCAACATAAAATGCAGCTTTCAAATGGCAGTTCATTAAAAATAGACTAACAATGTTCACAGAAGTGGCATGATTGGTCCTAATAGTTTGTTTCGCTGCGTTTCATGTGTTCTGAATGTTTTCTTCAATTAATAATTATTCTGCATTATTCTTTCCCTTTGCTAAATAGTTGTTTAATATTATGGTTGAAAACAATGAAACTCTGCCCTTGCTGTGATTTTCAGCCACTTAGTTCTGGGCAATGGGTTGCCCGTGAAAACTCCTGATATGTCTCATGGCCAGAAGAAATAAAAAAATTAAGCAAACTGAGGTTATTATAGAGCAAATTATAGACTTCTGCAGAATATTGCTCCGTGTTGTTGCCTCTTGGCAAGCAAAGCTTTGGATGGCCGTCCCAGAGAAAAGCTGAACCATCTCCCGTGTGTTTTATTTACATTAAATGCTTCTAGAATGAATCTGATACAGGTTCAAAAGACTGCAGAAGAGGTTACAAACAGCTCTAGAAAAAAGGGAGAGCGAGAAAGGTTCATCGTGCTGGTCATAATGATAATTGAACTTGAAATGTTTATTAATTGAGTACTCAAGCTGCTTGAATCTCCACATTTTCATGCTTTTCATTATATGAAAATTATATGACAAAATGCAATTAATTTTTTTTTTTTTAATTGCTGCAGAGTGTGTTATTAGCTTTATTTCCAGGACCGTCTTGTTGTTTTACAGTGCTGAAAGCCAACCATTCCTCTTTGGCACACAACACACAGCCTGGACCTTCAGACCTCGGGGACACCGGGCACATTAATACACCCAAAAATGCACCCCAAAAAAAAATTGTTAATACAAATACACCCAAATACACCCCCCAAAAAAATTGTTAATACACCCAAAGTGTGTCCTCAGCCAGCATTCACCCACAGCAGAACTGTGGGGCACTTGTTTACGGTGCTGTGATAGGCGATTGAGCAAAGAAAATCATATTTCAGTCCAATCCTACTGAAATTGATGGAGCCATTAAACTGGACTACTGAACTGGGTGGTTAGACTGGGCTATTCCTGAAGACCAGCAAACTTCTAGTGATAGCCTGATCTTAATTCCAAATGATGTGTGGCCCCTGCAGATGGCTTACGGAACGTATCGGTAAAGTAAAAGTCCAGTAGCCTCTTGCATTCTCTGATTTCTCCAGCTGTTTAAATAGTCCACTCACTTTTCTTCCTTTGTTGTTAAATAGTAAGCTCCAAATAAGGATCTCTGTCAGTCAATACTGCAAGTGTTTTTATTTTACCCTTTTCAAACAGTGAATATCATTTTTAAGTTGTTACAAGGTACTAGTTGTACACAATATAATGCTTCTGATGGTAAAATTGCCAGTTACACGTAGTAATTCCTTCATTGGCTGTCAGACCTGTCATGTTGCAGAAAGGTAGGTCAGTTGAATTGGTTATTAATGGATGCATTCAAAAATAAGCATTTAAGGTTTGTTTCCACACAAAAAGGACTGCCTGCATCATTTATCTGTAGGAAGTGAATAATGTCTTTATCCTTTTTAGCCGATTAATAAACTGTGATCCCTAGAACAGTAATTTCGGGATCATGTCATTATTTGCTAATTCTTCATTTCTTAAGAAAATATTAAAATTGCAGTTGGCCACAGCAGGACAGGCCCATGCATCATTGAAGAAACCAGTAATTTATGATGCATTTGGAACTCCGTATTAACATTCCAGGCTGTAATGAAGTTTCATATCGAACAAGGTCAGGCCTGATTGTATGATTTAATAATTTGAAAATGTTATTAAAAGTTTGCATTTCTCTCCAGCTTTCCAGCATGACTGTTTTACTTTGGGCCACTCCATTAATCAAACCCACGTTGGCTTTGGTGGGTCACGTTCATTCCATCACCTGTTTCTGCAGACACGCAGCGATCAGGTTAACCAAGCTCTGGAGGGGTTACGGAGTTTTCACAAGTGGTTGTTTTTTTTCCCTTTTCCTTCAAACCTGGAAATTAGACACGCATCAGTTGTGGCCAGGCCTTCTTCATGACTGGGCCATCCCACTGTGAAAGCTAATGACTTACACCGCAACCAGGTTAATGTATTTTTTGAAGTTATTCTTCTGCTATGCTTCCAATTAATATTCCATTTTTCCCAAGCTCTCAGGGTTCGGAGCTGTTACTGGTCCACACGGTCGCTCCAGCCCGCGTTGACCCCACTGTGGCAGCACCCAGTCCCTCAGAATCCACTGGCTTCATCCCAGCTGCACGGGGAGAGGGGAACTCCTGAGCTGAGAGGACAGAGCCGGGATCTCTCTGCACAGAGGGGCTGCTTACACTCCAGTCTCCAAAAGCTCTTGCTTGAACCTAATTCGTGTTTTGGGAAACATGTAGAAACATTCTTCATGTTGATGAAGTGCTGTTTGGTAATGGATGACACCTACAAACAGGAGTAACTCAATGGGCTTTTTTCCTGTGATTGACATCGGTCTCTACAGCCCCTTAAATGTAAACCAGGCACAACACATCGATACTTTAGGTACTTTTAACTGAATAAGGCTGTTATTGAGTTTGCTGTTTGCAAACCCCCATTAATATCCACATTTTTCGTGTGGAAATCTGTGAAATTGAACCCCTCCTGCAAAATAACACTAAGCCATCTTTCATCCTGCTACTTAGCAAGGACCTTTGGTCCTTGTTTCTCGCCTCCTTTCCTCAGCTATAGCACTTGTCAGTTCGGATTATGCATACTTGTAAATTACAGAAAACGAAAAAAGATATTATCCAGGTAGAAGGTCATGGAAGCTTTACAATGTGGGCTTTGAATAATCCCACATGATAACTACAGTGTTAAATTCAGTATGTGTATATAAATGTATATATGTATTACATATATTTTTACTTATATGTATTTATATATAAATATATAGCTATAAAACATTGTAAGCATTTCCTTTTCCAGCAACAGCTAAGCCCCAATACTGGAAGATACAGCAGGAGTTTCACCATTGATATCAACACTGTTGGATCATGCCAAGAGGATAAAATAAACAACTGTCGTGGATGTTTTGCCTCCGGGAACTTATTTTCTTTTATTTTGTGGCAGAGCTGGTCGTCCTCCTGGAGAAGGCAAAGCACCTCACGAGGAAAGAGATCCTTCAGTGAACGCTGCTGTTCCAGCCAGTCCTGCCGGCGAGAAGAAGGGTGGGAAGGCTGCGTGCAGAAAATAGAGCAGCTCTGACTTTGCCCAGAAAGCTTCGCAAGAAAAAGAGGACCTTCATGGCTGGTATTTTTGCACTACATATTCCACATTCACAACAAACTCATGATGCCTGAAAAGGTGGGCTGTAATGGGAAGGAAATGAAATGTGGGGCTTTGAAAGCCGAGTGGCTGGTTCCCTGCCCTGTTCTTCTGGCTTTGTGAAGGCCACGAAGGTTCACTGGGGCGATCGGGTAGGAATTCCTTTGGTGTAACTGAATTTGTGATGGCTCTGATCCACCTACTAATGGTCTGTGGCATAAAAAGCGTGTCAGGGAGGGGATTCCTGGAGAGTTCAGCAAGGCAGAGCCAACGGTGTGGTTCCAGGAGCTGGGAAGAGGCGCAGGCGTCCGGCTGGTGGCACCGTGGGCACAGACCCCGTTCCCTGTCCCCAGGTCCCAGGGGAGCACCGGGGGTGGGACACGCCAGGCACAGCCGAGCTGGATCTGCTGCACTTCTGCATCTGCAGGTTTTGTTCTCCTTTCAACACTCTGAACTGTAAAATAATAAATGTGCATCCGCAGACTGTTATCTGCGGGCCTTGCCAGAGATATGTCATCCGATTATGCATGTAGGTAGCATTTAACATAATCTGCCCTGACACATTCATGAGATAAGACAAAAATAATATTTTATCACCATGCAGCAACAGCCTCTTATCAAACTCCAAAGTCTTAATTAGGGATTTCTCTCCAGATCCCCACTTGTCTGATGACCATATAAATGTCTAAATTAGATAAATAATATTGTCCATACTGCATGATACTATACAGCCATTTAAAGCCCTCGGCAGTGAGCCCAACAGAAACATTTCCCTTTTATGTTGCTAGGAATTCAGCTAAATATGTGCATCTAGAAGTCCCTCTTATGATATTGATTCTACTTTTTAACTTCTTTATAGTTTCTGTGAGGGAATGCTATTGTCTCCATTCTTCATAAACTGAGAGATGAAAGGGTGTTGGGTTGTTTATACTTGGCATAAATGACATTTTATATTTTATTTCAAATTTTAATCAATATTTGGTCTGTAGTTTGCAGATTAATGTACATGTAAGATGTACGCATTCTACAGTGGGAAAACCTACCCAGGGCTCATTTATATTCCAAATCTATTATCCCTATTTTTCTTAGCAAAAAGCTTCCTGCAAATTTAAACTGCAGCTTTCGAGTTCCTTATCCATTTCCACCACTGTAGGAATTATAGCTAATATTTAAACAAGTTTGTAGTGAATGAGGCAAACACTGAGAAGTAATATCTTAGTCTCTAAGTAATACAAAGCCATGTTTCCAGAATTTCCACCTGATTGTTCTTTAAATGTAAATAGTTGTATTTGGTTTTTTTTTTCAAGTAATTACGAAAGACAAAACATTCCTGAAAGTGTCCACAGTCCAACGCAGGAGTGTGCGACTCCTGCCTCCTGCACGAGGAGATTTGTGAACTAACTGGGACCTTGCTGCAGGTCCAGCCAGGAACAAGGGGGATCAGCCACATGGGAACAAATTTTCAAATAATTTCCCCAAACATTAACTAATTCAGATACTTGATTCGGGCATTTTTTTTGAGTTTTCATATTTTTCCTTGTTTGGGATAGCATATTACTTTAATATGTCAAAACCTTGGTATGAATGGAGAATAATTCCTGGGATTATCTAATATTTACCTGTTAGATTGTGGCTTTATGCAAATTCCTGATTTGCTCCTGTTTTTGGTGGTGCTTGGACAGGAATAAATGCCAGTAGAATCCTATTGTTTCTGGGTCTGTGGCTGACCCTGTTTGTGACACTTGAACTTTGCATTTCTGCTGCTCTCTCCAGAGGACATTTTGCACAGCTTCTGTTCCTTATTATCTGTTTGCATCGAGCTATTGTTTGGGGGTCAGAAATTACACTAAAATATGAATAACTAACAGTTACTTTGGGTGTTGCCATTTCCTCTAAAAATGAAGAGAGCTCCTTCTTCTGTTAAAAGTTTACTTATTTTTCAGCTTTTTTACTTATTTTTATCAGATTTTCTGGTATAAAACTGATTTACCTGTGATATTTCTTTCTCTCCTGAGAAATTCACATCTGTCTCTAGCATCTGTCTCTAACTTCATTCAAAAACAGTGGTGGTGAGGAACATTAATTTTATGGATATATTTGTATCATTGTGTTTCTGTCAATAAATCATTCGTTATTTTCAAGAAGAACCTGCAACCTCTACCTACCAATATTTTTCAGAAGCTGAGCTAATGCACAGCAGCTAAAAATAATCTCATGGAACAAGGATGAAAAATACAGAGAAGTCAATTTTGTGAGTTAACAGTGGCATCTTCTGAATATTTTTACCAGAAAAAGGACCAAAGAATCAGCAAAACATCATCTTGTTTCAGCAAAATTTATAGTAGTAATCAGTTCCTGTACAGCTTTGATACCCTTTCGGCTTTGAGTCTTGATTTAAATCGCTTCTCTGGGAATATTGTGAATAAACCAGTACCCTGCACACAAACACAGTCCACAAAAGGCACTAATTCTCTCCCCAGAAGTTCCACCTCTTTTTTTCTGAAGGCATCTGGCTCAGCAGAGCACTCACATGGGCAGATACTCAGAGGGTTTCAGCACGAAGCAATGTTTTTGGGTCCTTTGACCAGGTCCCGGGCTGTGTCCGGGCCTGACTGCGGAAACGCCGTCCTCGTGGGTGAGTAAATACAAAGTTGTGAACGTGCCCCGTCCTGAGCGGAGAAACGCACCCAGGGAGCGGGTGGGATCCTGGACCACGAGTGCTCGTTGCTCCGTCCCTGCCCCCATCCCTCCGGCGTGTTCTAGGACAGACCCGTGGCAGAGAGGAGAAAAGGGAAAGATGCGTCACAGCCTGCGGGTAAAGAAATTCCTTCTCCTTCGATAAACCAGGAGGAAAACTTTGGGATTCCTGAGCTCCCCACCCCTGGGACGGCGCTCACCGCTGGGACGCCCCTCGCGTGAGGACAGAGCTCACCCAGTGCCACCTCGCCCCTCGCCTGCTGGATTTACGCCACTGCGGGACCGAGGACAGCACAAGTCACCAGCCTGCACCCTCCTTCCAAATCTGCAGCCTGGTTTTAAATTGCATCTTTTTGGGAGGGTGGGAGGCAGTAAATCTCCATGTAGATGTATACTCCAGAAAGAACATGTTCTACTTTTTTATTTTGTCAGTTGATATAAAACAGGGCATCTGTTTGAAAAAGAAGATTACTAGTTCTGGAATAATTGCAAGAAGTAATTAAAACTGGGGGTTTTTTTCTTCAGTTTTCTTTGGTAAATATTTCAGGTTCTAACACTCGTAAACTTGGAGAAAACAATACTAATAATTAAGAAGGAACAAAAATAAGCCAGAGAAAGCTTTTAAAAAATTAGAATTGTTTTCTGTAATCCTCCACTTCAGATACTGTATGCCAGGGCTCAATCTTTGGATTTCTTTAATCATTTGGATTGGCCTGTTCTTCCTCCTGATTTATCCAGAGCCGCAGAAGGATTAAATCAGCGTAATGGACACTTGTTAAGTGTCTACATCAGTCTAATCAGCTTGACAGTGTTCTGGTTTATTCCTCCGTGTAAATTGTGGTCTCGCGCAGATGCTGTACTGTACACAGCACCACTTAGTGGCAGAAGTCTACTTCAAATACTCCCCTCTGAAAACTCTGTTCCGAGTCAAACCAAGCCAATCCAAACTCTCCTTTTTCCCTCCTTCCTGACTTTTCACCTCCGGAGCCTCTCAGGGCTGCTGTGCGTTTGTCTCTCTGGCACAGCAGCACTTTGGCTCCGAGCAGAACGGTGCCAGCACATCCCTTTCCCAGTCTGTCTCCTGCTCCCTGCGCCTGTTCCTCCTTCCACCGAGCCCTCCGAGGCGGACGGGAATCTTTTGCCTGCGTAAGTGGCTGCCTGAAACATTTGACCTCAAGGTATATGCCATGTGTACATGAAAGGTGAGCCCCCAACCGCTGCAGCGTGAGCAGAAAAGAGAAGAGAAAACCAGCAGAAGGCGGGCTGCGGATGGCTCTCTCGCTGCTTCCCGGAGCCAGAGCATATCCAAACGATTCCCACAGGTATTTTGTCTTTGCAGGACATTGATGTCAGGGATGTTTATTGTATCATATTGAAAGAATTTGTTTACTCTATTGAATTTTAACAGTGTTAGCATGAACTTTCTAACTTTGGGGATGTAAAGAGAACTAATCAGTGTTTAGGGAGAAAGGAACCTATGATAACAACGCCTGGAAAATTAAAACAGACAGATACCCTTTTTCTCACCAAAACTCGCTGAACCTTCCAAAGAGAGATTGTGCTGTCACGCTACAAACCCGCCGTGGATGAGGAAAAAAGGTGCTTGATCAAGACACATAAAGTAAAATTTGCTGAATTTGCTGTTTATTTCCAAAACACACACTGGACAGGCAACAGTGGGCTACAAACTGCAGGTTTAATTTGAAAGACACCATCTCCTGTGCCATCGCTCTAATTTTATTTTGCTGAGAGTTTCTTTACAGCACCTGCAGAAACGGCTCTTTTCAAGCCATAGATTCCACACGATGTTTGTCAGTGAATAGGAAACAGTACTGGTAGAGAGGGTAAATTCCAGTCTTACTGTAAAGCTCCTCACAAGCTTTTGCTGTTTCTTTCATGAGCCCCATCAGCCCCCGTACTTCTGAGGCTGCTGCCCATCAGTTATTCCAACACAGGCCCCAGGAACAATTTTTTCAATCAGTTGTGTGTCCGAAATGCAGATGCAATCGCACGTCTGAGTTGTGTGTACAATTACTGAGATGCCATGCGTGCGCAGGGTAATTTCTCACATAAATGCACTTAATTAGTCATCTGTGCATGACTTTTCCCATTTGCATACATACTTATGGCAATTTTGCATGCAAATTAAGCACTTTTTATACATATATATACGTAAAAGTTTGACTCTCATCATGTTTACTGAACAGAAGCTTATGTTAGATCTGGAGGAAAATAATTGAGTTGTCTGACAGTGTACAAGACAATGTGGTACTTCATATGGATTATTACAGTGTCCGCATCCTGCTGAGGTGTTCACAGTAAGGTTATTAGATTTATCTTTCATAAAATACTTAAGGATCAGCTTAACAGGACCGTTCTGTTGAAATATCTGCATATGTAAAGTACAGGTTACCCAGTTCAGCCTGTAACCTGCACCAGATATAATTTGTATTTGTTGTTAAAATCTTATCATGAAGATGTCCCATCTAAGTCCTGTGCCTCTTCCCAGGCTGCAGTGGAGCCTGTTACATGATTTTGCCATTTCCTATCGATGGATGAGCACAGTCAGAGTCACTGCAGTAACGCCACTTACACTGAGCTTTATTAAGCCACTGGTCTGCATGGAATGCAGGAGTGTTTCCCATAGCATTTCTCTCTCGGAGAGATGGAAACCACACACGTACCCACTGGCTGCCAGAGTTGCTTTTACCTGGGGGTTTCCCAGTCTTGGGTGTACCGATATTTTCGGTACCTCTCTGCGTGTCCCAGATAGAGTTCATCCGACGGGGGAGCGTGCGTGCAGCCGGGAGCAGGCGAGGTGCTGTGAGAGCACAGGATCTAACAGGATGACTGCAGATCATCTCCTTGCCTGAGTGCATGAACAGGGAAAATTAATCGTTGGCGTGCAGATATTTCTAGACGCTGGCAAAAGGCTGTGGTTATTCTGTATACAGAACTCTTTGGGCTCACGTGAGAACCCCACCAACATACAAAAATAGCATATATCAGTTGACCAGTCAAGTCAGGTGATAACCACCAAAATTTTAACCCATCTGACTCTGCTCTTTCTCTTCTTATCTGTTTCTGGGTGTGGAAGACTTTGTTTTTATTATTCTTGGCCTATGGTCAGTCCATCTTATTCAGCTGACCATGCATGAATAGTTCCCTTGCTTTTATCTCTAGCCTTTATTTCACTTAAGCATGTAGTATTAGTGGTCGAACTCATCCACATCATATTATTATTCTCATTAATAGCTAAATCATCAATTCAGATATTCAAATAAATTTCATATACATTTTTAACTTGACTGAAGTTGTATGGAGACAAACACTGTACATCTCACTACTTTTTTTAATTGGAAATATGCTCTATTTCTTTGTGTGTGTGGTATTTTGTCATAAAGTAATCTCTTACAAGAGCACATCTCATCCTCTCTCTCCAAGTTTTCTTTTCAATTCTACCATTCAAACCCCCAGGCTGTCAAAGCCGTCTCCTGTCCCGTGCTTTGTCCTCCAGGTGGGTTTTGACCAAAAATGCTAAAAGCTCTAGAAAATGACTTCATATTAAAAAGGTAACTGGGGCTCTCTCTGAGGAGAGAGCGTTTAGCATGCACACCCCCAGCTCAGAGCCTCTGCTGTGGTGCTGAAACTGTTGGATATATTCAAGAGGAAAAACTATTTGGGAGGCATATAAACAAGCTGGGTGCCACGAAAGCAGAGCAAACTCAGACTGTAACTTCTACTTATGCTTTAGCAATCTGGGCAGAAGAAAACATATGCTTCTTTTTTTTTTTTTCTGATAAAGAAGAAACATATGTATTGTCAATAATATAAGAAAGCCCGATCTGGGCCTCACGTTTTTGCTAGATAGAAGAGGGTTTATTTATTAATACTGCTGCTTGTACCTGTGTAACTTATTTTGAGTTCTGGACTAGAATAAGTTGAGAACCTGTGTCCTTCCTCCCACTTGTAAAATGGCACAATGGCTATTAATTTTTTTTAATTATTTTTTTTTACTAAATCTGTTGGGGTTTCCTTGTTTCGGTGAGCAGGAGGCACTGCCCCACGGAGCAGCCTGGGGAGCTGGCTGTGTCAGGGATCCCTTGCAGTACATTCTCCTCGGTGACTCTGTGCTGCAGTCACACAAAGTGAACCAGAGAGGTCACTTTTCCGAAGCTGTTACAAGGGACATATTGACATAAATAGGCACTCACTGTATCTTCTGAGAAGAAACCTAATTCTGCCTTTTTTTTTTTTCAATACCACTGCTTTAGGCTGCAGTCCACTGTAATGATACAGACCTCTATTCTACTTTTGCCTTTTTTCTTTGTTTTTGCAGGAATACAATAAATGAATCAAAAAAAAAAAAAAAAGAAAAAAAACAGTAGAAAATTTTACTGGTTTGCATCGGTCAATTTTGTTTTACAATAGTTTAATAAGAGTTACATTAGTATAAGGTGTGTTCCCTCATCTAAGGTGAAAGAGATGTAGAACTGGGATTTTTAAATTGATTTTAATATAGCCATTGCTGGCCTGCTGCCATGAATGCTGGCACAGTTCAGTGAGGAGCCCACAGCCTGTCTCGTAATTGGAGGTCAGGCTGCACTAAAGTTGGCCTCCCTTGGCCAGTGTAATTAACTGAGCAGGAGGGTTTTCTGTAGGGCCTCTGAAGTTGTGTTTTCCTCGTTGCCATTTACATTCCCCACTCAGAAGGAGGATCGATAGGAGCCACACTGTACTGAGGAGCCGATAGTGTAAAAGAGAGAAAGTGCGAATTCCCTGTCTTTGCAGCATGGCTGGCAGGACTGGAAACAGGACTTCAAAAGATCTGTTCAAGCAGGAAACCAGTTGTATCTCTCCCACCGTCCCAGCACACAGGTGGCACGTGCAGGGGGGTGCAGAACCAGCTTCCATTAATGCACATTCCGTTCCTTTCGGTGCTGCTTTTTCCTGTGGATTCTTTCTCCGAGTCACTTTCCCCTCTGTGACTCATCATTTTGTCTTTAGATTTTTGTACCATAGCCAGATCATAAGTAATCCAGAATTCTGAGCTGTGCCCAACCGGTCGTGTATTTCCAGTGATTTGCTGTTGCTTTAAAAAATTACAGAAATGTACCAAAGTGTGGCTTTTACAGTTAGTTATTTTCCCTCTGTGGCTCTATTCTTCTTACTCGGGAGCATCTTTGTGTCCTGTGTTGGTTTCAGTCTAGATCTGGTAGGCGCTTATGTCTTTTCCTGATCAATAGCTTCTCCACAGCTTTGATTTACCTTTCACTTTACTGTTCAGTTCCATCTTGTCCCACCTTCCCTACACAGCCTCTAAAACCATCCCAAATGTGGAGTAAATCCAAAGGCATTTCTCATCAGCTTCAGTTCTGAACTGCTGACATAGCGTCGTAATTCGCCATTATCTATCAATCTGGAATCATCACCGTTTCTCTGGTTCTGCCTCTGTTACTACTTCTGACACGAACCAAAATTAGTAATAATGACTTTCTAAGTCGCCAGTCAGCTGGCTGTCTCCTAGAAGAAGCAAAAATCATCAGACCATGGAGAAGAAACCTAAGGTGTGGTCTGCACACTGTATTAATTTCATTTCTCCTTGTTTGTCAGATTTTTTTAATAAAACCACTCTTTATCCTTAGCAGCTGGGCCATAACTGTTTACTCGAGTTCAGTGGAACATTTACTTACCAGAGAATTAAAGAGGTTAAGCCAGGGGGAGTATTTCCCAAATAAGGAATTCAGGTATCAGCCCTAAGCTGGGAAGGCAAAAGTCTCTTGAGACATTGTTTTCTCACCTCCTGCCCATTTAATTTGTTATTCCCATGCTTTCACATATTTGATGGTTGCTTGACAATTTTATTGAGTGTTGTACTGTTCCTCAGTGATCACACCTCCCTCTCTCTCATCTTCTGTCCGTGGTAACACCGCTCACATCTGATACTCCTCTCCACCACTAAGGGTTCTATTGTCCCCTTGATGTGTCCGTGGAACTCCCACCGCTGTCAGTAGGAATTACAGGTGTGCATCAAGGAGAGGGAAACCCCCAGTGTGCTGTGTGCCCCTCGTTATCCCGGCACAGATCTGTAGGTGTCTCATCCACGAGCCCTTTATTCTCGTGAGCGTTGTGAGCGGCGCAGGTTGGCTCCCAGGATCAGCAGTTCTGCTCTTGAGGTGTTTAGCAAGTTGATTTGCTGTGCGTGTGTGCGCCCTTAAATGTCTTCATCCAGCCAACCCCCACCTTGCAGCGCTCATACGTCAGATGGCAGAGCTTCCCACTTCCTTTTTATGCAAGAACATCAATTCATAGCCAGGCTCCCAGCAGACTCAGAGTGAAGCCAGAGTCTGAAGCGAACCCTCACAAATAACATATGTTCAGGCCCAGCTCAGACCTGGATGCTTAAATGCAATAGTTTGTGAAAAATTCAACAGGTATGGAATTACAATGAAATATTTTAATTTTCCTTAAAGATCTGAAGGAAGGTATTTTACAAGCACTTCATGTTAAGTGCTGCTAAACAAGGAAGTAGTTGAAATAGTAGCTAATCAGTTAGCAAAACTTTAATTCCTTCCAAAATTAATTGGAGTGTCAAGAGTTGAAGGGAAATGGTAGAGGGAAAACAACCACACATGTAAACCAGTGACTTCCACTGTCCGCACACTGGATTTGTATTCTCCCTCGATCCTTCTGGAAACACCCCAGTGTGGGAAGGTTCCTGGTGTCCCAGTTAGGCCAGTGCTATTAGAAACCAAAGTGTAAATTATACTCCCTCCATCTGCAGACGTGTTCCACAAGTACGGAGTCAGTTACCACCACTCAGAAAAGAGGGATGGCAATCTAGTTTGGGAAAAAAATCAATTTGCCATCAGATTAGAAATCAACTGTAAACATGTTGAAGAATTCTATTTTTTTTTCACTACTGCTCTGCCTTTTCTTCACAATCTGTTGTGGTGTCAGACTTATTTTGACAATACTTGTGGAACTTGTCATATTAACAAAGTTATCAAACTGAGTGAGCACAGGCATAGCAACAGCTGCAGTCCAGCCAGAGTCCAAACAGCCGGCCACAGGTAGTCACCAGGAAATTGCCCCGCTGTAGCTGCACGCGTCCAAAATAGCCCCAGAAGTCCCAAGAATAGTTGTAGTTTTATTTAAATAGCAACAACTGCAGCCACCCTTCGACCTGGAACGATCTACTCTGAACTTTTAAATTTAGGATAAAAATAAAAGGAACAAATTTAGATTTGATATATACATATAAGGATTTATTTCTGTTACGATGGTGTCAGTTGGCTATTTTTTCCTTTGTGAAAGTGCTTCATAAAAAAGGGCATACACTAAATTCACTACAATGATGGGATTTATTTGATGTTACATAACAAACTCAGAAATACTTGCTTAAAAACAAAATAAACCCCATAATCCACTAAGACTGTAAATTGGTGGGGTAGGAACAATCTTTTCATTATTCGTGTCTACAGAGCTTAATACAATGAGGTCTCAGTTCTTTGCTAACATCTCTAGGTGTTAACACAATGCTATTAAATCTACTCAATAGCCAAAGATGCCGTTGGTGGATTTATGTGTCTCATTCCTTCGGAAATGCGTGAATCTAACACAATAGTTTAATGGCCAGATTTTTCAGCCGCACTGTCTGATTTTGCACGTACATCAGATAGTGTGCATCTCTTTATGCAAATGGTTGTTGGATTTATAAGCACAAAATATACATGCCTGAGAACGCCTATTTGTGGAGTTGAGCTGCACAAAGAAGGGAAAAAGATCGCATTTGGATGCCGGGGTCACGCTGGAGGAAAATAGCAGGAGCCATACTTAGTAGGCGAAGCTGCTGCTTTCCATTTTTGGTTGCCTGTGAAAACTAAACTGGCTTAAGTTTCGCTTTCTGGCCCTGTTTTTGATCTGCCTTTATTTTTACACCAGAAAACCTCTAGTTCAGTGGAGCTTTATCTGCCACTGACACGGACGGGGCCTGGCCCTGGGTCGCCCTCAGGGAGGCCCGGCACCAGGCGCCATGGCAGGCCTCCCCCCAGCACCCTGGGGCGAAGGAGCAGCTCCCCGCTCTGATTGGTATCATTTTTTTTCCTCTCTCCAAGTATGCTAGTTTTTCTCTGGATCTATTTTTTATTTTCCCTCCCCATTATGTTAATTTTTCCAGTAGATACACTACTCCCCCCCACACTCCCCTTTTTCTCACAGCCTGGCCCCGCTCTCCTCACCGGGCACACTCATCACCCCTGGGACGCCTCAGCTTTTCCTGGGGACACGCTACTTTTATTCCTCACTGGGTACGCTTGTTTTTCACCTGGACACATTAAGTTTCTTCCCCAGTGGGTAGATCTTTCTGCTGGATATATTATTTATACCTTGGATATATCACTTTTTCCCGCAGTGGATTTGCTCATTTTTCCTCAGTGGATGATACTACTTTTTCCTCAGTGGATTTGCTGCTTTTCCTCAGTGGATAACGCTCCTTTCCCCTCTGTGGATAATGGCACTTTTTCCCCTCAGTGTATAACACCCCTTTTCCCTCTGTGGTTAACGCTCCTTTCCCCTCAGTGGATAATGGCACTTTTCCCCCAGTGGACAGGTCCCTCCCTTGGATATGATGTGGTTTGGTTTTTTTTTTTCCCTGAATACACTGATTTTTCGTCTTGGGATATCTAAGTTCGACCTCCGCACGGACCAGCTGCGTCTCTGCGGGTTCCCCGGCGCGGCGGCGGATCCCCCCCTCCGCCTCGCGCCCCTCCGCCTCGCGCCCCTCCGCCTCGCGCCCCTCCGCCTCGCGCCCCTCCGC